>JAGFMF010011578.1:912894-954594 GCA_019455555.1 Galemys pyrenaicus | reverse complement strand
TTCTGCTCCCTGCTCTGTCTGTGGTGAATCCTCCCACCCCCCACACCTCTGGCCTGTACCCCAGTGCTTGTATGCATAAATAAATAAATCTTTAAAAAAAAAAAGAATAAAATTTTTAGATATCACTTTGTACAAATCTGCAATTGTTTCCTTACTAAAAGTTCCTTTAAGTCAAATAGGTTTAGTGATTTTAATTTTTTAAAATGTATTTATGCATACAAGAACTGGGGTACAGCCCAGGGGTGTAGGGGGTGAGAGGATCCACCAGAGACAGAGTGGGGAACAGAACAGGCAGATCCACTGAAATGCACTGCTGAGGGGAGCAGCGGGAGAGGCAGGAGAGGTCTGCTGCATCATGTGGGTCAGCTCCCTGGCCGGGGCTCAAACTCATGCTGCAATGACAGCAGAATGCTTCATAGCACGGAGGCTTAATACTTTGCACCATTAGGGAGGCCTGTGATTCTAATTATTAAAATAATATGTAGTGGGCATAGGTTTCAGAAATGATACAAACGACTAAAGAAACAGGAAAAATGGAGATTACCCACAATTTTCTGGGCTCTGGAATAGTTTAAACAACATGATAATTACCTGTTTCTTAGAGGTTTGAAAGAAATTGTCTGTGAACCTGTCTGAGCCCAGTGCCTTTTTGGCAGATGACAAGAATGGGTAGATATTCTGAGATTATCATTTTACATTCAGACTTTTTGCTTCTTAAATTAGTTTTGGTCTTTTATATTTTCCTCTAAGAGTATCCTTTTCATCCACATACACTTTTAATTGGTGGAATTCTGAGTGGTTTTGTGAGCAGAGTTCTTGGCCTTATCCAGTCTATGAAGGAGTAGCTAGCATAATAGTCACATTAGGCCTCCGGTGATGAAGAAACCTGATTTCTGAGAGAGCGGCAGCAAAGGGTGAGTGGGTACTATGCACACTCTACACAGGAACCTGAGAAACTCTTGGAAGAAGTTGCCTTCCAATGCTCCAGATTAATTTATTGCCTCGCTCCATATTAACTTACTGTCTAACGCCTTGCCAGAGCTCCAATTACTGGGTGGGGCTGAGAGCAAGAGAGAAGCATGTGAGCAAGTGAGAAGGCATGGTGAGAGTCCACTTGTAACCCTTACAGGTGCTGTCTGTGACTTCCCACCGCCTGTACCACATGGATTTTGTTTCTGTTGTTTGTGGGAATGGCCAGGAGCCTCTTGCCTTAGTTGAGGGTCGCTTTAAGGCTGCAGAACCATTCACAATATAGTTAACTGTCATTCAGAAATATTCTTGAGCTCAGTCACCAAAAGTGGGATAATTAGTGCCATCCTAGTTCTTTTGCACATTAAATAAGATGGTGCATGTGAAGTTTAGTGCTCTCTAAATGGCTAGTTTTACTAGTCTTCTGTGCCAGACACTGTTAATAGCATCCCCTGAGGATATAATCTGGGTGAATAAGGCTAGGGTCCTTCCCTCATGGTGCCCTTTGTGTATGAGGAAGGTGGAGCGTGTACAGATATAAAAGACTAATGGGGAGAGAGAGGCTGCTTCGCTGCTGCTGAGACTTCTGCACGTATGTTGAAGAGAAGTGATGGCTGTTGCTGTAGGAGGTGGGGGTCCAGAAGGAAGAGATAGATCGCCTGTGTAGGGGTTGGAGGGGGTCAGAGCATAGCACGTTCCAGGGCTGCAGAGAGTACTAGCCATTTGTTGTGGCAGTAGTGATGCCAGATGGAAGCTGGAAAGGCTGGTGGGGGCTAGACCGTGAGGCTGAAAGAGCTTGTACTCATTCCCAGCTAATAGCAGTCGGCAGCCATTTAAAGTTTAAAAGCAGAGAAAGTCCTTCGGTTACAGTTATGACTGGGGAAGATTGACAGGGACAGACTCAAGGCTGGGAACAGTTTGTAGGTGGTTATGGTTCCTAAGGTGAAGAACAGAGAAGTCCAAATTGCTGAGATAGTGGCGGCAAGGAAGGCAGCACTGGAGAATCTAGGGGCACTGGGGAGCTGTCATAGTGGAACGAGAAGTAGGAGGAGCCAATCACAGCTCCAGCTTCTAGCTGAAGCAGGGGGAGGTCACAGACAGCACCTGTAAGGATTAAGAGTGGACTCTTAACCATGCCTTTTCTCACTTTCTCATCTCTCTCTTACTCTCAGTCCCACCCAGTAATTGGAGCTATTTTTAGGTCTTTAGCTAAGCTCTTGCTTCTGATTTGTACCCTACAGATTTTGTTTCCATTTCTGACTAATGATTCTTACACTGGGAATCCATGTCCATAGGTAGAGTTAACCCATTGCCATTTGGCCATAGGTACCCACCTGGTTGGATGCTAGAGTATGCTCTTTGCCTGGCACACTGCCAAAGTGTTAAAGCAGGTGTCTGGGTTGATGATGATGTCATCAGCCTATACAAGAAGTACAAAGAAAGGAATACATGTGGGGAAAGCAGATACCTTGGTTTGCATGTGTTGAGTTTGAGGTTCTCTTATGATAACCAAATGGGGGCAGCAAGTAGATAGGCCCCAGAAGAGAGACCAAGTGACAAATTAATGGGAAATCTTTAACTAGTGGGCACTGTCCGAGTGGTCATTGTTCAAGGTGAGCTCATCTTTGGAGGAGGAGGAGGAGAAGCCAAGGTGGAACCAAAGCAGCTCTGGCATTTAGGGGGCAGCAGGGGGTCTGGTGTAGGAACCACTGAGCCAGAGTGCCAGGAGAAACAGGTCAACGGTTTCCAGGAAGAGATGGAGGGCAGTGGTTTCAGGTGGCAGAGTGAAGTGGGTTTGTCTTTAGAAGTCATTGGTGACCTTGCTGAGAGCAGAGAGCAGATTCTGCAGTGAGGTCAGCAGGAGCCAAGGAGTGAAAAGAGGTAAAGAAGAGGCAGTACAGAGTCAAGAAACCTGGTGCTGAACACGATGAGGTGGCTGCCTGCGGATAAACAACTATTTTGGGGCATGGTAAAGACCTGACTGTGGCTGTAGATTGAGGAGGAAAGGAGACAGTAAAGGAGAATACTCTTGTGTCCATGCCAGTGACTGTTCTAACTCTCCCTGTGTGTTGTCTCTCTCAACCTGCATCTCAAGCTTGTGAGATAGATGCTCTTTGTGTTTTACACACAAGAAAACTGAGTCACAAAGAAGTCAAGTAACTTGCACATGTCACAGAGCACTTATTTTTTTATTAGATATGTATTTTACATTATTTTTCATTTTCATACAGTGCATATTCTCATCCCCATGGAATTCCCATCGCCAGTTCACCCGTGCGCCATCACCGCAGTCCCTTGTGCTCAGAGAGCACTTATGTTTGGAATAATGGAGCGAGAGTGCAAGGGCAAGAGCTGGTCATGAGAAGTGGGGTGCCAACATCTGAGACTGGAGAGAAGCAGTCTGGGGAAACAAGGGAGCAGGCACTGAAGAGTCCTTCCTGGATACTTTCCCAGATGTTTTCGTGGTGAGGATGAGACAAGATTGTTGAAAGAACATGGCTACAGGGTAGAAAACCAGCTATGCTTTGGAAACAAGTACTGTAGGCACCAGGAAGGGAGCTGAAAGAATTATCACTGAAAGGATTCCTGGGTGGTGGAATCCTCTAGATGCTCTGGGAAGCAGCACATGGAGAGTGGATTGGCAAGGCCCTCTAAACAAGGGCTAGCTAGAATGTATTGCTGCCAGTTAGAGTATCGTTGGTGACGCTGGCCCTGGGGTATAGGCTCAACAGTGAGTAGATCTGGATAAGGGTGGAGAACTGGGAGAGCACTGCAGATCTGCAGGGAACAAGGCAGGGAGCTGGATGCTAGAGCTGGGATAAGAGGCTGCAGCAAATCTGGCAGGCTAGGTGAGTGCCAAGGCCACGGGGTTTGTGTAGGTACTGCTGGGCTGTGAAGTCAGATTCCAGTGTGGCTAGGTACCTTTAGGTGTACCTGGTTGAGAAAATATGGGCACCCGGTCTCGTTAGGATGAATTTGAATGATTATGTTATTAGATTCCTCAAGGCCAAAGAGATAACTATCTGAGATGAAAGGGTTGAACATAGGATTTCTAAGTATAAAAATCAGGATTTGGGGTTTGGGGTTGTTAAAGATTCAGTATGTTGCCATGCTAAAGTGAGTTGTTGGTAAAGGTCCTCAGCCTGGCAGACATGGAGCTGGGTGGGCAGCCTGGAAGGGTGATGAAGACACTTGGAAGCCAAGTGGAGTTGAGACAGAGAATGAAAGTTCCTTTTCCCCCATTGCCCGGAGGTTACTGAATGTCTGTTTGCAGGTGAGCAGAGACAGGTGTAGCCAGATATAAAAGCCAGCACACCGGTGTCGTCTGCCAAGAGTGAGTGAGGGTATGTCCAGGTGCTTTCTACTAAGAGAGGAGTTTCTGGATTCGTTGCCAACATTATCTTTTCCCAGTTGTTGCTTGCTCACTGCTTGATAAATGCTAATGGATGCTGTTCTCTTTCCCTCTGAAGACTAAATGAGTGAATGCAGGGTTCGTTGCATGTGGCCTGGAAGATAGATTCTGCATCAGCTTAGGATCTAGGTCATAGGTTAGATGTATAGGAAGGAATTTGGCTTGTTTTCATGAAACTGATGGCATTAACTTACAATCTGAGATTAAAATGCTGGAATTGTAGAACTTTTTCATTGTTGTTACCATAGTATTCATTGATATTTAATAGCATCTTAGAATGAAGGAAATCACATACTACATTGACAGAGCCCAGCAACAAAGGTAGTTTAATTGGAGGAGTCGTCCCAGATGATTATTTTGCTCTCTGCGTCCTTCAATTCACCAAGGGTTCAACCAAACTCTTTTTAAGTCAAGAAACTAAGACAGAAGACAGAAGGGAAGTGAATTGTTGACTCAGTAGCCAAATGAAGATGGGAATTATTGGCATCTCAGTCCAGTTCACAAAGGAAAAAAGACGCTGTGATGAAACTCGGTGATGCATCCTGGGCTCCTCCAGTTTCCTTTTTTTCCTCCCTCCAAACAGAATCTTACAAAGGAAAATACCTTAATCAAGACCAAAGACCAGACCCTTTAGGTTCCAGGTTCCTTGTTTCTGACACAAAGGACCAGACCCAGTGTGATCTTATTCTTTGATTACAGAAGGAAAAAGCTTTTGTTGTCTTGGGAGAGGTGGAGGTTTTGTTACTGGGACTTCCGGTAGGAGGATGCATCAGTTACTTTCCAATTTGGACAACTTTTTTTAAAGATTTATTTTATTATTTATGCACACAAGAACTGGACTGCAGGCCAGAGGTGTGGGAGGTAAAGGACTCACTAGAGACAGAGTGGGGAGCAGAACAGGCAGATCTAGATCTACTGAAATCCACAGCTGAGGGGAGCAACGGCAAAGCAGGAGAGGTCTGCTACGCCATGGGGGTCCCCTCCTTGGCCTGGGATTGAACTTGTGCCATGGTGGCTGCCGACACTTCATAGTGCTGAGACTTTTAACCCCTGTGCCACCAGGGAGGCCCTGGACAAACAACTTTGAAAATGAAACTAATATTTTGTTTATTCCACAAATTCTCAATGAGTTTCTATTATATTCCAGTTTCCCGGTACTGGGCCATGTGACTTCCATAAAGTAAAAGCTCAGAAATAACCCATCAGGGGTTCTTGTTTACAAAACTGACCACAGAACACATTATTTTCCTTCACTAACATGCTGTTCCCTTTGGAGTGCTCTTTCCACTCTCCTCCACTTCATCCTCCAAGACTCAGCCATCATCCTTTGCAAAACTATGCTGGAGACTATCAGTTGCTCTTTCCTGCTGCTCCTGGAATGTACTTTGTATGTGCTTCTTGCAGAGCTGGAAGCTGGGGGTTATCTTCAGGATGCTGAACAGGGTAAGAATATCCTTCTGGGTAGATAGTTCGAGTTAGGCTGAGATGGCCAACTGGTTATGAGCCAGATTCTTGCAGATTCTTTGGTACCAGATTCTTTGGTACCAGTGCTGCATTCAAGGAGTAGGTGTAAAATAAAAAACAGGACTGAAGATAAGGGTCAGGAAAGACACAGCAGTCCGACCAGAGAGTGGGAACAGGTTGAGAAAGAACAAGGAGGATCTGGGACAGCTGCCACAAGACAGGGTGACATCCGTGGCACGAGTAAAGGAGTTAGAGACATAGAGTGCTTCATGCCTTCTTCACATGAGAACAGGCAGTCTCGTTGGAGGTGAAGTCTATTTGATTTGTAACTCCAAGGGGTGTAACAGAACAGGACACATAGTGGGTGTCTACTAAGTGTGATTAATGAATGTAAATAAAGACCTACTGGAAATATCTGCCTTCAGTGTGGTTAGAAACTTTGTCAGGAAGGGAGCTAGTGTACAGAGTGGTGCCTATACTTCATGCTGAAATTTGCTGTGGGGGTAGATCTCAAGTGTCTCTATGCTCACACCTAACGCGTGAGACCGTGAAGGGATGGGTGTGTTCATTAGCTTGAGGGTGGCAATCATTTCACATCAATCTGCTTATCGGATCACATTGAATATCTTTAATATATGCACTTTTTGTCAGCTGCACCTCAATAATGTTGGAGGGAATAAAGGAGTAATAGGTGAGAGAGAAGAATTCCTAAGAAAGAGGTTAAGAAGGCGAATACCACAGAGGGCTACTGGGCTGGTGTAACTATGACCAAGATTTTGCAGCCCTCAGTACTTTGCAGTGGTTTCACACTCCCAGATCACTGCTCCAGTCTTTTCTTCTTTGTCTCTCTCTGCCCTCTGGGTTACATAGCATCACCTCTGGGTTACAGGGATTCCTGGAACTTTGATACCGTGGATGTTTACAATAGCTAATCTATCTGTATTGTAATCTCACACTTACCAGGAGGTAGACACACTCATTGAACCATATCCTGAAACCTCCTTAATTTTAAAGTTTTGAAATGTATTTTCACACCCTACCTTTTTAGGTCAGTACAATTGGAATTTGATATATTAATTTTACTTTAAACAAAGGATTTAAGCTTTAATTATTTCTGAAATCCCCCTGAAAGGGATAATTATCTTTAAAATAATTTAATTTTCAACAGGAAGAAGTAGAAAGAATCAAATGGGGCCTTAGCCCCAAGAACTGAAAGCACATCACTCACAGGTCTCCCATTTGATACCGTGCTTTCTGGAAGATGCAATTTTCTGCTTCCATTCCTGTTGTCAGCTTGCCAAGATTCCCAGCAAAGTGGGCCCAGCGTTTTGCTGGAGGTTCCTTTTCCTTGGAAGCAATTCAAATAAAAGCATCATTCCGTTTCTCCCTTTTCATTTGACATTTGACTAAAACAATGCTTTGGCAGCTAGACAGGAGCCCTTAAGAGCTTCAGTATTTTTCTCTCAATCTTTGCCTTTCAAGAAGTGCCTTTTCAAAATGTGATTTAAGACTGAACAGAGAAATAAAAACACAGAACTGATTGCTCGGAGAGCCAAGCTCTCTGGGCGAGGGAGAGAGACCTGGGCAGGAACCAGGGCTGTCCCAGCTCTGCCCGCATGTGGGTGCCGCGCTCAGTCTCACACTTCTCTCTGAGAACCCGTTCCCTGCTCTGCTGGGTCTGCTGCCAGTGCCAGGTTGCAGCCCAGCGTGTCCTTGTATTCTTTCTTCTTGCACCAAAGCTGGTGAGCATTACACTGGGCACTGACTCACTCTTCTATTCCTTTCTGAAAAATGGTCCCTAGAGGTCCCCCCAAATTTTGCTTCTCTGTTCTCTGAAGGTCCTAATCATAATCTCACTTATTCTTAACGATAAAATCCTATCTTTCTAATACAGGTTCCTTTCTGCTTCTCCTCCCCCATAATATTTTTACTCTTCCTGTTTACTTTCTTCTATTTGTTCTCTCGATGCCATGACTTATTATTAGTTGCGCCAGGGAGTCTTGACTCCCCAATGAGGGCTTAGGGATACCTCCGTGTACCTAAAAGCACCTTGTACTTCCCATAGCTTACTGCTCTCTCTCTGAACCTTGAACTCCTCTGGGGTTAGAAGCAAATCTTGGTTATTCATCCTTGTCTTCAGCTAGTCCAATGCTGGTCCAAGGTAGCATTTCATAAATACTGGGTAAATCATATATATACATTTTTGTAACATAAATGTAATCTAGATTAAATAGAAACATAAATACATATGATATATAATTATATAATATTCCTGTCTCCTCTGAGAACCTCGCTTGCTTTATTAATTACAAACTTCTGTATTTGTTTCCCAGCCTTCCTCTATTGTCTCTCATCTTCCTCTTTAAAAGTCTTCCTTCCCTCTTAATGAATCCTTAATTTACTCTCACTGCTCACCTTTTTATTTTCAGACTTCTCTTTGGAACAGTCCCTACTCACCTCCCATGGTTCCCCCCACCCCGACTTCCATGTCTGATTAGATATGCCTGCTATGTTTTTCCTTAGCAATCGGCACATTCTTCTGTGTAAAGACTTAAAACAGATTACTGCAATCTTGGTTTTACGTGTTTCAGTTTCTCATTAGACTAAATACTCCTGTAAGGCAAGGGCTCTGAATCTATAGATGTGGACCCGTGGCAGGCACTCGAGAAATGTTCGTTAAATAATTAAATGAATGGTCCCTATAAAGAATCTTTACATTTCATTGTGGTGGCACATTGATTATTATTTTTTCTCTCTCCTACTTGCGTAGACATTAATTTGGTGCCATCGTGTTCAAATACCAAGAACAAGTAGAATACAGCTAAACATCTTCCCTGCATTTAGGAGAGGGAGGGCATGTCATTCTAATTGGAGTTAATGTCCTTGCATAACATAACTGCCACTGGAGGTAAAAAGAAAGTTTTTTTTTTTTTTTTTTTATGTTCTACTTCATTTTTCTCTGGTCTTTCACTGGAAAGGATAAGAAGAAAGTACCAGAAGAGAAATAGTTATCTGAGAACATCTGTCATCTCTCCTTTGCCTGGGGACATAGTGGGTAGTCGGAGAACCTGCCTCGTTATGATTTTTTTCCCTTTGGTCTTGTATCGAGCCATAGTCTCTGGGAAACTAACCAAATCTCCTTTCTTTGCCTGTTGACCTGGCGCCATGTTGAAGAGTCTGCTGAAGCAGGGCAAGGGCCAAAATCGTCATCTGTAATCACTTCTGTTTTGAAACAGCCAAGACAGAAAGGGTTGCTGGACTCTGGGAAACTATCAAGTCCATGGCTTTCAGACAAAAGGCCAAAATGTGCCATTCCAGGAATCTGGATGCCCTTCCATGGATTACGTCATGGGTGTAGGCACTTATTTGGTGAGCAGCTATTTGCTTTTCCAGATTCTCACAAATTCAGGGAAGGGTTTTTAGTGACTGTTGTAAATTTTTCTGTGTGACTTCATCTGTTGAAGTTAACATGTATTTGTGTTAAAAAAAAAGTAAGCTAGATTTTGTGAGTGAATATAAAAGAGGTGCCTCTGATATAATAGTTCCACATGGTTCAAGAAACCAGAAGCCAGATCAAATGACAAAACCATAGACTGAGAAAAGATATTCCCAACACATATAATAAGGGAATGGACCAGACCATTCAACACCCGCTCTCCACCTCCATGCTTAATGTATAGAGTTTTATAATGCAAGGAAAGAATTTAAGGAGAAAGATAAACATGTTTATAAACATGAGGTGATCCCTGGTTCCACTTATAATGAAAGAAGTACAAATGACAAAATGCAATAGAATGACAAAAGGAGCACTGATAATACACAGTGCTGGCAAGGGTGTAGGGAAGGAGGAGTTCACACATGCTAAGAGGGATATAGTCTGATGAGTTCTTTGGCAACATCACTCAAAATATATAATCTTTGCTCTATTGTTTCAATTTCTAGGAATTTATCCAAATTCCTAGAATTACAAATATAAGCAGAGATCTCCGTACAAAGATATTCATTGTAACAATATTTACCATTAAAAGGCAAAAACAGTGTGATTATGCATAAAAAACTTAAATAAATGATGGTATGTCTATATCTGGGAGTACTTTTCAACAATTGAAAAGATTTGTGGCTGTGCCTATATTTAACTTCTGTGCCCAACATCAATTTATTGTCCCTCAGCTCAAAATTCATCTTCCATTGCCTTATCTGGCACAATAAATCTATTCCCTTTAAATATTTTCTTTGCCTGTTGAGAGGCAATAAATCGATAACTGGTCCAACTTTGTAAAAAGCAGAGGTAGGGAGAGATGATAGCTATGCTTCTATACTCTTTTTTTTTTTCCTCAAATATTTATTTATTTAGACATACAAGCACTGGGGTACAGGCCAGAGGTGTGGGGGTGGTGAGAGAATCCACCAGACAGAGCAGGACGCAGAACAGGCAGGTCGACAGAAACACACTGCCGAGGGGAACAGTGGGCGAGGCAGGAGAGGTCTGCTACGCCATGTGGGCAGGGATCGAACTCGTGCTGCAGTGGCTGCGGTTTGCTTCATAGTGCACCGCTTAACCCACTGCGCCACCAGGGCGGGCCTGCTTCTATAATCTTATGGAAGCGATGTAAGGAATTGTGGTGAGCCCAAGGGTGAGACTAGAATCTGGGGAGAGACTCACTTGAAGTTTTTTTCACTCTGTGTGTGTCTTATTTTTATAGTTACAGAGAACTATAAAACTTTGGTTAGACACTAAAGGAAAAATGACTCCAACTAGAAATATGAACTATTATAAAAATGCCATTTAATCAAAATTAATGCATAGGTTTAATGGAGTCATGGTAAAGAGAATTGAAAAAAAAAAAAAAACACCAAAATGGAGACGGTGTAGTTTTTATCATTAAGAAGCTTAGAGTAGAGTTTAGGAGACAGAAACATAATGTTCACAAAAAATGCCATGAACAGTTACAAAGCAATATATCAAGTGCAAAGCAATAAAATTGAATACATATGTATTGTGGGAACTTGGAGTCCTTTGAGAGAATAGACAGAATGGAGTTAATCAACAAGGGATACTTTTTTAAAAAGCTAAAAAGAAAAAGGAGAAAAAAGATAAGCTATAACAAGAAGGAATCTTTCTTGAAGTCCATATTCTCTTAAAAATTGGAAACTGTCCTCCCAAAGGCATCTTCATCTAGGGAGGGAATTCTTTCTGTAGTCTATTTTATATTGAGAAGACCTACATGAAAAAGTCAGTAAATTGGCCCTGATGCCTCTACATTTTCACTTTTGAGTTTGCAAATGACTGAAAATTAAGTAATCAAGGACAGATTGGGCTGGCCAAACAAGAAGTACAATTGCTTGAGGAATCTGGAAACAATACCGACCACATTTGTTGGCATTAATTCATCGAAGCAATAATGCTGCATATAGAAAGTATGCTGTTTTTTAAAAAAAAGTCATCAGTTCTATGTATTTATTGCAACTAAACTCTTAACTTGGAACTGATGATGCATTCTTAAAAAAAAAAAAAAGCCACAGTATTATGCATTGTGAGCTTTAAAAAAGTCCCTCAGCAGTTGGAAAACATTTTATCATCTCTCTATGCCAGTTTAAAAGATTAGAATTTGAGTCATTGACTGGTTTAGAAGGTATGACATGTAGCTTCAAACTAGAAGTGGGAATAAATTTTCATAGGAAAACAGTTGCCTTTATACGTCTTCATGAAATCTTCACTATGAATAGGTAAAATGACTTTGGAAAATAGGAATTTTCTCCTGGAAATAATTGGACTTTATATTAGGACTATGTACAGTGATTCTTTTATAAATGTCTGTAGGGGATAGAAGTAGATATTAAAGGAGATCTCACTAACATTTCTTAAGATGTTATCTATTGCATGCTATTTCCCATTAGTCTGCTTGATAAACATCACTCACAGTGGCTCTTTAAGATTTGTTTCCTTTGGAATACTAGTTTATGAAACCTCCATTTTTCATCTCTGGCGAAACTCCAGCAGAAGTAAAGAAATGCTGTCTTTTGTGAATAGTCAAAGGTCGTCATGGTTTTTGTGGCTTTATTTTTCTAATCAATGCAGGTCTGTCAAAATGTTCTATTGAGACTTTATTCTGAGGGTACACCAATAACTCCTTCCATTTGGTATCCCTGAAAAATAAATGCAAATTTGACTGGTCTGTTCCTTTTCATAGAGTAAACAGGCATAGAATTTCAGGGAGGACAGTTGTGTAATGTTTGGGCTTATGAATACTTGTCATTTCAAATTTTGCCATTATCTTTTGTGAGATTAAAATTGAGAAACAGAACCAATAGCTTTTTAAGTCTTCTGATTAACTAAAAGAAGATACTGAGATGTTCTTCTCTTACTCATAGGACAGATTAATGGAGGGGGGTATTAAAGTACCAGCCTTGGGCCTCCCTGGTGGCGTAGTGGGTTAAGCAGCGCACTATGAAGCAAACCACAGCCACTGCAGCACCAGTTCGATCCCTGCCGCCAGCCAGGGAGGGGCCTCACATGGCTCAGCAGACCTCTCTTGCCTCGCCTGCTGCTGCCCTCAGCAGTGTGTTTCAGTCCATCTGCCTGTTCTGCTCCCTACTCTGTCTCTGGTGGATCCTCTCACCTCCCTGGACTCTGGCCTGTACCCCAGCTCTTGTATGCATAAATAAATCTTTAAAAAAAAGAAGTGCCAGCCTTGTTTCTCTGTTTTTGAAACATGAGGATCTCTTTTTAACATAAAATGATTTCATGGGGTCGTACCTACGAGTGGGAGGGGCATCAGGTGGAGCTTCATAGGGCTAGTCCCTACATTGGGGGCCTTTAGATACCCAAAGCCTTGTGGTGGAAGGAGCCCTCATCTGCCCCACACTTGCCCAGCTACCTCAGGGACCCAGAAAGAGTACCAATCCTCCCACACCCACATCTGCAGTGGAGATTGTCAGACTGTTGGACACTCCACAGTTTATGCCTCACCTTTCAGTGCTCGTTCTTTATCTTTCCTCAAGATACCACAAGGGAGATAGTGGACCCTGGGAAGACTATCCCATCCAGCCCTATGGTGCTCCCCAGAGGACCCAGAATAAAACAGCAACGACTAGCTCAATGGTAGCCATCAGAGACCTGAGAAGCAATTCTCCCCCCACCTCTGTGTGTGTGTGTGTGTGTGTGTTTATGGAACATTTGGTTGTCTGTTGTGCCTTTCCTCCTTTACTACCTCTATTTTCTGTTTCCTCTAGTTTTCTCCTTTCTCCCTTTTAACATATTACTACTGTTTTTCCTTTCTGTTATTTCCCCTCCTCTTCCTTCTCTTTCATCTTCTCCCATCATATCCCTCTCCATCTTCACCTTTCTTCCTTTTACATTTCCTTATCATGTTCTTCTTTCTTCTTATCTCTTCTTTCACTCCTTATTCTCTTTCGATCCCTGTATTTTCCCAAGACACACCTAGAGGGACCTAGCAGCTCAACAGAGAAGTTCATCCCACCCAGCCTGCAAGCATGTCCCAGGGACTTGGCCTCAGCGTGTGTCTGGAGGTGCAGTGCCCTACTGGAGACTCGACTACCGTAGGCTGAGATGTTGGATCTCATCCTACATAGTGGGGCCTGAAAAAGGGGTTCCTGGAGCAAACCACAGCTCAAAACATCTACCACAATGGAAGAGTACCCGGAGGTTCACCCAAGTAGGAACTGTAGAAACCCCCAACTCCCAAGTCCGGTAGCCCCCAACACCCTGGGGATAGTGACAGGAATACCAGTCTTGAGCAGGAGTAGAGCTGAAGAAGGGGGGGAATACAAGGACCCCCCAGCCCACCTACACTTCTACTCTCCAGCCACAGTGACTCACACAGCAGGCATACGAATCAACAAGAGAAATCAAAATTCATACCCACCAGCACCAGTGGTAGTGGGATACTACAAACAGAGCAAAACCAAAGGCAAACAATAAGAAGAAAGAAAAATACAAGCTATCAAAATGGCCCTTCTGGGAGCGATACACCACAGAAAGAAAGTCAGCCTCCAGAATCCAATAACATGAGCATAGAAGAATATCTCAGCCTGGCAGAAAAAGAATTCAGAATTGCCATAATAAAAACACTTAAAGAATTAAGAGAAAATGTAGAAAGGGTAAATATAAACAATGAACTAAGGAATAAAAATGAATCCCTAAAGAAATTGAAGAAAGTGGAGGATATCCAAAGATTAGTAGAGGAGATCAAGAATTCTGGGAAAAGGGCCTCCCTGGTGGTGCAGCGGGTTGAGCACCTCACTGTGAAGCATCTGCTGCACAGCAGTGCAAGTTCATTCCCCAGCCAGGGAGGGGACCCACATGGCACAGCAGACCTTTCCTGACTTGCCCACTGCTCCTGTCCACAGTTGTGTTTCAGTCAATCTGCTTGTTTTGTTCCCCACTCTGTCTCTGGTGAATCCTCTCACCTCCCATGACTCTGGCCTGTACCCCGGCTCTTGTATGAATAAATAAATCTTAAAAAAAAAAACCAATTCTGGGAAAAGCTATGAAAATAGAGTAGATGATAGAGTAGAAGAAATGGAAAAATGAATCAGTACTTATGAAGATGCAGGCATAAAAAGAACCCAAAAAAAAGAGAAGTACAAAGGAGGGGCCTCCCTGGTGGCGCAGCAGGTTGAGCACCACACTGTGAAGCATCTGCGCCACAGCAGTGCTAGTTTGCTCCCCAGTCAGGGAGAGGACCCACAAGGCACAGCAGACCTCTCCTGTCTCACCCGCTGCTCCCCTCAGTAGTGTATTTCAGTCGATCTGCCTGTTCTGCTCCCCACTCTGTCTCTGGCGAATCCTCTTACCTACCATGACTCTGGCTTATACCCCAGCAATCTTGTATGCATAAATAAATAAATCTTTAAAAAGAAAAAAAAGAGAGAAGTACAAAGGAAAAAGAGTGAAGAAACACTTCAAGAACTACCTGACACCACAAGGAAAGGAAATACAAGAATCACATAGGAATCCCAGAAGGTGAGGAGAGAGACCAAGGAACTGAGAAACTGTTCAAGGAGATAATCAGGGAGAACTTCCCAAGCATGAAGAAGGAAATGAAAACAGATATATAGGATGCCAGAAGAACATCAAATTACCACAACGAAAGGAAAAGTAATAGTAAAGTTTCCAAGAGTTTAGGACAAGGAAAAAATAATGAAAATGATGAGGGTGAAGAAGCAACCTATAAAGGAAAACCTAATCAGGCTGACCTCAGATGTCTCCAAAGAAGCACTAAAGGAAAGAAGAGAATTGAGTGACATACTTGACTAACTCCATATCAACCAAAAATAACCTGCAAAGTTCTCTTTTTCTCTATGAAGGAAAAATAAGGACCTTCTCAGATAAACAGACCCTCTAGAAATTCACTACTACTAAACGCCCACTCCAAAAAATAGTACAAAAGCCTAAAGCCAAAACCAACAGAGAAATGAATAGGAAGAACAGAATAAGGTAAGGAACAGAATCACAAAAGGCAAACAAAATGGCAAATATAAATGCCAGTGCATCAATATTAAGTCTAAATGTAAATAAACTAAAATCATTAATAAAAAGACACAGAGTAGTAGGCTGGATTGAAAAAACGGAACCCAACCTTCTGCTATCTACAAGAGTCACATTTAACTATAAAAGATAAACATAGATTGAAAGTAAAAGGCTGGAAAACAATCCTACAAGCAAATCAACCAAAAAAAGAAGGAAGGAACATCTATACTTATATCAGATAAAATAGACTTCAAATTCAAAAAGGTAAAAAGAGACTTAGGTGGTTACTACATTATGATTAAGGGGACAATACATCAGGAAGATATAACACTCATCAACAAATACCCAGGACCTCCCAGGGGATTAAGTCACAGCACTATGAAGGTATCTGTAGCCACTGCAGCACGAGTTTGATCCCCAACCAGGGAGCTGACCCACATGGCACAGTAGACCTCTTCTGCCTCGCCCACTGCTCCCCTCTGCAGTATATTTCAGTCCATCTGCCTGTTGTATTCTCCACTCTGTCTCTGGTGAATCCTCTCACCCCCCACACCTCTGGCCTGTACCCCAGTTCTTGTATGCATAAATAAATAAATCTTTAAACAAATCATGGACCAGTTTATCAAACTAGAAATAAACCATGAAAAGAAAGAAGGGAATCCTCCTACTTCTCAGATATTGAAACCCACACTACTAAAAGATCACTGGATTAATGGGGAGATCAAAGGAGAAATAGAAAAAATACCTAGAGGCAAACAACAATGAGGACATAACTTCCCAGAATGTATAGGACACAGCAAAATTAGTAATAAGAGGAAAGTATGTAACAATACAGACTCACATCAAGAAACAAAGAATTCAGAGAAACAATCCCCTATCTCAGAAAACTAGAAAAAGAATAACAACAACAAAACCCCAAAAGCCAATAAAAGAAAGGAAATAATAAAAATCAAAACAGAGATAAATAAAATAGAAATTAAACAATCCAAATGATCAGCAAAACCAAAAGTTGGTTTTAGAAAAAAACACCTAGTCAGGCTCACAAAGGAAAAAGAGGAGAAAACACCAATAAATAGGATCATAAATGAAAGAGGAGAAATTACAACAGACACAGCAGAAATCAAAAGAATAATCAGATTATTATGAATAGTCATATGCAAACAAGTTCAATAATCGAGAAGAGATGGACAAATTCCTAGAACTAGACAATCATCCAAAACTAGGTAAAGAAGAAATAGAACATCTAAGCAGACCAGTTTCAAGCAGTGAAATTGAAACAAGAATCAAAACCCTCCCCCAAAACAGAAGCCCAGAACCAACCAGGTGATTCCACAAATGAATTCTACCGAACATTCAGAAGTGAACAGGTGGCTTATTTTACACAAACTTTTGCAGAAAATTGAGAAGGAAGGAATACTACCAAATATGTTATGAAGCCAACATTATACCAATACCAAAACCAAACAATGACAACACACAAAAAGGAAACTATGGGACAATCGCACTACTGAACACTGATGCAAAAATCCTAGCCAACAGAATCCAACAATGCATCAAAAAGATAATACACCACGAGCAAGTGGCATTTATTCCAGGGATACAAGGATGGTTGAAAATTAATGTAATCCAACACATCAACAAAAATAAAAATAAAAACTATGTTATATCAATAAATGCTGAGAAAGCATTCGACAAAAGTTCAACATCCATTTATGATGAAGGCCCTCGAAATCCTCAAGATAGAAGAAAGGTACCTTAACGTGATAAAAGACATATAAGACAAGCCCACAGCCATTTTTATCTTCAACAGTGAAAAGCTGAAAGCCTTTCCCTTAAGATCTGGAACAAAACAAGTATGTCCACTCTCACCACTGTGTTTCAATATAATACTGGAAGTCCTAGCCAGAGCAATAAGACAAGAGAATGACGTACAAGGAATCCAGACAGAGAAAGAAGTAAAACTATCAATATTTGCAGATGATATGATAATATACATAGAGAAGCCTAAAAACTCTACAGAAAAACTAATCAAAGTTATAGACCAGTTTAATAAAGTAGTAGGATACAAAATCAACACACAAAAATCAGTAGCCTTCCTATGTGCAATCAATCAATATAAAGAAGAAGAAATTAAGAAAACCATCCCTTTTATAGTTGAAACCAAAAAAAATAAAATACTTAGGAATAAACCTAACAAAAGAGGTGAAGGACCTATAAAAAAAAAAAACAAAAACCTATAAGACATTATTAAAAGAAATAGAAGAAGACACAAAGTAATGGAAAGAAATCCCTTGTTCATGGATTGGAAGAGTTAACATTATCAAAATGGACATCCTATTGAAAGCAACTTACAGATTCAATGCTTTTCCGATAAAATGTCAGACATTCTTCAAAGATATAGAACAAATATTGATGAATTTCATACGGAGCCAGAAAAAACCTCAATAGCCAAAGCTCTCCTGACTAAAAAGGAGAATGGAGGTATCACACTCTGTGGTTTCAAACTATACTGCAAGGCCATAATAATTAAAACAGTATTGTACTGGAACAAAAACAGAAAACAGACACACAAACCAATGGAATCGAATGGAAAACCCAAAAATAAACTTAGGTATTTATGGACAACTAATCTTTGACAAAAGAGCAGAGAATATTAAATGGAACAAGAACAGTTTGTTCAATAAACAGTGCTAGGAAAATTGTACTGCTACTTACAAAAGAATGAGGCTACTACCTCACACCATGCACAAAAGCCAATTCAAAATGGATAAAAGACCTGAATGGATAATAGACCAAAATATGTATAGAAGAAAATATAGGCAAAACACTACACAGCACACATTTCAGTAATACCTTTAAAGACACATCCCCCAAAGCAAAAAAAAGTGAAGGAAAAGATAAACTGGGACTGTATCTAACTAAAAAGTTTTCTGTACAGCAAAAGAGACACTAATCAAAACAAAGAGACAGCCAATGGATTGGGAGAAAAATTTTGGAAACGATACAACTGATAAGGGACTGATCACAAAAATCTACAAAGCACTCATGACTCAACAAAAACAAAGTGAACAACTCAGTCAAAAAATGGGCAGAAGAGCTAAAAAGACACTTCTCCAAAGAGGAAATGCAAATGGCCAACATATGAAAAATGTTCTATATCACTTATAATCAGGGAAATGCAAATCAAAACCATAATGAAATACCACCTGACACCAATGAGAATGGCACACAGTAAAAAAACTAGCAACAACAAATGGTAAGGATGTGGAGAAAAAGGAACGCTCCTGCACTGCCGGTGGGAATGCAGACTGGTTCAACCATTATGGAAAGCTGTGTGGAGGCTCCTCAAACTACTAAAAATGGAACTTCCAATGATCCAGCAATTCCACTCCTAGGAATCTACCCAAAGGGCACAGAAACATTAATTCAAAAAGATACCTGCACACCTGTTTATTGCAGCAGTATTTTTAATAGATAAGATATGGAAATAACCCAAATACCCCAAAACAGACAACTAGATCAAGAAGATATGGTATATATACACAGTGGATACTATTTAGCAATCAAAAAAAAAAGATAAACTCATGCCATTTGCAGCAACATAGATGAAGCTAGAAGGGGTCGTGCTCAGTGAAATATGCTGAAAGGAAAAAGAAAACTATTGGATGGTTTCACTTATAGGAGGAATATAGGAGAACCAAACAAGGGATCAGAAAAAAATTTTAAATTTTTAAAAATAACAAAACTAGGCAACCATAAATCAGAGCTATTCTGTAAGGGAGGGGCAGAAAAAGGGATCAAAATGGGAGAGACGTGCACAAGGGGCTATGATGATGGTTCACAAGTGAATTGTTGGGAATTTTACAAGGAATACACAATGATGTAAAAGATATAAATAAAATATAATTTCATGGATTCCCTCATTTAATAGCAGTTATACCTTTGAGGTTTTGGTCTATAGACAACTTTTGCTGCTCATATGGATGGAAGGGTCTTTGTAATATCCCTGAGTCTCTCCATAATGACTTGAGTCCAAAGAAATAGAACGTAAGTTTCTGAAGCAGCCAAATGGATTCTAGGAGAGAAAAATCAGGAGTCAGAACTGAAATTCTTTTCCTTTATAATCCATTTCTACTCTGACAAACACGCAGTCAAGGTAATAGAAGTTATTTATTTTGTTTCAGAATCTTGACCTTTTTATATTGGTACTTTTAACTACAAAGCAGGGGTGGCTTTGATTAGGGGACACAGGTATCTCTAGGGAGGGAGGTTTGGTGGGAGCTTGGGAGGCAGAATGGAAAAATTGTAAGTATGTGGGTAAACTACTCCTGAACCTGTTACATCAGTCTAGCACCATCTAGGGTCAGCTTGACAGGCAGTTTAACAAGTATGAGAACAACGAACTAGATATTCAGCCGATTTTAGGAGAGAATGTTTTTTTCCTGCCGCCCAATATGTTCTGTGGCCAATTTATGAAAGTGGAGGTGTCAGGAAATACGCTAATGTCAGCATGAATAGTGCAGATCTGATATATGGATGAAGGTCCACTCCTTGGTCAAATCCCACTCTTTTCCCTCATTAAAGTCTCGAGCAGGAGAAAGACCTGGTGAGCTTTGTGTGGATCCAGGATTTCTCAAAACTTATTTGATCTGCCTGTTCCTCTCTCTTCTTCATGAAATGCCTGGTGATACCAAATACACTCTGGGAAGGTCTGGTCTTGAAAATACTCTGGACTTCAGAACCCTGACTGACTGGTAGCTTAGCTGTTAAGTGAGGGCACTCTCATCGGTGGTCTTCATGACCCACCAGGTATTAATGCCAAATGCCTGAGAGGGCATTTAGAGACTAGGATTTGTTCTGCACTTACAGTGAATTAAAAAAGACAAAAGTTTTCTGTGTTTCTTTTTTTATAAGCCACTTCATAAAGTAATCCCTGCTCACTTACTCACTTAATCACTACTCAAAACATGCATTATTGTCTATTATCATAACAGATTGGGGTGTGAAATGGTGTCTGGCAGGTATTTCGTTCAGTTATCAAGAAATATTTAGACATCAGCGCTCTTCTCAACCTTAAAATATTGCTTCTAATCATCCACATTTGCAGATAATTTGGGAAAACTCTTAGAAGAGTGGAAGGCTGGAGGAAAGGGAATAAGTTGGGTGAGTGGGTGGATCACATGGTGGGTGGATGCTCTCTGTCTCCGTTCACTCATCAGGAACGTGTTGTTTGAATTGTCTGATTCTTTTGGAAGCAAAGCTAGTTCCCTCCAGAATTTGCTGATCGGTGAGGTGTGTCTTCATTTTAACCAATTATCTATTTAACAGAAACAGTTTAAATATCACTTGGAAATTATGATGGGATTTTTCTTGTAAAGTAGACTAACAGCTTCAGATGTAGTGACAGTGCTAAGGGGTTATGCTTGTGCATTTCTTACTGTGGATATGCCCCCAGGAAGGAAGGACAGCTGTGTGCAAAATGTTTATAGACTGAGGAGAACACAATTGATTTGCAAGGATGGCCTCATCGCTTACAGGGACTGCAAAACAGTAATTAGCATTTGCATAGCACTGTACAAAATACTTTCATATGTCTTATATCATATGATTCTTACCACAACTCTGTAAGGGAGGTTGTATTGCAGTTTTTTTTTCATCTCTATTTACATTAGCTGATGCTGAAGCTCAAGAAGGCTAGCATTTCTTGCCTAGAGCCATTTAGTAGTAAATGGTAAGCATGAACTTAAAATGTTTTTCTTCTTAAAAATTTAAAGAGCACATAGCATGTATTCATTGTTTAAGACCAGTCATCTTGAAATACATAATTTAGAAACAAGTCAGAACTCTGGACCTTTCTTAATTCCCCTGTTACTAATTCCTAGTACCGGGTCATCCATTCAGCAGCCGCCAACCTCGCATGTCTGCTGAGTACCTGAAATGCAGTTGCTTCCACTGGAGGAGGTTGAAGATGCAGCTAGATTTCAGTGATAAGTGTGAGAAAGAGAATGTGAACTAGCCTACGAACATGTGTTTATGTTGATACATGTTGAAATGAAAGTATTTTGACTATATTGAATGAAAATATGTTAAGATGAATTTTACTTTTTGATGTGACTATTAAGAAATTTAAAATTTCATGTATGGTTCACACTAAATTTCTATTAAATAACAAGGGCTGTTGGGGCCTCTCTGGTGGCACAAGGATTTGAGCACTGCACTGTGGGGCTTCCATAGCAACTGTAGTGCGAGTTCAATCCCCTGCCAGGGAGCTGACCCGCATGGTGCAGCAGACCTCTGGTGTCTTGCCCGCTGCTCCCCTCAGCAGTGTGTTTCAATCTGCTCTGTTCCACACTGTGTCTCTGGTGAGTCCTCTCACCACCACCACCACCCCACTCCACCCCTGCACCTCTGACCTGTACCCCAGTTCTTGTATGCATAAGTAAGTAAATCTTTAAAAATAAATAACAAGGGCTGTTAATAAAACCACCCACCCCCAACCCCCAGGTCTGCAATAGCATGCTTTGTGTTTTATGCAGATGAAATGCATTTCCATTTTGTTCCCATTTTGGCAGGTAACAAGGCCTCACTTTTGGCAGGGCAGGGAGTGGGTAGAAGGGTGCAGGTGACCTAAACTAAATTTCTCTCTTTATGTTGAACACTACTAAAGAAGCTTATAAATTATTTCTGTGGCTTTAATGACATTGCCTTTCAGGAAAGGCTTGACTCATTGGCCCTGCGCTTGTTTGGCACCGTGTTAGATCCACAGTGCTGTGCGTGTGTGTGTGAGCACACGTGTGTGTCTAAGTATGTGCTTGTGTGTGACCAAGATGGAGAGGAGGAGAAGAAGATGGGAAACAGATTCTCCAGGGGAGTTTGCCAGACCATGCAGGTCCCCACCCTTAGAGTCTGATTCCTTAAGGGTGGGGACTAAAGACTGGCGTCTCCCCCTCCCCATAAAGAACCACTGCCACGTGGGCAAGTGCCAGTTAGTGGCTAGCATGTGTTGTATCAGAGCAGAGAAAAAGCCAGAAAATCGCACATTAGAGAGCAACCCTTTATATAGCCCACAGTTTGTGGAGAAAGAAGGCTGTTGGGGAAGGTTTTTTCTTTCAGGAGGCTCTTCTGATTGTGTCCCTTCCTCGTGTCCCTGGTGGCTATGAGATGTTACAAGAGCACAGCCAGTTGTTAGTCGATTGGGAGTCAGTGCCGTGGACAGCACACAGGTGTCTGTCTCCACTGCCAGTCCCCGCACAGAGCCGTTCGGCCGAGTCTTCCCCAGGTTTGCGGGGCTTCCAGAGTAAATGTTAAGTCAGCAGATGTTGTTAGGCATGTACAGACAGAGTTGGTCTAATTCAGTCTAATTATTAAAATTCTTGGCAAGAATTCTCCATGAATCACCTCCCAAAAGTCTACATTTTAAGTGAAAGCTGCAAGTCTGACTCAAGTTAAACCCACCAAACTGGAAAGCTTGAGTTCTAAGTCTGCAGAAGTGGTCTGAACTCCTCCTGTCCACAAAGTGGTCTTACCTCCTCCTTGTCCATGAACTCAAGACTTTTCCGCACTGGAACATGGGTATTATTGGGAAGCCGTTGGGGCTAGGGGTGGGCCTGCGAAGGACCACTCCAGGGGGGAGTCTTTCTGACTCTTGAACGCCCTGGTGGTGGAGCTAGTAGGCTTGGGCGTGAACCATGCCAACCCCTAATGGATTGTATGAATGACTTCTGGCAGTTCTCGTCACCTCTCTGAACCTCATGTTCCATTTGGAAGATGGTTTAAGTGGTAAATTGACAACTCAAAGAGTTGTGGTGGGTGCCCAATGGGCTGGTGCACACAAAACCTGGAGCGGACTGTGAGAGGCAAGTGGTGTCTATCTCTGCCTCCCGTTTCTCCTTTGTCAACAGGCTTAAGGCAAAGAAAACAAGTCCTGGAAAGCCCGTGGCATTGCCACCGAGTGACAGCTGACAGGCAGGGTAAGACAGTCCAGGGAGGCAGTGTCTTTCTTTGTACCATTGCTTTTTTGTCACCATTCTCGTCATAATCAATCTGCCTGCCTCTAAGTGCTTAGGACCTTCATCCTACATTCTGGTGCCTTCTGCTTGCAGGTTGAGAATATCAGACATCCATACTGCACGTTAAAAAATTTGTTTTATTACTGTCAGTTTATGAGAATGATAGAGCTGATGTTGATTTATGTGAGGGATGAATTAGAGATATTTGTTCTCCATACATGTGGGAGCAGTGAATGATAGATGAGAATGGGAGAGACAGGAGGAGAGCAGTGATACGTTCTCCTGGTTTCAGGTTCTATCTTGACTCACCAGCTCAGGCAAAGACCCCAAGGATATTTTGTGGAGATGACCATGAAGGGCTGGAACCACTAATTGTCGCTGTCCAGCTGACTGACAGATAGAACTGTATTAGGCCATAATTAAACAGCAAATTAAAGGGGGAACTGTTGAGAGGAGGGTTTGCAGGTTCTCCCCACTCTCTGAAAGTAGAACATTCCTTTGGTACCAAACCGCAATGAGTAGTAACGCCCTACTTTTGGATAGTGGGGGAAACCTGTACAACATGAAGCCTAGTTGATTCAGATTTAGCTAACCTTTACTGGATGCCTACAATTTGCCAGGCATTATGCTGGTTTTAACAGATGGTGTGTCCTTTCATCCTGTGACTTGTCTGAAGTTCGTACCAGCAAGGAAGCTGAAGTCAGAGCAGTTGAAGCACCTGAGTCAGTATGCCCAGGGAGAGATGGGAGTTGAGAGTAGGTCTGTTTCCCTGGCCCAGCTTCTTCCCTGGCATAAACCACAGAAGAGAAGGCGCTCACAGAGGGACGTGTCCTCCAGTGTGCCGGCGCGATCATCTCACTTGAGACATGACCTCCCTTCTTCCAGGTCCCCAACTTTGGAGGACCTAAATGCTGATGCTGGGTGGGTGCAAACTAGACCACAGCTCTGTCCTCCTGAAGTGCATGCTGGTTGTTTCAGCACCTACCTGCTTCCCAGAGGGGCTTCCCACCTGACACCTTGGATCCCTCTGAAAATCTGTGGGGCACAGTCTTGAACTTTTAAATATTACAAACCTTTCTTTACTTGAAAAGAAAAAAAGGTGACACTGTTGGCCCTCTTCTTTGTAGGCCTTAGCTTTTAAGTGCTTTTTGGACTTGCTAATGAAGTGCTGAAGTGTCAGCCCAATCCCAGTGGTAAGAGCTTGAAAACTTAATGTCAACCGTTTTTCTTCCTCTTGAACTAGCAGATCCCTTTTGCCTGTAAATAAACTCACCACCTTCCCCTGCCCCCTCCAGGACCCTGAATGTGAGCTGTCCTTTGCCAATAGTCTTCTGTGAGGAAAGAGATTTCCTGCTGACATTTGTACCTGCCGGGTGCCTGTGCTTCCTCAGCAGGCAGTGAGCAGCTGCGAGGACCGAGGGGTTTGGAGCCTGACGCCTGGTCTGTTGACTGGCTTTGCACCCTTTGGCAAGTCCCTGTGTCTGAGCCTTAGTTTCTCCATCTATAAAAAACTGTTTCCTCATCAGCTTTTTGGCTTAGTAAAATTTTAGTGTTAAAAACTATAGCTTGAGGGCCTCCCTGATGGCTCAAGGGGTTAAGCACTGCACTATGAAGCATCTGTAGCCACTGCAGCATGAGTTCAAGCCCTGGCCAGGGAGGGGACCCACATGTCACAGCAGACCTCTCCTGTCTCACCTGCTGAATGGGTAGAAGACTTTTTAAATGAAGTACAAAAGGCACCCACAGGGCAGGTGGGGCCATAGTTGAGGAATCCCAGGCTTGCCATTTTTGGGGGGAAAGAGTGGGCAGTGGGAGTGTCCGTTTCTCAGAAGCAGTGAAGTCTGCGAAGTAGGAATTAGGAGTAAAAATTGAAACCAAAAATATTCTAGGTAACAGAAAGTGTGTGTGTGTGGGGGGGGGAGGGGATTGCTTCAAGAGCACAATGCACAGGTCCAGGACCATGGATCCAGCTAGGGCCACTTTAGTCCCACTGGGGACATTTGTCACAACTGGGGGAAGTGCTGCTAAACATCCTACCAAACACTGTACAGCCCCCCTTACCGCCACCCCAAGAAACTCTCTGGCCTCTAGTGCTGATACTGAGAAACCCTAAGCTAAGGAGTAATCAATCACCTGAGGTGGTCTGGAGGAGGGGCTGAGGCAGGAACAAAGATGAATAACGAGGAAGGAAGAAAGAAACAGAGGTGGGTACCTAGTAATTTGAGGATTAAATATTGTTGTCAACGCAGAGAGAACTTCTAGGTGCACTATGCCAAGTCACCCTCAAGTGATCCTGAACCAAGAGTCCATGTAGAACATGCTGGACTGAAGAATGAAGTCTTTGCCGGTCACCATGGGACTGGCATTCTGAAGCTAATCGCCTGTGCTGTCTGTCATTTCTCTATTTCCTTTGAGTAATAACGGAGCACGCAGGATGCCAATGAGGCTGCCCGGCATTTTCCTCCTCTTATTAAATCTAAGTGATTGCCTTTCCACGTCTGACTGATGGGGCAAAACTGCCTCCGGAAGGTGCTTTCAAGAAGAAATCAAGTTTCCTCTTTTTCTCTCAACCACATGATCCATCTTGCTAATTGATTGTCCTCCAGGCTGTATCAGGCAGCCCCGTGTCTTTGTTTCCGCTATGCTGGGTGCCGGGCAGGCCCGATGCTGCAGCTTTGGTTCTTACCCAACTGCCTTTCCCAACCTGGGCATGTAAGGGTGGGAACAGCACTTCCTCCCTTTCCCAAAGACGGAACATTCACGTTCTCCGGTGAGCCTGGCTTGGGCTTGCCTGGGACCTGCCAGGAGCTGAAGGTTGTTTTCTTTCTCCCACAGGAAATAATTTTCCTGGGCACGGCAGCCCTGGGTTGCCAATCCCTTGCTTTCATGAAAACTCACACGTGTGTGACAGTGGCACTATTGTTGAACATGCTGGAGTTTCCATTACAGATCCTGTGTTTATCTGCTGCAGGGAGTTTTCTATGAGAAGCATAATTTAAACAGTAAGGCATAAGAAGGGACCTGTTTGGAGAGAGAAAATTTTCTATAAGATGAGGCAACTGAGGAATGGATTGAGTTGTTGAGTGGCCATGTGCTTTGGTCAGTTTCCAGGGCAGGCCTGTGTCATCCTTTTTATTGTCCGGTCTAAGAGGCTGAAATGTCTGTTGGTAGAAGGTAATTTAGGGAGTTTTGAACTGAAAGAGAGTCCTATTAGCAGGAATACAAAGGTCAAAACAAATGTCCAGAGAAACATCCCTGGGCTGAGGCTGATAAGTGAGAGGATTGCATAGTTTGATAAATATTTAAATTTAGTTGAAAATGAAGTCAAAATACAAATAAATAGCTGAAACCATCTAGAAGCAGGAACCGCTTGCCAGGCACCACCAGATTCAGTTCTAGATACATATAATCCTACTTGACCCTTGCAGCAAACCTGCGAGGTCTTGGAATAATTCTTAAGACCCATTTTACCAAAAGGTTCAACCTTGGGAAAAATTTACCATGTAGAGAGAAATTAATGGTGTTGGGAAAGATTGGGGGTTTGGGGAGCTCTAAGGTATTATTGCACCAGCTTTAGAGTGGTGTTTTATCCTGTTTTGTGCCTAAGACTACTTTTGCCAGAGTAGTGTGCCCCTAAGTGTTTCCCCTGATTTATGTGTCATCTCGAGTTTCTCTGTTTCTTTAGGGAACCTCTTCCTCTTTGCTTTACAGAAGATGAACTCTAAAGGGAAGCTGTGAAAGGAAGGGAGGAAAGGAAAAGGAAATCAGGCCACAGGCAATAGGGAAAGCCAGGACTCAAGGGAAATCTTGCAAAGCAGGACCCAGGCTTGCCTACATTTCAGATGTGCATGTGTACCCCTGTCTATCAAATGAATTTATTTTTTTTAAGATTTATTTATTTATGCATACAATAGCTGGGGTGTAGGCCGGAGGTGCAGGGAGTAAGAGGATTCACGAGAGACGGGGTGGGGAGCAGAACAGGCAGATCTACTGAAATACACTGCTGAAGGGAGCAGTGGGTAAGACAGGACAGGTCTGCTGTGCCATGTGGGTCCCCTCCCTGGCCAGGGATCAAACTCGTGCTGCAGTTGCTGCAGATCACTTCGTAGTGCTGTTGTCTAACCCCTTGTGCCACTAGGGAAGCCCCTGTTGAATGAATTTAAACTTGATATCAGCACTTTGCAATCTGGTGGAGGGAGGTTAGCACAGATCATACAAAGCAGGGGCAGTGATATAGGTGGGCTGCCCTCTCCATCATAACTGCCAGAGCCTACAGACTGATAGAAACGTAGAGGCTAAGTTGCCAATGAGGCCATCAGGAGAACCCCAGACTTTGTGGGGGTGTTCAGTTCTTCTTTGGGACTCCTGAAAGTCTCTTGCTTTCCATTCCTTATCCCCAACTGCTACTGGCCTATAGAGATTTTTTTTTTAAAGATCTTTTTTATTTATGCATACAAGAGCAGGGGTACAGGCCAGAGGCACGAGGATTCACCAGAGACAGAGCAGGGAGCAGAACAGGCAGACTGACTGAAATACACTGCTCAGGGGAGCAGCAGGAGAGGCAGGCGAGGTCTGCTGTGCCATGTGGGTCCCCTCCCTGGCTGGGGATCGAACTCGCGCTGCTGTGCCGCGGATGCTTCACTGTGCACTGCTCAACCTGCTGTGCCACCAGGGAGGCCCTAAAGATAATTCTTGACAAAATGAAAACCAAGGAGGACTTTCCTACCAAAGATTGAACATAGTGGCTGAAGGGCTGTCTTTGAGGTCAGGATAGGAGGAGTGGGTGCCTCTCCTGGACTTTGCCTAGCTTCCTGTTTTCTCCCCTCTAGGAGTTTCAGCAGTCCACACATATTCAAAATATCCACCTTTCCACTCTACATTTGGCAGTGTGACCCAAGGTAACCAGGCTGATCAACTGGAGAAAGCAGTGAGAGTATTTGTTTCACTGCCGGGGACTTGGCTGCCCTCTATGGCAGTGGTTCTTAGCTGGAAGAGTTTTTTCCCATAGGGACACATGGCTCTGTCTGGAGGATTTTTAAATTATTGAACTTTATTTTTTAGAGCAGTGTTAGGTTTAAATATAGAGGTTTCCCACATATCCCCCTCCACTCTCCCCAGTTTCCCCTATTATTAACAGTTTGAATCACTGTGGCACATTTCTGATATTGATGAGCCTGTATTGATACTTTATTATTTAT
The DNA here is from genome assembly GCA_019455555.1 of Galemys pyrenaicus. Lineage (NCBI taxonomy): Eukaryota > Metazoa > Chordata > Mammalia > Eulipotyphla > Talpidae > Galemys > Galemys pyrenaicus. Next base: position 926,049 of record JAGFMF010011578.1, on the reverse strand, counting down.
TTTTTTTAAGATTTATTTTATTTATGCATACAAGCACTGGGGTACAGGCCAGAGATATGGGGGGGGGTGAGAGGATTCACCACAGAAAGCGGGGAGCAGAACAGGCAGATCAACGGAANNACACTGCTGAGGGGAGCAGCGGGCACAGCAGGAGAGGTCACTGCACCATGTGGGTCCCCCGCCTGGCTGGCAGCAGGGCTCGAACTCGTGCTGCAGTGGCTGGGGTTTGCTTCACAGTGCGTTGCTTAACCCACTGCGCCACCAGGGAGGCCCCTGATACTTTATTATTAACTAAAGTTAGGGTTTGCCTTAGGGTTCACTCTTGGTGGTATATGTTCTGTGAGTTTTGACGAGTGCAGGATGCCAGTATCTACCCTCACAGTATCATACAGAAGAGTTTCACTGCTCTAAAATTTGCTTGTGCTTCTGCAGACATGTTCGATTGTCACGAGGACGGTTTGCTGGCATCTGTGGGTGGAGGTGAGAGAGGCTGCCAAACATTCTGTCGGGCACAGGACATCCTCCCTGCTCACCATAACAAAATACCAGTAGTGGGGAGAGTGGACCCCACTGTCCAGACACTCGCCCAAGTGATTGTGTGCGTGTGTGTGTGTTGGAGGTGGGATGGGGGTCCTGAGGAATCTGTGCTAGTAAGGAACCTGGTGTTTGCATGGTGGGAGGCCTGGCTATGCAGTGGCAGCAAAGAGGCACCCAGGAGGATTTGGAAAGTCCTGAGGAGAAAATAAACTGCAACTTGAAGGCAGCATTCCAGTCGTAATCCCTACACACATTCCTTTAACTCTCACCCTCTTAAATTCAAACCCTGTGGTCTGAGTCCAATTAAAATGCCAAAATTATAATTATTGGGTTGTGCATGGTGGGGTTAGCTTAGGTTACTCTCAAATTAAATGCAGTCTCTGATCCATCTAGAACTAAGAGCCCAAGTCTTGGGTGCAGGTCCCTCATGTTTTGGCAGTGAAGTGATTTTCTCACTGCCTTGATTTCCTTTACTGAAAAGGAAGACAATTGTCATCTTCTGTCTCGACTTAAAGTGTCTTCATGAGTTGATATCTGCAATGCATGATTCCTAGCTGACTTTTGTGAAGTCAGTGTCGTTTTGGGGGAGCAGGACATACTGTCGGAGATCTCATTAACTGAAAACTGCCCAAGAAGTAGCATTTTTTATACTCCTTGTGAGGGTTGGTATGGAGGCTGAGGTTTGCAGGTGAGGTGGTAGGCTCCAAGTTGACAGCTTTCGAAGACAAGAAATTTATACAGGAAAAAAAGCCTTTGTAAAAGCCAGCGGATTCTGGAAACAGAGGACCGTGCTCTGCAGCTGGGTGGTGCAGCTTGCCTCAGACCCTGGACCGTTCGCTGCTCCATAAATCTTGTCAACTGGAAGCAAGGCCCTTATTCCCCTGATAGGCATGGAGGAGAATCCAAAAACCAAACTCACTCCCTTATAGAAAGTTAATGTGGACAAAGAGAAATGTTCCTTTTCATAAATTACCTCCTCCACCCTCAGCTTCCAAAAGTCATAAAACCTCAACTGTAACCAGAAAAATGATCTTTTGGAAAAAATCCATCTTTGTGGGTACATTTTGGGCTGGAGAGGGAAAAGCTTTGCAGAACAAAAAGGTTCCAACCGAGTCATGTAAAACAAGTTTTATTAAAACTTTAATTATCTCCCACCTGCTGGTTCTTTATGAAGTTCAGAGGGAAAAGGCTAATTGAGAACAGCATTTGATGTGCTTGAGCGGTGCTGAGTTCTTTCCTTTTCTTAAAAGGGATTTGTTCTTAATCAAGTTTATTTCATAATAAGTAGATCTAGACACTGAGTTCACATTTGCATTTTTGACACTGTTTAATTAAGATCCTAGGCATGAGGTATTTGACTTTTGTCATTCAGGGTTTACTGTCTTCCTGAGTTTGGGTCTTGGGTTCTGCTTGCCTAGTGCTCAGGAGCATGAACTGACTGCTCCTGTGTGCTTTTTTTTTTTCTTTTAAGATTTATTTATGCATACAAGAACTGGGGTACAGGCCAGAGGTGTGGGGGTGAAAGGATTCACCAGAGACAGAGTGGGGCGTAGAACAGGCGGATGTACTGAAATACACTGCTGAGGGGAGCAGCCAGGTGAGGCAGGAGACCCCCATGCTGCAACATGTGGGTCAGCTGCAGAGGCAGCTCATAGATTCATAGTGCTGAGACTTAAACACTTGCACACCGGGGAGGCCCTCCTGCATGCTCTTTGTGAGACTGGTACATTTTGTATGGCCAGCTGCGGAGAGCAGTGTTCTAGTGCTTTGTTCCTTATTCGAAAGTATGGGAAATAACTATGGGCTCAGGAGTATCCATGACCTTAAACTTGAAACCCCAAGCTCCACCCTCACTTTGCATCCTGCAATCCCTGCAGACTAATCTGTCTGCAGCTCTCATTTATCTTCCCACAGTCTTTTCAACTGGAATTGCAGAACCTCTCTGGGTATCAGGGCTCCGAGCTCCTCAGCATGTCCCCGCAACAGGAAGTTCACTGCTTATTAAGCCTTTCAAGATCTAGTCTTAATGCTCTATCTCCTTGTTTAATTTAAGCCCAGGGTCATGTCTCTGGCAGGTTATAGAACAGGTTATAGTTTCCAGGTCACAATCAAGCCTTTCACCACAAGGCTGCTTTCTGTTTGTGCACTAACTCTTAGGAAAAAATCCCAGCTTTCTGGATCTTATTTTTATTGAGTATGGAATTTTGAATGGATCGGTCAGTGTCTCAGTAAATTCCAACATAAATAGAAAGTCCCCTGACGTCCCAGCTGTGTCTTTTCGTTGTGATTGGTGGTAGCACTTGTCTGAACACCTTAGCTCATCCTAGTTTTTTATATCTTGCTGAACTTTTCCTGGTCCTGTTCTAGTATACGGATCATCCTTTATTTATTTTATTTTTGAAAAGATTTATTTATTTATGCACACAAGAGCTGAGGTATAGGCCAGAGGTGCAGGGTAGGGGGGTGAGAGGTTTCACAGAGCGGGGAGCAGAACAGGCAGATCCACTGAAATACGCTGCTGAGGGGAGCAGCGTGCGAGGCAGGAGAGGTCTGCTGCGCCATGTGGGTCCCCTCCCTGGGTGAGGATCAAACTTGTGCTGCAGTGGTTGCAGAAGCTCGCAGTGCAGCACTCAACCCCTTGCGCCACAAGGGAGGCCCTATTTTGTTTTTGTATTAAAAACTCCTTCAGCCTGTCCTTTTCTGTAACCTAAGATGGTCCCTGCACACATCCCTTAGGTCTAGGGTGTATCCAGGCTGAAGGCTAAGGAACACTAACTGATCACATGCTGAACACGGGTTATCTCTGCTTGTTGGCTCAGCAGCTCTGTAACATGGAGAGTTACAGATATCTCTGTTTTATCAGTGAGGGTCCTGATTTTGTGTACTAGTTCTGGATTTCATGGCTCATGGGTCATAGTAGAACAAAGACTCAAACCCATGCTTTTGTGACACCCAAACCTGAGTCCTGTTGATTCTGTTATCCTTCCTTTCCAGTGGATGAGAACTGGGTTAAATGGGGTTTTGTTTTTTCTTAAGAATAAACAAGTAAGTATATACTGTATTGTAGAAACACTTGGAAATCCTTTCTTCCCTGCCCGCTCCTCACCAAACCAAAAAAGTCTGTTGTAGTAATGGGGGTTCACAAGCGTTAAGTGAATGGGAAAACTGGGTCATGTAGCTGCCAGGAGCCTGCATTTCTGTTTAATTGGCTAGCACACACTTTTCCTTGTATTTGTTTACCTTGTGGCTAGTTCTAACAAATTTTTTTTTTTTTTTTTTTTTACTTATTCATTTGGAAGGAGTTGTAGGGCTTTAGTAGACGGAAACAAGACTGAAAATGCTGGGATCTGGAAAATCCCCAAATAAGTGGTGCAGAGCTAGGTATTCCTGTTGACTGTGGTGACAAGAGCATATGACTGACAGCTTCCTGAGTCACAGCCACTGACTCCGACGCTGCCCATAACTGTGGAACTTCACACGCATCCTGACGCTCCTTCCTCCCATGATCTCTTCCCTGGGAGAGTTAGGCTCGGCCAACTAACAAGCATTTATTGAGCCACTGCTAGTTAACAATGTGCTTGTTGTACCCAGATCGCCAGGCAAAAATGTTGGGATAAATAATAGAAAGGGATCAAGACCCTCTTGCTTTGGGTTTAGTTCAGGAATCAAAGCATCCAGGAGTGAAGCTGTTCGTTCTCTACCTTCTTTGCCTTATGTCATTTCAGGATCCCTGGAAAGGATTTTGATCCCCTTTCTAGAACTGAAACTTTCAGAATCCAGCAGTTTCCTTTCGGAGGCTTTAAAATCACTGCGTAATTGAGACTTTATTTCCTATCCTCTTCTTCCCTTTCTCCTGCTGATATTGTTTTGTTTGCCCCTGGAATCCCCGACTGTTCCCTCGCCACAGTGACTTCTGGTAGCTTAGCAACACTTATTCTCATATAGCAAAGCCTCCTGTGCGCTGCTGGCCCTCCCAAGGAAAAGTCATGTGAACGTGTCAGGTGTCCAGCAGAACATATCTCCTTGGACTGAATATTCCTTGGGCTTGTAAGGGCAAAGCCCTTTTAGTCCAGCCTGGATACGTTGGGACCTTCTGCTTGCTTCATTTATTGATTTTTTAAAGCCAAAGCAATGTTAAGAGAGCCAAGAATAATGTTGGTGAGAGTCTCTGCAAGAATGTATCCCTGCAAGGCCAGCAGGAATCTAGTCTGCCTTACGCTTAGGTCCCAGGGGGCTGCTTTGGCTGAGAAATCCTGCGCTAGGAATCAGAACGTGATGGGCTCCGAGTACAGTCTTTACTTTCTCGTGAGCTCCACCTTGCACCAGCTTCTTTTCTGCCTTTTGTGTGATTTTTGTGCTAGAGTTTTCAACTGCTTTTGGAACCTTTGTTTAAAATTTCCTAAGGGGCATCAAAAGCAGGTATCACAATCCCCAAGTGGGTGCTGGGCTTGTCTCCGAAAGGACCATTTACTTCCAGAAATGAGTCATTTCGAGAAACTCAATGGGAGGGATGGAGGCTGGACGTGGGACACGCACTGCAGAATCTTCAACCCTTTTAGCGCCTCCCTCCTGATCAGACTGCACATCTTGTCGATGCGGGCACCATCCAAGCCTTGCCAGGTCTCTGTGGCACCTGTCATCCTGAGTAGACTCTTCCTGGAACGCCTTCCCCTGTGCCAGATGATCCCACTCAGGAGACCTGGCTCGGGTTGTCTTTAAATGCCCTGAGTGAAAGGGCTTTTGCCAGATGACTCATTTAGCCAGACTCATCTCCATACACACCTCCGTCATTCTTCCTTGTCCCAGCTATTTATCTGGGGGTGGGGACCCAAAGATGATGATAATGACAGGTTTTAACTCTTCGTTTTCTTCTTTTTTCACAAGTTTCAGGTTTTAGTCAATTCATGTAAACCCCAAGATAACACACTAACATGACTTTGTGCGTTTGGAATATTTCTACTGGCTTAGCGGAAAATTGTGCAGATGGCTTCTGGGAGACCTTTATTTCAAGCAGCTTTATAGTGAAATATTTCACTTGAAAGTCTGGACCTTCTTCACTTTGCTGTGATCTACATTCACTGGGTGGAACTGCTTTTGATCATCAGGACCCCATTGGGGCCAGGGCTCTGTTCTCTTCATTCTGTCCCTGCCGACATCTGGATTGAACAAAGCCAGATGCATGACATACAACTCTGCTCCATCACCCCAGCTCCAATAAATACAAAGGGGGATCAGGCTGGGGTGCGCCTTGGCCTGGCCAGGATCTGGTGGAACATGGCTGCAGGGGGGGCCTTGGGGCAGGAAGGAGAGAGGAGAACAAACCTACGAGGCCTGGGACTTAAGTCTCTGCTAACACTTCCTTTTCACTGTGTCTATATATTGAGTATGAGACAGTTGGCAGCACTGACATTACCAAGTGACCGTGGGGGTGGCTGAATCAGATGTGAGAGTAAAGAATCCATCTTTTTGGCCTTTGGGTCCTGACATTCTAGGTTGGTGATTGGAGCGTAGCTGCTTAAGTATTGCTCACTTTCTAGAAAACCTGCCTCCACATGCCTTCTACCTCTGATAAATCCCTGGGGATCAGATGGCAGCTCAAGGAGCCATCCCTCTCTTTTCTGGTATCTGGACTTTTGTAGTCTCCACCCAGGGCCCTGCAGACCCTGCCCTTCCCTCTGATCTAGGTGACTAGAAAACCAAATGAGGACCACAGAGATTTTTTTTTTTAAGAAAGAAAGAGAGGGCCCTCCCTGGTGGCGCAGTGGGGTAAGCGACGCACTATGAAGCAATCCTCAGCCACTGCAGCACCAGTTTGATTCCTGCCGCTGGCCTGGGAGGGGACCCACATGGCGCAGCAGACCTCTCCTGCTGTGCCCACTGCTCCCCTCAGCAGTGTATTTCTGTTGATCTGCCTGTTCTGCTCCCTACTCTGCCTCTGGTGAATCCTCTCACCTCCCTGGACTCTGGCCTGTACCCCAGCTCTTATATGTATAAATAAATAAATCTTTAAAGAAAAAAGAAAGAGGTCTCCCTTGTGGCGCAAGGGGTTGAGCACTGCACTGTGGAGCTTCCGCAGCCACTGCAACATGAGTTCGATCCCGGCGAGGGAGGGGACCCACATGGCACAGCAGACCTCTCCTGTCTCACCCGCTGCTCCCCTCAGCAGTGTATTTCAGTCCGTCTGCCTGTTCTGCTCCCCACTGTGTCTCTCACCCCCCTACACCTCTGGCCTGTACCCCAGTTCTTGTATGCATAAATAAATAAATCTTTTTTAAAAAGGAAGGAGAGTTAGAGGGGTATTCCCACACTCCCCTCCCCAGCAGTCCCCTCCTATGCCAACTAGATTCCAGGGCCCCAGGTAGTGCCAGCTGAGCTTGCAGAACTTGCTTTTGTGAGCCTTGATTTTCTCTGCTCCTTGCTGACCACACCCTACCTCACCTTCCTGGGTAACCTGAGTCTTTTTAAAGACATGCTCATCACACTGAGTAGGCCACGGTCTCTCGGTCTTGCTGCCTCCCTTCTTCACTCTGAACTCAACGTGACAGTCGCCCCTGAAATCTTTACGAAGTGAGTCTTCCTCTGTGCTTTTGGCTGTGGGTGCATCTGGTTCTCCCAGTGCTGTGCCCACTTTCTGGCGAGGATTCAGAGGGTCTCTTCAAGGGGGATCTCTTGAGAGGAGGTTTCAGTGTCTTAGCCCAGGATGTTTCTGGCCAGCTTTTTTCTTTCTTTAGCCTGAGGTCGTGAAGGTGCTGGAGGAGGTGTTTAGAGCTGTGGATGTAATGGAAATTTGAGGCACAAGCTGGTTGAGCTCCAAGAACAAAGACTACTTTTACAACAGCCAGCCAGCAGCTTCTGCCTGGGGGTGGGGACTCTGGGGGAGCAGAGCAGAGGCCTGCTCCTGAGCTGCTGGTGTTTCCATGTCTGAGAAACTGAGATTTAGTGAGAGTCAGCTTCTTTCATCTAAATCTGCTTTCTTCTACCTCCAGTCTTTACCTTCCTGGCCTTATTAGTATGGTTCTTGCATGTGTTGATATGAAGAAAGGAGAAATGTGAAGGGAAGATAGGAAAACAGTCTCTTTTTTCCATTTAAAAATGAGAAAACTTAAATTTTATGCGTTGATGGGTCAGACACAGCAGAGGAGGAAGAGACTGGACCAGCTCCTTATAGAGCTTTCTCTTACTCCACCTGTGAGTCTTCTCCTGGTGCTCCAAGGCCAAGCCCTGGGGGACTGTAGGGTAAAGGTTGATCAGGCATTTCCACCCTCCCACCACTGATGATGGACACCTGCGGTGCTGCGAGCATTCCAGGGTGGGCATGCGCAAGTGGGCGCACCTGTGTTGGACATGGGCCTAAATGGGTGGTGTCATGAGGACGCCAGAACTGTGAGGACCAACAGACAGAACTGCGAGGACCAACTGACAGTACAGACCGACGAGCAGCAGCAGTAGAAAGCAGCCGAGAGGGTGAGGTGCACCGGGGGCTGGGAGGCCTGCCAGCCTCCCGACCCCCTGGCATCCCTGCCTGCCATGTACCTGGCCACCTCTACTAAATAAAGAATAAAAGCCACCGAGGGCTCCAAGACTCTCCTTCCTTGACCCAGAACTATCCTGAACCTTGCTCCAGTGCCACCTCCATCCTGCCACTACAGGGACCCTCGTGGCTTCATTGGTCTTAGATTGCGCCTGGCCAGAGAGAGTCCAGCTCATCTTCCTCACATTCTCTTGGGTTCTGCAGGCTCTGTTCTCCATGAAATTAAAATTTTGTCAGCTTCATTCTCTGTTCTATCTCACCTCTTGGGAGGTAGTGTGCTGCTCAGCTCCTCAGCATCCTCAGCTGTTGACAGTCAACCTTGCCTTAAACAGCTTGAGTATCTTCAAGATCCTCAAGGCTTGTAGCTTCCTTCCCCAGAATTGCCTTCAACAGACTACCGGTTCCTTAAGGCAGTGCTCCTGTAAACATTCTCTTCTCAGTTCTGCAGTCTTAACCTACTTGGGGTTTGATGCTTGAAGATTTTGCAGTTTTAATCCAGAGCCTCTTAGAGACTGTAAACATATTATGATTATTTCCAAACATTAGACTGGGTCCCTCACTATAACTGTCAGCCACAGGGTGAAATTTGAGCAGGTCGAAAGGCGCCATCTGCCTCCTTGCAGTCACAGCTCGTAGAAAGCCTCACTGAGAACCATCTCCCATCCTATAAAAAGTGGGTGTGTGCATCCATGAGCAGTGATTCAGAAGCCATTGTCTCCTAGCAGTGACAAGGTTTTTCTTCTTGGGAAGCAATGTGGTGTGTAGGAAGAATGTGGGCTTCTTGGTGGTAGAGCCACTTTCTGTTCCAGCCTTACCATTCAGTGGCTCTGGTTCCTTAAAAAAAGTTACCCTCTCTGAACCTTAGTTTTCTCGTAGATAAACTTGGGGATAATGATGACGCCTAATTTCACAGCTGTTGCAGGGGTTATATTAGACTATTTGTGTGAGAGGCCAGGACAGTGCAAAGTATATACCTCATAAAAGGTGATTGTAAGGAGTTTGTTGTAGTTAGAGAAGAGAGTGAGGCAGTGGAAACACCTGGGGATGATCAGTCATGGGAGTAATTTACCTCCAGCATGAGTTTTGCTCTACCTGGCCAGGTAGAAACCTGGCTCAAGGTGTTCACTTTGCTTGTTGAAGTAAAATGAAATACCAACCACTTTGTGCCTTAGCTTGCATGACATTCATTCACTCAGCACATATTTCACTCATACCTGTATTTTCCTTGTACCTGAAAAGGTACTGAGTGAGAAAATAGTTGAATAAAATAACCCCTATTTACAGCTTAGTCGGTTTAGACAAAACAGAAAACCAATCATAGCTGTGATAATGGGTGATAATTGCTATTAAATGAGCTCATGTAGGTAAAGTGCTTCCCTGGATATGAGCCATCTTTCTAAGCATAGACCGCAGTGTAAGAGGGTGTCTGAAGGCAGAGGACAGAGAGGGATACCTCGGAGAGAGACTTGCAAGAATAGGTGATGATCGATGTAAGTCTTAAGGAAGAATAGAGGTTTAGGGGAGCTTAAGCAGCTAGTGTGGGAGGGTGCTCCAGGCAGCTGTAATTGCTAGAGCAGAGGGTTCTGTGATACATGAGGGGATTGGCCATCTTGGCTTATTTTGCTAAGGACCTTGGCCTCTATGCTCAGGGTGATAGAAAGCAATAGAAGGATATTAAACATGAGGACAGACAAGGTGAAAATGGTCAGGAGGCACACATGGTAACCTGGATCTGAACTCTAGATGAGGCCTTTGACTTGGAAAGGAGGGAGGAGCGGGTTCAGGGTCTATCTACGAAGTAACTGAGTACAAGGGAAGACAAAAAAGAGTATGGGAGGACTCTGTTGTCTGGCTTGGGAAGCTGAGTAGAGGGTGATGGGCACCTTTCACTGAGACAGGATATGACACAGAAAGAAGGGAGATCTTCACTAATGGAAAGGTGAACATGCCCAGAGGAATGTGGAGAGACCATGTATTCATGCTGGAATTCTCTGTGACCTACCCCTTGATGGAAGAACAAGTGTTTGTTCGTGGTGTGGGTTGGGTTGTTTTTTTTGGGGGGGGGGTATAATAAGATAAAATGCATAGGTCTTCAATGTGTTTGAACAATGTTATAAATATCATTCAAAACTAGATATAACCTCTACAAAGAAAATTATAAAATGTTGTTAAAAGACATAGAAGAAGACACAAAGAAATGGAGAGACATCCCTTGCTCACCAGTTAGAGTGGCACATATCAAAAAATTAGCAACAACAAATGTTGGAGAGGATATGGAGAAAAAGGAACTCTACTACACTGCTGGTGGGAATGCAAACTGGTCCAACCACCATGGAAAGCCATGTGGAGGTTCCTCAAACTACTAAAAATGGAGCTTCCATATGATCCAGCAATCCCACTCCTAGGAATATACCCAAAGGATACAAAAATACTAATTCAAAAGGACAACTGCACATCTATGTTTATTGTGGCACTTTTCACAATATCACGGCACTTTTCACAATAGGCAAGCTATGGGAACAATCCAAATGCCCAAAAATAGATGACTGGATCAAGAAGATGTGGTATATATACACCGTGGAATATTATGCAGCAATCAAAAAGATAAACTCACGCAGTTTGCAGCAACATAGTTGGAGCTAGAAGGGATTATGCTCAATGAAATAAACCAGAAAGAAAAGGAACAATACCGGATGGTGTCACTCATAGGTGGAATGTAGAGGAAACAAACAAGGGACTAAGGGGAAAAAAAATCAATTACAAATAAACAATCAAAATCAACAGACAACTATTAAATCTGAGACCTTCTCAAGGGGAGGAGGAAGGAGAAGGAACAAAATGGGAAGGAAGAGTACAAGGGACTATGGTGATGGTGCACGGGTGAATTGGTGATGGGAATTCCACAGGGATGAGAAATATACCCTGTACAAAGTGAAAAATAATGTAAAATATATATATAATTAAAAATAAAAACTAGATATAGCACATTTCCATTTCCCTAGAAATTTCCCTCAGTTGACTCACCTCTCCTCCTACCCACCCCCCATCTGTGGCTTTCTGTCACTATAGTTTTCCCCTGTTCTATAATATTTAATATAATAATAAATAAACAAGGTTCATCCACACTGTCGTGTGTATCATCAGAAGTTTTTTATTGGTGGAGGTGTGAGTTGTTTCCAGTTGGGGCTGCTATAAACAGTGTACAGTTTTATGGAAATGTTTCCATTGCTCTTGAGGAAATACCTCAGAGTAGAGATGTGGGTTATGGGATAAACATAATTTACCTTTATAACAATTCTTAGAAGTGGCTGTGCCAGTTTATATGCCTGTTAGCAATATATCAGAGTTCTGCTTGTCCCAAGTTCTCACCAGCATTTGGTGTTGTCAGTCTTTATTTTGCTATTCTGGTGGCTGTGAAGTGGGTTTAATTTGCATTTATTTCCCTAAGATAGTTGATATTGAACACCTTTTGATATGCTTTGATGTTGGCCATCTGGCTCTCTACCTTTGAAGTGTCTATTCAAATGTTTTACCTGCTTTTATTGTGTTGTTCATCTTTTTATTATTGATTCATAAGAGTTCTGATGTTTCTGGGAAGGAGTCCTTGGTCATACATACCATTGCATACATTTTGGGTTTTAATACCGGTTGGGCTACCATCCTGAGGTGCACTAAGTATTAGAGGTATTTTAGGAAATAATCAGGTGAAAGATGCTTTTGCTATTTGTAGCAGCAGGAAAGGCAGCACAGGGCAAGGTCTGGATGGTTCTAGTAGACGGGGAGGGGGAGGCAGGTAAAGGAAGGAGTCTTGGAGCCCTTGGTGGCTTTTATGTTTTTATTAGTAGAGGTGGCCAGGTACATGGGTGCCGGGCGGCCGGGAGTCCCTGGCACATCTCACCCTCTCAGCTGCTTTGCTGCTGCTTCTCTCTCCCGCTGCTCTCACTGCTGCTCGTTGGTCAGTACTGTTGGTCCTGGCTTCCTCATGACGCCGCCCATTTAAGCCCATGTCAAACTCAGGAGCGCCCACTTGTGCATGCCCACCTAGACATGGGCACAGCACCGCAGTTGTCACCATCATCACACCAGTGGTGGGAGGGTGGAAAGACCTGATTTCTCTAACCCTACACTATTGTAATCATCTATTTCTGTTGTTGACACAGTGTGGGGCGCTGTTGCTGCCTCTCGGTCTAGGGGGTCTGGGAGCTGAGTGGCGCTGCACAGCATAGGCATATATGTTAGAATATCATAGACTATATGTTAGAATTCTGTTCCTTAGTGGTGCCAGGGAAAATCCTTCCTGTCTACTGAAAAGCCAGTAGACTGTTTCCAAGATCGTGTTCCTTTGCCTTATTTTAACATGCAGTGGTATCTCCCAAACTTCCAATTTCTATGATGAACCCTCTTGTCCAGCCTCAGCAGTTCTCAGCCAGTAGCTTTTCATCTATGTCTCCATACTCTCTCCTCCAAGTTTCTTTGGAAGCAGATCCCAGCTGTCCTCATTTCCATCATAAATGCTTTGATATGTATTTCTAAGAGATAAGGAATCTTTAAAAACATATTCACAACCAAAACCCATTTCACTCTTTAAAAATAACCACTTCTTTATAACACTTTGCTTTTTACTGTTTGTTTGAATAACTTCCTCTTAAATTTGATCATCCGTGATGGAAGACTGGCTCATTTCCTTTTTGTCCTTACAGACTCTGTCTGAATTTGTATGTTGTTTCTTTGGCTCATCTGTTCTTAAGGTACTCTCCGTTTTCTGTCAGGCAGGTGTCTGCTTTCCCTCCACTTCTTTTTCCCTTAAAACCCTTATGATCCAGCATGACAGACATTACGAGAAGAACATAAGAAAGACATCAGGGGACAAGTGAGTACATTATTTTAAAGTGAGCTCCCCTGTAACTGCGTCTAAATCTAGAAGCAGACCTTTGTTAGGCTCCAGAAGTGCTTCTTCCCTGGCCAGCCCCTCCTCTTTAAAAGTGAACCATTGGGCCTCCCCGGTGGCGCAGTGGGTTAAGCAACACACTATGAAGCAAACCGCAGCCACTGCAGCACGAGTTCGATCCCTGCTGCCGGCCAGGGAG
>JAGFMF010011578.1:832018-912321 GCA_019455555.1 Galemys pyrenaicus | reverse complement strand
TCTGCTCCCCGCTTTCTGTGGTGAATCCTCTCACCCCCCCCCCACACCTCTGGCCTGTACCCCAGTGCTTGTATGCATAAATAAATAAATCTTTAAAAATATATATATATAATGGTTTAGTTTTGCCTGTTTGGGGCCTTTATATAAATAAAGTTACATGTTAATCGTAAGATGAAGTCAGATTTGTGAGACTTTCCATGTAAGGTTGGTGTTTTGTGTCATGAGAAGCCTTTCACCCCACCCCAGGCTTCATCAAGTGTTTTGGTTTTTGTTGCTTTTTTTTTCCTTCCACCTTCTGTTATCTTTTATAAGCTTTATTGCTCTGCCTTTCTCATGCCAGTCCCCCTTTCACTTTTCAGACCAGTTTTCTATCTCCCTTTTCCCAGGAAGACATTCCACAACTATTCAGATTCTAGCTGATTGCTCTTTGTTCAGCTCCTCCCTCCAGTGCATAAAGCTTCTTCATTGTTTAGAGTACTCCAGGTAGCTCGGGCTACCTGGCATCGAGGGCACAGAAAGGAAGGGGGAAACCCCCAGATAAATTTGAGTTCCATTCCCTGGTGTGATCAGCCTCTGTTAGGTCTTCCAGACTTGGGAGGCGGGCCTCATTTCAGGATGTCACATCCTATTGCCAACAAAAAACCCTACTTAGTTTCCAATTAAAAATATTTGCCCTTTACAAGCTACATTTTTTTTTTTTTGCCAAAAGGATGCTTGGCTCCAAAATAGGTCTAAAGAATCTGACCGACAGCTCCCAGCCCTGCCCCCTTGGGGGGAGGTGGATGGCGTTTCTTCTTTGCCCTACTTCTTTCTTCCTCCCGTTAGTAGAGGTCTTTGGGCATGCCAGCTCAGGCCACGTGGAGAGCCTGTGGGCTTCTCTATTTTGAGTCTGATTGTTTGGGTTTCATCAGAAAAATAAACACTTATTTTGAATTTTTCTCCTTGACCTATCTGAGTTAGGTTCAAATAGTCTTTTTTTAACGCTACCACATGTGAATTACAGGAAATGCTCTCCTATTGGGGAAATGGGTCATTTCCAAGATTTTCCTCTCCAGGAAAAGTATAACTTATTGGTTTACTAAGAAGGACTCAAACAGGCAACAAAGACCCTTTTATTAAGATATTTTGTCCTTTTATGTGCCCCTAATCATAATCTTATCATAAACCTCAGCCCTGGTAGTTAATCCAAAGTTTATTTAATTAAAGTCTTTCATTTTACATGTCACGATATAAAGAAACACCCCCTACCCCAATGTTCAAGGCTGTATGTTGTCTTCAGAGACCAGGATTTGGAATTATGCCCTGAATGAGGATAAGTCCATTCCACCCTCCCATAAAATTTAAAAAAAAAAAACCTAAAAAAAAATGACTGCGATTTCACTACTGTTTTTTTTTTCCCCTTAAATAAAACCTCACCCTTGAATTTGGTGTATCAGAAGATTTGCTTGGAATAAATTAGAGTAGAATTTCCATTCTTAAGCAAACAAAATATAGTTCGGAGTCTACTTGAAAGATGAGTTGGTCTCCATGTCATTTTGCTCATCTCTTTTTTCTTGAACCAAATATTGTTTCACCACAGTGGTCATTGTGGTTGAATTCCATACCTGTGAGAGAAGCTTCTGGAAACCTTTGGCTTGAAATACATACACTTAGCTAAATTCTCCTGAACCATCCTTTTTGCTGACCCCTGCTGTGGGCCAAGAAGAGGCAACTGCAGAAAACGTCTCCCTATTAGCTCTTCCTGTGTACGATGTGACCTCCCAAGACAGGGAAAGGGTTATGTCCAACAAACTGATGGGGAATCACGTATGGTTTCCAAGTTGGATGTTTCCTACTCTTCAGTCAACCGTGATGGTTTCTGAAGAGACCTCAGGTTTCATGGATCCAAAAACCAAACTGATTCTCCTACCTCCACCCATTTTTCTTCCACTTTGTTCTCTTCCTCCTGCCCTCTCTAACCATTTAGTCTTTCATTTATTCATTAATTCAACACATTTTTGAAATTTTAAGTGGTTCTACTTGCTTTCTTAGGCTCTGGTTCATTCTGATAGAGTATCTCATGGACTCACTACCTGTGTCACAAACCTTGGCATGGGTCAGTTCCTTTCCCCCATTCTCTGAATCTCTTTAGGTCAGAGTACAATTTTTTCAAAGTCTGTAACCTCCAGCATCATCACCTCCTCTACATGACTCCAAAACCACCTTTCTACATCAGTTGTTCATGTCTCTGCTTTACATATACACCTTTCTTGTCAATGGATTGAATCCAAACCCTTTGATGAGGATGTCAAGGCCTCCCACCATTAAGCCCCACCCAGCCTCCTGTCATCATGTCCTGCACACTCTTCTTGGCACGACACTCTACCACATTGACCTGCTGCAAAGATCCTCCAGCTACCGCCCACTGTCACGCCTTTGAGCCTTTGTATATGCTGGTCCCTCCTCTAGATGCCCTTCCCTTCTCTGTCTAGTCAGTCTAGTGAAGTTGTTCTTTGCAAAACTCTCGAAAGTAAGCTATAGTGAACGCTGTCTCTTCCAGATGTCACCTACTTTAAGAAACCTCCCCTCCCCTGTGCAATTAGCACTTGGCCCTGCAGATCTCTGTTAAGGCATCCCTCCCCTGTATTGTAGTCGGTTCTTCATCTGTCTGTCTTCCCCACCATCCCTCATCATATATCCCTAGTGAGAAGTCCAGGTTTTCTAGGTCTGGCCTCACTGTCAATAGTTTGTTTCAACGATGTCACTCCTGAGAATCATACTTGTCAGCCCACATGACTCCAGGCCCACCTGTCTCCCACTGTTCCCCACCTTCCTTAACAGGAAGTTAATTTTTATATTCCACATTAAAAAACTTGTAGATCCCCAAATGTCCTGGGCTAGATCTGCTCTGCTTCTTGCTCGATCTTGGATCCCTTACCCAATCTTATACATGGCCTGCCTGATAAAACCCAGTTTATTTTTCAAAGCAGTTTGGATGTTGCTTCTTTACCCTTTACTTGCCCTAACATACAACAAGAATGAATGATAAAAATAGCTAATGCTTGTGTGACACTAACAGTAAGCCCCAGATGCTGTTCTAAACGTTTGGTGCTTGACACAAAGTAAGTGTTCAATCAAAGAAGATAACTAATATTATTTTGATTTTTTAATAATAAATTGCACTGTTAATTACACTGTTGGTATGTTGTTTTCAAAATTATTCTTTTCTCACACTATTTTTGTCTTTTGTTCCAGCTAATTTATTCACTCATTTGGAGCAGATTCTGGTTCTCTCACGTAGGATTCTGTCTGCAGTAATAACTGATTGTCTTTGTCTGTGATAAAGGGATTGTGCTTGACAGTAGAGAACTCTCATATAGCAGAAAAACATGATTC
The DNA here is from genome assembly GCA_019455555.1 of Galemys pyrenaicus. Taxonomy (NCBI): domain Eukaryota; kingdom Metazoa; phylum Chordata; class Mammalia; order Eulipotyphla; family Talpidae; genus Galemys; species Galemys pyrenaicus. The sequence goes on along the minus strand of JAGFMF010011578.1, from coordinate 908,946 downwards.
TGTTTTAGGAATGAGTGTTGGAGAATTAAAGGACGCTAAGAAGTGTTCATCCTCGTTAAATCTGTTTGCTTATTTTTTTCTCCTTCCCTCTTAGTTGTCTTGTGTAAAAAATAAGCTTCCCCTGTTCTTCCCCAGGGAAATGGTTTGAATTAACGTTTAAATATGTTTCCTTAATCAACTTTGGAAGGATTTATTTTTTTCTTTGATGGATGCAAGCAATTTCCTATAAACTCACTGGAATGTATCATAATTATGAATATGAACCAAACTTATAAAATTTCATTGCCTCTAGATCTTCTGGGCACAGGAGCTAAGGTGGTCTCAGGTAAACTAAAGGAGGTTCCAGTAAGTGTCTGATGTTCCCCAATGTATAATCTCAGAGGTGATAGATTCTTTCTGTGACTTGCAAAAATCATTGATTTGGGCTTTTTTTGTTAGTCTAGGAAACAGAATCAATAGGAAATGAGGATGGATGAATGGATGGGTGGATGGATGGATGGATGGGTGGGTGGGTGGGTGGGGGGGTGGGTGGATGGATGGATGGGTGGGTGGGTGGGTAGGTGAATGAAAAGGAATTGACTTTCGAAGTTAAGGAAGCTAAAAGGTCCCAAGATCTGCAGCTGGCAAGTTGAAGATCCACAATAGCTCATGGTGTGATTTCCCATCAGGGTCTGAGTCCAAAAGCAGGAAAAGGCCAATGTCCCACCTTAAAGACAGGAAAATAGAGTGAATTCTTTCTAACTTAGCCTTGTGCTCTGTTTATGCCTCAACAAATTGGGTGAAGCCTGCCCACATTGGGAAGGGCATTGTGCTTTACTCGGTCTCATGTGTTCTTTGATCCAGCAGCACCCTCACAGACACACCCAGAATGTTTAACCAGATGCCTGGGTACCCTGTGGCCCAGTCAAGTTCACACAAAAAATAAAGGATCACAGGCACTCGCGCATACTCTGCTATCTTTCTTTTAGATGTGGTTGTGTGTTCTGGGTGTATTTGGCAGCTTGGCTGAAAGACTGGTACTTGATACTGGAACTCTATTTCATCGCAGAATTTTTCTGTTATAACTGGTATGGCTTCAGGTCTTCTTTGTTCTTAGAACCACAGTCTTAGACTTTTTTTGTTTTGTTTTGTTTTGGCTACAGCACACAGGGCACATGAAATTCCACGGTTAACATACTTCTATGGGCATGTCCAAATTTTGACAATTCCTCCCTCACACCACCCTCCCCCAACCATGTTCCCGAGAAATAAAGCAAATAGCACCACAGATGCCTTGTGACATGTTGTTCATAAAGGCATTTTACAAACTTGGGGGTAACAAATTTTAAGCATTCATCAGTAATGTGGCATAGCTAGATTGGGATGGATAAAATATGTAATTCCCAGTTAGCTAGCATACTTCAACTTTTTCTACTCAAGGAACTTATCAAAAGACAAAAATGAAAAACATGTGCTATGATTTCCATTTGAAAAAGAAATAACTTTCAAATTTCTCTTTAGGTGATAATAGTAATGAACTACATGTTGATCTCATCATCAAGTGAGCCTAATGTTTTTTTGGGGTGCCCGTACACTCTTTTACCTGTACATTTTTGTTTAATGGTGGCTGCAACCGTTGCTCCAGAATAAGAGCTGTGAAGATCACTGTGCTTGAAATTGAAGCACATAGCTCTGGAAGTGTGGGTGATTCCAAACTGTTTGCTCAGGGGGAAGACGATGGGGATAGGAGTCCTCATTCCCTCTGGCCCATCCTATCCCATGCATGATGTTCCTGTAGGCCTCCTAACTCTCTACCAGACTATGAAAGTGAGCCGATTAATGCTTATCTCTGAATCTTCCTATTACTAATACATGGCAGAACCAGCACCTTGCTGAGCAAATTTTTCTTTTTGTTTCCCTTGTCTGTTACCTACATTCCCAAGTTGGAGAATTGGAATTAGGAAGTGACTCGGAGCTAATGGAAACCAAAAGAATTCAAGTGGAGGCTTAGAGTAGGGGTTCTCCACCTTGGTACTACCGGCCTTTGGAACCAGGTATTTTTTTGTTATGGATAGACTGTTGAGCAGTATCCAGGTCGTCTACCATTACATGTCCATAACACCTGTTCTCCTCATTGTGACAAGCTACAATTCTCCAGACATTGGCAGATGTCCCCTGGGAAGCAAAATCACCCCTGGTTGAGAGTGACCAGCTTACAGCCACGTGGTGCCAGGCCAGACTGTCTCTTCCTCCCTGAAAATTGGCTTCCCAGAGGCGTCCTACATGCTGCCTTTGACACTGGGACAGCAGGTTGGCAGCGAGTGACAGATGAAAGAAAAGGTGAAGACTTGGTTCCCAGAGACACTTGGAGGGAGAATTGGCAAGACTTAGCAGTTCAGTGACCACGAATACAAAAGAATAGGAGAAATAGAAAAGGGTGCCAAGGTTTTACCTGTGTAACCCTTTCTCCTTTGAAGTCATTTCTACAGGTAATTTACATCACTGGGTATTTGAAATGAGGAGGCTTTTCTTAGTGAGTAGAGCTAGGGAGCTGAGTGTTTCCAATGAGACATATAGCTTTTTCTCATTGCATCTTTTTAAAGCATTAAATACGGAAGAAATAATACTGAGAGTACAAAACACGTGAACATAACCAGAGACGGAAACTTTTGCCAGAGCGCCTTGAGAAATGGTCTTGTTTACAACTCAGGGTCATTCAGGTACTTTAGACATCAGCCCTCCCGTCCCCCACCTTGTAATTTATGTAGGTTCAAAGCTTTAGTTGGATCACAGCAGAGATGTGTCAGGCAGCCCACTGGAATCGACAGTGTCTGCCCAGAGCTTCCTGATCAGAGAGCATAAGCTAGTGCCTGGTGAGTCAGAAGCTGGGACACTCCTGGGTCAGTGTCAGGAGCTGCAGGAGCAGCTGCCAGAGTCTGTTCTGGATGGTCTCCTCAAGGCATTCTGGCCTTTGATGTAACCCAGAGTATGTAATGACTTCCTGCCCATTAAAGAGAAACAGATTTGTGTCGGGTTGTTAACAAATAATGAAATAGAAAAAGATGTAAGGAAAGGGACTGTTGGGTGTTGGGGTTCACCCAAGTCTTGAGGTTCATCTGTGATAAGAGCCAGACTCGATAAAGGCCTGGGAGTGTTGAGGGGACCACGTGGTCATTACCTCGCTTCTGGAAGGCCAGGAGCAGCCTTCCCACCTGGCCCTGTGAAGAGCCAACTGGGCAGCCCTTTGTGCTTTGCGCCTTTCACTTGTGCAGTGATTTCTGAGATGAAGGAAGCATCTTTTCTTTGTGCTTCCTGAACATTTCCTTTCTCTGCTCACTCACTCCTCGTATACACAAATATTAGGGGCCTCCCTGGTGGTGCAAGGGGTTAAGCACCACACTATGAAGCATCCACAGCCACTGCAGCATGAGTCTGATCCCTGTCCAGGGAACTGACCCACATGGCGCAGCAGACCTCTCCTGCCTCGCCCGCTGCTCCTCTCAGCAGTGTGTTTCAGTCTGCCTGCCTGTCCTGCTCCCCACTCTGTCTCTGGTGGATTCTCTCACCCCCACACCTCTGGCTTTTACCCCAGTTATTGTATGCATAAAAAAAAACTTAAAAAAACAAAACAAAACTATATTAGGGCCTTCCTGGTGGCACAGCAGGTTGAGCACTGCACTGTGAAGCATCCGTGGCACAGCAGCGTGAGTTCGATACCCGGCCAGGGAGGGGATGCACGTGGTGCAGCAGACCTCTCCTGCCTCACCCACTGTTCCCCTCAGCTGTGTATCTAAGTCGTTCTGTCTGTTCTGCTCCTGCTCTGTCTGGTGAATCCTCTCGCCTTCCACACCTCTGGTCTATACCCCAGCTCCAGTATGCATAAATAAATAAATCTTTGAAAAAACAACAACTGTATTAGACGGTGAACCCAGCTCAGGACCTGTGTGGCACTGGGGCTACCATGGTGGCAGAAATGTGGTTTTCTACTCTTGGGAGCAGAAGCTCTACTCTTGCTGTCAGCACAAGCAGGAGAGAATCCAGATAGGTGTGATCAGGTGGTACCAAGTGCCCCTACGCGGGGCCCCTCACTGCTGACTGGATGAGAGCTTGTGGGTGAGCAGGGCAGGAAAACTTCCCTGAGATTCTCACCAAGTCTTGAAGAAGGAACAGGAGTTAAAGAAATGGGACAGTGTAGGGGGGCTCAGATAGGGGGCAGTGCACTTGCAAAGGACAGGAGGGGTGAGTTCAGGGGATTCCAAGTTATAATCACGAGTGTTGAAGTGTGAGCTATAGGAGAACAGTCAGCAAAAGCCTTATTCAGGAAGGAGTCCAGGCTTCATCTTGAAGGTGTCAGAAGGGTTTTAAACAGGACATGGCTTGCAAATGGGTCGTGAGTAAGCGACACAGGCCGCAGGTGGCCAATGGGGAGGCAGTGGGGGTAAGTGGTCTCGAGAATGGAGGCAGGGAGACCACTCTGGAGCAACATGTTGTAGGGGAGCAGCTAGGAGATGGCAGGGAGCCTGCCCACAGCACAGCTCATGACCCCCGCTACACCCTGCATAATAGGTCAAGTTCCTGTAACTGTGAGACTCTTTAACGACAAGGCAGACTCCTCATCCAAGACCTTCACCTATTTTTGACATGCTGCATTTCCTTTGCAAGTTAATTGCTAAACCTTGTGTTAAGCTGTCTTTCCTTTAGTTGGGAATTATCCAGAAGGCCAGGCTTTGAGAAAAAGTCATCATTTTTCAGTTTGCTGAATTTTTCCTTTAACAAAGAGAGAATATGCATTTGTAGCTGGGCAAGCCCTACCCTGAATATAACTTGAGGGACTGGAAAGAATTCCCTGGAGAACCCCGAGAACTTGCTGACCAAGCTGCCATCCATGTTCTTTCCCGTAAAATGTTTCCACTCAAATGTTCTGGCTCTAGCCTGAGGCTGGCACCAGCCGAGGGTTTGCAGCAAAGCAGAATTTGAACGTTGGCCTTGCCCTGACCCATGTTCAAATCATTTGTTTCATTAAGAGTATATATTTTGAGATAGCAAACTAGATTAGCTCATGTCCAACAGTTTAATTGCTGATTCAGTTAAAACATCTTTCCTTGATAGGGCCTGGGCTGAGACTGAGCGACCTCTGAGGCTGCCAACATTTCCCAAAAAGAAAAAGCCTTCCTCCTTTTCCCCCCTTTAATTATAAAAGCAGACGTATGTGTACAAAGTTTAAAATTTTAAGCTGTAAGTATATAGCAGAGCTTTAACTCATCCAATAGGATAGCCTTTTGGAATATGAGTACGTATATAAAATATATCCTTTAATCATTTATAAATGTGTATGTATGTATGGTTAGTAGCTCTGGCATTTTTTTAAAAAGATTTATTTATGCATACAAGAGCTGGGGTACAGGCCAGAGTCCAGGGAGGTGAGAGGATTCACCAGACAGAGTGGGGAGCAGAACAGGCAGACTGACTGAAACACACTGCTGAGGGGAGCAGCGGGCGCGGCAGGAGAGGTCTACTGTGCCATGTGGGTCCCCTCCCTGACCCGCGACAGGGATCGAACTCGTGCTGCAGTGGCTGCGGTTTGCTTCATAGTGTGTTGCTCAACCCACTGCGCCACCAGGGAGGCCCCAACTCTGGCATATTTTTAAAAAATGTTGACTTAAAAAAAAATTTCTGACTTGGACAGTTGTTCTCTTTCAGGACCTGCTGAACTGCCTCAGTCTTTAAAAGCCCAGTATTATTTTCCATTGAGTAGATAATAGAGTAGTTACCCAGCCCCCTTTAAATAGATGTTCCACCCTCTACTAGTCTTTTACTATTTCAAATGAGGTTATGATGAACATTGTTGTGTACGCATGCACGTATAGCTATAGGCTAAATCCCTAGAATTGGAATCGCTGCTCCAAAGGTGTGTGCACGGTTAACTTTGCCAGACATTGCCAAAGTGCTTCCTGTAGGGACAGAGCTGGGATTGCTTTATAGAAAAAGTCCAACTCCAGCTGCTGATAGCCAGCCTAAAATGACCACCCCAGAAAAGATTGCTGCTCCCTAATACACAGGCTTTAATCAAATGCATTAGGACTGTAACGCTACATTGCCACTGACTGGAGTATGAATGACATTTGGCAAGAAAGGTGACTTCTGGGAGACCTCGATTCCCCCCCCCCCTTGTTCAGTGTGGGCAGGATGATCTCTTTAGCCCCACTCTTGACTTTGCATGAACCCAGGTGTAGTGGCAGGAAGGAGGCACCAAGCAGGTTTTCCATGATTTGGGCAGACAAGGTCAAGGAAGAGAGTCTTGGAGCCCTCGGTGGCCTTTGTACCTTTAATTGTCAGAGGTGGTCAGGTACATGGCAGGCATGGGTGCTGGGGGGCCAGGAGGCTGGCAGGGCTCCCAGCCCCCAGTGCATCTCCCGCTCGGCTGCTTTGCTGTTGCTGCTTGTTGGCCCTGCTGCTCATATTAGTGGTACTGTTGGTCCTGCTGCTGCTGGTTGGTCCTGGCGTCCTCCTGACGCCACCCATATAAGCCCGTGTACAAACTCAGGTGCGCCCACTTGCACATGCCCTCCTAGGCATGGGCGCAGCGCTGCAGGTGTCCACCATTACACCAATGGTGGGAGGGCAGAAAAGCCTGAGACTTCTCTCAGACCCTACACCAAGTATGGCTCTAGTGCTGAGACTCAGAAGCCTGGCCTCTAGGAGAACCTGAAACAGGAGATAAAATTCCAGAATTAGTCCTTGGATGCTTCCCTCCTTGACCTTTCGTTATCACTGAATAAAATGGGGGAGACTTTGGGGCACCTGGAGCTTCCCTGGGCAGCAAACTAAATAATTCCCACATCATCTTAATTTTGAGATGTCAAAGCAGTTTATTTAACTGTGCACCCTCCTTTTTTGTGCCATTGATTTCAAATACATTCCTAAGGAGACCCTTTAATTAGAAGGGCCTCACAGTGAAGGGTGGGGTAATGATGGCTTCCATTACCATCCACCTGGAAGTGATGTCTGGGTAGGGGCCCTTGTAAAAGTGTTTCTGAGATGTCAGACTAGAGAACTGTCTGAAAAGGGAGAAATGCAAGGTGAGTCTATCGAAAGCCTCCTTCATCTTAGCGTAAATGACTTCTTTTATCAAAGGAAAACAGCCTGAACAAAGGCAGCAGTTCATTTCTTCCTCTTTTATTTCCTTCACAGAGTCAGCCCCCTGACCTAATAATACCTTTGAGGTTGATAATTTTAGTCTCATGTTGTTGGACCAGAGAACACAGATCAATCTAATTTAGCACATCCCAGTACTTTGGCACATTTAACAATCAACCATTGGAAGAAACATGGTTTAGATTACCTGAGAAGGAAATGGATAAACAATTATTCTCTCTACTACCAACCTTTCATTTTTGGAAATTTAAAGTCTACAGAAAAGTTAAGGAATAGTACAGTGAATGTCCATCAAGTACCCCTCCCCTAAATTAACCACTTGTAAATAGTTTGCTGTTAGGTTCCTACATACTGCTGCTGGTTGTTCTTAAGAACCTCTGACATCAGTTTATATATGTGTATGAGTGGTGGTATACTTTTTGCCTGAACTGCTAGAAAATAGATTGTGTACATCAAGCTATTTCATGTCTAGACATTTCACTGTGTAGCTCCTGAAAGCAAGGGTGTTCTCTTCGTGATAATAATGTCACTATCATACCCAAGAAATTTAACAGGGATCCATGAAAGGATGTAGATCGGTTTCTTAGAGAATTTTCCAGTTTCTTGTAGAATTGTCTGTCATCTCATGATTAGATTCAACTCAAACTTTTTTTGTTAAGAATACTGCAAAGGTGATGTGCGTGCATGTGCACACTGTAGGAGAAATGGAAAAGTATCAGGCTTTTCTGCCCTCCTGCCCCTGGTATAATGATAAACACCTGCAGTGCTGCATGCATGCCTGAGTGGGCATGCGCAAGTGGGTGCACCTGGGCTTAGACACGGGCATAAAAGGGAGGCTTCATGAGGATGCCAGCGGAACAGGATGCCAGCAGAACAAGGGAAGCAGAAGCGGCAGAAGAGAAGTGGCAGAGATGAGAGGCTAGAGAACCCAGAGAGTGAAGATATGCTGGGGGCTAGGAGGCCTGCCAGCCTCCTGACCCGCCGGCCTCCCTGCCTGCCATGTACCTGGTCACCTCTGATAATACAAGTATAAAAAAAGCCACCAAGGGTTCCAAGACTCTTTCGTTGCCCCGTCTGCCAGAATCGAGAACTTGCTGTATGCCTTCCTGGCAACACAAACACACACACACACACACACTCTTCCCACTGTTGTTCACCAGGAGGTGTATGTAAAAGTTTTATCTCATTGGTGTCCTTGTCTGTTTAGACTGCTATAGAAACTATCATGGACTGGTGGGCTCAGGTAGCAAACATTTATTTCTCAGTTTTTTAGGCAGAATTCCTTGATCAGAGCACTAACAGATACAGTGTCTGGTGAGGACCCACTGCCTTCTTCAGAGACAACCTCACAGACGTCCTCGTGGCCAGAAGAGGCAAGGGGGCACTGCTGGTTCTTAGAGTTAGTGACAGAGGAAACACAGTGTAGGGTCAGAGAATGATCAGGTCTTTCCACCCTCCACCACTGTGATGATGGACACCTGCGGTGCTGCGAGCATTCCAGGGTGGGCATGTGCAAGTGGGCGCACCTGAGTTGAGACACGGGCATAAATGGGCGGCGTCATGAGGACGCCAGAACTATGAGAACCAACAGACAGAACTGCCAGGACCGACTGACCGACCAACAGGACTGACAGTGACCAGCAGCAGCAGCAGTAGAAAGCAGCCAAGAGGGTGAGATGCGCCGGGGGTTGGGAGGCCTGCCAGCCTCCCAGCCCCCCGGCCCCCATGCCTGCCATGTACCTGGCCACCTCTACTAAATAAAAGCCACCAAGGGCTCCAAAGACTCTCCTTCACCCGTCTGATCCGGAACCCTGCTTCAGTGCCTCCTTTCCTGCCGCTACACACAGATACAGTGAAATGAGAGTTCGGCATCTCCTCCTGCTCTGTGAGGGCTCTTGTACGAACGCTCATCCCATTCATGAGGATTCCAAGTCATTTTCCCTCTCATAATGAAAGAGCAGTAAGTGGTGTGATACTTTAGGACCCTAGGAATACTCTGTTTCAATTAATTTGTCACTGAGTGCCTTTAGTATCCACTGACACATTGGCAGTCCGAGCCTAAATCTGTTTTTAAATTCAAGCAGTGTAGTTCATTAACTGCCTTTTTTTTTTTTCTTTCCCTTTTTAGTTCTCTATCTCCAACCTAGTAAATGGGAACCTTTCAAGTTGGCTTTCACGTCCTTTGAACATGCTCCCAACATTCTTTGGGTATTTCCTTGCTTTTCTTTTTTTTTTTTTTTAAGAGCTGGGGTGTAGGCTAGAGGTAGTAGGTGGGTGAGAGGAGTCACCAGAGACAGAGTGGAGAACAGAACAGGCAGATACAGAAACACACTGCTGAGGGGAGCAGCGGGTCTGCTGTGCCATGTGAGTTGCTCCTTGGCTGGGGATCAAACTTGTGCTGCAGTGGCTGCAGATGCTTCACAGTGAGGCACTTAACCCCTTGCACCACCAGGGAGGCCCTCTTTGCTTTTCTGATAAACAAGAAGTCCAGGCCAGTCCCTGTCCCCCAGTCTTTTGAAATGAGCTGTTTCTCTAAGAAGCCTTGCTTCCTTTACATGAAGAAAGGTTATTTAGAAACCAAAATCTGGGTATAGTGTGTTCATTGCTAGGTCTGTCAGTGCTTCCAGATACTTTCAGTAGAAAAAAACTAACATATTTATATGGTTTTTTGAAAAAATGTTTTTTAAAATCTTGAGATCGTAGTGATAAATTCAGTTCAGAGCCAGCATCACCCAGGGCTTCCTTTCTTTTCCCATTGTGTATTTGGGTCCCTTTGTACCACAGTGAGAATCTTGTTTACAGATTCACAACACTGGCATACATGACTAACAATGAGCCTACTAAGTAGAGTTCAAGGTTTGTTTTCAGCTTTTTTTTTGTCCTGTGACTACATCCACAAGACACTTGAATGACTTCACTTTTTTATGCAGTTAATGCAGTAATTATCATATACAATCAGGTCCATATGTTTCTGTTCACATTCAATTTTAGGACTTGATTTTTTCCCTTCATACTCTGTATTTGATTTTATTCTTCTAAAATGTAGAATATTTACATGGTCTAAAAGCCAAAACTTGATAAAACATGTACTTAGAGAAGTCGCTCTCTTCCACTGCCAAAAGTAACCATTCTCATTCATTTCTGATGTGTCCTCTCTGTCTTCCAGTACCCTATCAGGACCTCTTCTTTTATGTCCACATGCATGGTCTGACTTGCTGGTTCTTAGAGTTAGTCACAGAGGAAACGGATAGATACAGTGAAAGGCAGAGTTCCTTATCTTCCCCTGCTCTGTTAATTTACTTAGCTTTGTCTATTGCTTAATAATCTGTGCAAAAGGCTAAGAACTCTGTGGGAGGATAATTAATGGATGACTGGAAGGTCCTGAGGTGCAGACCTTTCAAATGGAATGAAGATGTCAGAGTTTGGTTTTGATGGCCCATTTAATTGCTTTTGACAAGAATGGAACTGACTCTGGCATCCCGGAGCAGATCTGGGATCCATGAAACAGATTTGGACTAAGCAGATAAGTTGCTTCCCTGGCGGGCCTTTCAGTGCAGCTGTTGTTTTGGACTTGGGTTCCTCTTTCCGTTCATACAATATTATCTAGTTCTAATCCCCTCCTGTGTAAGAGTTGCAGGGAACAATTTTTTTTTCTTTAGAATAAACATCTTGGGGAAGTTGACTTTCCACATTTGTTGTTGTTGTTCTTTACTTGCCATTAAGGAGCTTTTATAAGCAATTAAAACTAGGAGAAAACCCAAACCAAATATTCCCCTAAACTTCAAATGACCTCAGTAGAAACCTCTTCCAGTATTTCTTGTCTTGATTCCTTTGGTGCGTTTAGGGAGTGACTTTTCATTCCACTTCCAAAGGACAACTGGGAACTAAAAGTAGAAGTGGACAAGCATATCTAATAGAGCCCACTAAGCATGGTTTGGGGGTCAGACAGAGAAGAGTTAATTTTAAGACTCTAACTGGACAGGAAACTGGATCAGAAAGTATTTCCTGGAATGATTTGGTCCTTTTCTTGAATGGTGAGTGTTCTCTCAGTAAAGAAACTCTCCCCGACAGTGGAGGTGAGATGGGCTTTTGGACCAGGTCTTTGAAATATTAAGTCATTTTGTCAGTTCTTTCTTGGAGGGTGAAATCCATTTTGATCATGTCAGGGCTCTTTGAGCAGAATAAATAAACTCAGAAAACTGACCACTGCCTGCTCTTGGCTAGCTTTGGGACAGAAAGGGAAACGTATGGTTTTCACTGGTACTTTCCATATTTCTGTCATTCCAGTCTTTGTCATATCAGAATATTAGTATATTACCACTTACTATTTCTTTCAAATATAGCTTTTTTTTTTTTGGCTCGGAGAAAATTTTAATACAGCAGCCTTAGCATGATAAATGAGAGATCAAAAGAGAGTAGTGGTGAAGTAACACCCTGTTCAGAAAAAATATACTCAACTTTTAATATTTAAACTTATATCATTGTTTAAAGAGGAGATAAGCAGGTTTTGGAGAAATGTTAATCATTCATTGACATCAAACTAAGACTTTTTTCCTAAAGTAATCAGAAGAAAACAAGGAATAACATTTGATTATTATTTAGTACTGTTTAGTAGTATTTTGTGGGGAATAATTGTGGCATCTAAAAATTACTTCATCACCTGTAAGTAGGGAACTCCACTTAGAGAACACCACCCAGTGACATTTTGACTACCCTGGGAAGTCTGAAAAGGTGGTAACTGTTGAGACAGATAGCTTTCATGCTCAACTTTTTAGAATGTCTTTCAAAAGTTGGGCCTCCCTGGTGGCGCAAGAGGTTAGGCATTGCACTATGAAGTATCCACAGCCATTGCAGCACCCACATGGCATGGCAGACCGCTCCTGCCTCGCCTGCTGCTCCCCTCAGCAGTGTATTTCAGTCAGTCCACCTGTTCTGTTCCCTACTCTGTCTATGGTGAGTCCTCTCACCCCCACACCTCTGGCCTGTACCCCAATTCTTATAAGCATAAATAAATAAATCTTTAAAACAATGTCTTTCAAAAGCAGGGGTTTCATAATCATTTAACATGTCTTAAAGAAACCTTCTTTCATATCAAGGCACTGAGATTTCCTCTAGAAACAGAACACATGCATAATCTAACCCATGTTCAAAAAAAGAATTTATGTAAAGTAGTGTAAAATGTGGCAGGGTAAAATAAATTAAAAATGAGACAAATAATAAAATATAAGAAAAATAAGAAGAGGACAAAATAGAATTAATAGTAAGACTAAAACTTTTACATCATGGTGACCTATACACCTGCTGTAATGGGAATGTAAAATTGTACATCAGCCTTCTAATAGTCAGTGAGAAAAGTGTAACTGTCTGCCCTAGGACTCCCACTGTCTATAAGATAAAATAAAATCCACTGCTTATGAAGGAAAAAGATAAATATCAAATGATTTCACTTATGTGGAATACAGAGAAGCCAAAGAGTCAGACAAAGACAAACCTTGAAAACTGACCATAAATAAGAGGCATCCAGGAGGGGAAGCAAAGGGTGAAAACAGAGGAGGGACTGTGGTGATGGACTATGGGTGCTGTGGTGGTGGGAGAATGACAGTGACCACACCTGAGGAAAGAAATCATATATTGTCCAAAAATTAAGTAAAAAATAAAAGTAAATAAATCCACTGCTTAAGAAAAGCATGAGCATTTTTCCAGGAATCCTTGTTGAAAGGAATTGTAAGTACATAATTTTTAAAGGACAGCCTTACTAGGTTCTGATGGCATTCCACCAAAGAGAAATTCGCAAAAACTGCTTCTGGGAGTAGCCAGTATCAAGTCCACTGCCTGCTGCTTGACAGTAGAGCCGGGACATATTTTTAATGACCTGGAAGTACACTCTTTAAGCATTCCTCTTAGAATATGGGTTCTCTCACTTGAAAGAATGAATAGCAGTGAGTTTGATATTGTGTTTTCTGCCTGTGCCTGGGCCACAGGTGAGCTGGTGGTAGGTTGACGTCCTCTTGTAAAAGCCACGGAACCCAAATGAAAACAGGCTGTAAGGCCATTTTCCTGCCCCTCAGAAAGCTACCAGTGGGCGGGCTAGCACGCCTTTCAGAACTCATTCAAGTCCTCTCTAGTCCACAGGTAGATGAGGGGGGCTTAAGTTCCCAAGTTCCATCAGTAAGGTGTGGTGTGAAGCTCACCAAAGTTTAAAATGTATAGAACCTTTTGGTCACCTTGACAAAGAAAACTCTCAACAATTCTTTGTGGACAACCTGGCTTTGAACCTGGATCCTGGTTGAACACTCTGTCATGGTAACTAAACAGGACAGCTTGTCACATGGGATTGTTAGATACTTAACTAAAAGCTGGGAATTCAAAAATCACAATTTGAAAATAGTTATTTAGACCTTCTGGCAACAGTTAATTAGCAAAATCAGTTGTTTGTTTGAAATGATGAACTTGCATCATAAATGACAAAAGAATACCTGTGATGTATTATTATTATTTTATTTATTTTTTTTTTTTACAGAAGCACATGTCTAGTTTATCCAAAAGTGGTATCACTTATTAGAGCATAAGAAGCAAGTTACAAAGGAGAGAAATAGAAACCTGTTCTAATCTGAACAGGTTGAAAATGCTCCTTCAGGAAAACATTTCTGTTTGAGCCTCAGAGCTGCATTCATGTCCTAGGTAGGCCCTTCTGTCTGAAGAAAAAGGATCCGTCAACATCACAGACAAGCTGACATTTATGCTGAACTTCTCAGAATAGTAAAAAAATATACAGGGGTACAAGGTGGCTTGCCCCTCATCTAAAACATTGGCCTGAGGTACCCCAACTTCTTCAGCAAGTAATCAGTATCTGCTGCTGTTTCTTTTGCCGGGTAGGGATGGATGAGTCTCACTACTAAGTCTTGCTTCGCTGAGGGTGATATAGCTGGTGATGTAGCTGGGCCTGGCAGAGTAACTCGCCAGAGTCTGCTGTGGTCCAGGTGATCAAGGCTATCTAAGAAGCAGGGCAGGCTCAGCCTTGGAAATTGGCATTTCTAGTAAAAGAAAAGTACTTGGCAAGACCACTGGAGCCACACTTCAGCCCAGTAGGTTCCCCGCCTAAAGCATGCCTTACGACAACTTACACCGGAGCCCGTCCAGTCAGAATCCCAGAGGTAAAGACCGCAATGAGAACGCTTTCCTGAGGGATTGAATATATGCACTTGCAAAAGCCTTGACTGTAGAATGTCCATCTCGTATTCAGGATTTTAGACCTTTCTTAAGCCATGATAGAAAAGAATTTTGGCAGATGCAAGACTAGATTGGACCCCTTATCTCCATCTGCCCTCAGGGACTGCTGTTGAAATGCCTGTCTCATATGACAGGAATCATTTTCTGCTGGTTTTGATTGAGTTCTCTGGCACACTGGCTAGGATTTTGTTGTAGCGCATACATTCCCCCTGCCAAGGTACACAGTGTCTTTAGACTTAGAGGCTTGTTTTATGATCCCCCCGCCCCCACTCCCTAAACTTAATTTATTCTACATATCCCATGGCAGAGCTAAACATTCATGGGTATTTGGCTGCCAGAACTGATGGTGGATCAGATGGGGCCATGTCTATACTTGTTGAAGAATGGGAGGATTGCTTCCTTCTGGGGCATATTTTCAGCGAGAGTTGTATTAACTCAAACAGAACGTTTCAACAAACTTATTCATGAACAGAACTTCGGGAATAAATGGGTCCTAGGATAGCAGTCAAGTATTTATTAGCCTTAGAGAAGAAATGTTGGATTGGGTAGAAAGTGATCCCTCCCTCCCTCTGGGTGTAGCTGTCCTGAAGCTCCTTGGGGGCCCCTGTGAGACCCAGGGGGTTCAAGGGACTGTGAAAGCGTTCAACTTTCATATGTCAGCATATTAACAATTTTCAACTTTAAAAACTCCTGAGTGAGCAGATGGGATCAGTTAAAAATCCCTGAAAACATCTCAGCGATGAGGTTCTGAGCCTGCTGTGTCAGGAACTTCCGGGTAACTGAAAAACCTCAATGAGAATAGGGAGATCTGATAGGCAATAGGCATTAGAAAGTGTGATTCGAGAGCCATTTCATTTAATCAACAGATTTTTTTCCCCCTTATATGTCAACTTCCAAGCAACCATGCTGGAAGCTGGGGGTTCAGTTGTGAGCAAAGTATCTGCTCTCATGGGGCTGCGCAGGTCAGGAGAAAGGCAGTTGACAAGTCATACAAACACGTGGTGAAACGGTGGTGGAATTCCAAGGGGACCACAATTGATGTCAAATATATATAAATAAAAAAACCCAAACAAACACGTGATGAGAATTGCAACCAGGGCTATGAAGGGAGAGCGCCAAGACTCGGAACTCTAATAGGGGACCTGACCTAACTAGGAGGTTGGCAATGAGCAGAGACGGCTCCCCAAGGAAGTGATACTTGATTGGAGATCAGCAGGAGGAGTCGGAAATAACTTGGGGAGAGGACAGCTATGTGGGGAGAGGGGCGCCCTCTGCCAAAGAGCATGTGTCAGTCCAGCTTCAGTGGGCACAAGAATTCACCTGGGACTTTTAAAAAATTTACATCTTTGTGTCTTAGCCCCAAAGAGTCAGATTCAGTGGGTCCAAGGTCGGGCCCAAAAATCTTTATCATTCCAGGGGATTCTGATGCAGGGCTTACCAAGGGAAATACTGTATCAAATGTTATTGGTGAGACTCATTCTTTCCAATCAGCAGTGTGTGCTCGAGAGAACTGCAGGGAGTGGGGGCAAGCGTTGGCGTAAGTGTAAGCCCTGCGCCCAGGGGGACCTTGCCAGCTGCCTGGCAGGGTGAGTTTTATGAAATTCCTGATGGAGACACCACTGGCCTTGATCTGGGTGTGATGTGACTGATGGGGGCTGGAGGGGGAGTCACTGTGATGCCCTTGATGGCAGGAAAAGTGAGACTGAGCTAGCAGGGTCCTTCCCTGGCCAAGAGCTTTCTGGAGGCTATGGGGTCACATACCCCGTTTGTGAGATGGGCCCCACCAGGTTCTTGTCCCCTCCTCTCCCCACAGCCTCCATTGGCACAGGACCGAAGCAATTTAAGGTGGCAGGACTGTTACTGGCACGGGAGCCACTGAGTAAACCACATCATACTTTCTCCACTCGCAGTCTCAAATCTCTGGTTATATCAGAAGGAAGTCTCGACGTGTGCTCCACCCTTAAGCCCCTGGAACCCTTGCTCATCTCCTTTGTAATAGAGAAAGCAGACCTCAGGCAACAGGAGCTCGATAAAATCTAATAGTTTGATTTTTGTACTTTTTATTTTGAGATACATAGTCTCCTTGTGGTAAGCGATACCGGTTTTTCACTGGCAATGGCAGTATCCGATTTCCTTTTAAAATATTTTTTTTTAAACAAAGTGTTTATTTGAAGGGAAATCAGTAAATAAGAGAATGAGGGCACACAACTTGTAAATGGTCTGTGTGAGCAACTAGAAACATTTGGGAAATTACAGGCACTGGAGGAAACCATCTGGATTTTCCATCTCGTTTGATCCTCATAGCAACTCCATGAGGCAAGAGCGATCGTTTTCACAGTTTACAGGGAAGTGACTTTCTCAGAGACGTGAAGTGAAGTAACTCGCACAGCCCAGTCAGCTTTGCCGCTCTGGCTCTCAGCCTGCTCTGTGCTGTGAGTGGGGGTCACAGTGAACCTCCCGTTCCAATGTCACCCTCAGCTTCCCCGCCCACAGCTCTGCCTCGCGCCTCCTGTTCACTTTCCCATCAGTATATACCCTGGAGCTGCCTCTGGAGCGGCAGGGGCTCCTCGTCCCTTGTCCCAGCCTTCCTCCTTCCGGGAAGAATGTTCCTTTCCTGGGAGCCTTGCTTGGGTCTTGATCGTCACATTGCTAAGAGCATGGAGTTTCGTTTCTTGACTGAATATCCCTGCTTTGGGACAGAGACTATTGTATGGGTGGTCTGGAGCCCAGTTTGAAACATGTTGACATTTAAGAGCTTGGTTCTGGTCAAGGTTGACAGGATTATTGTGCTTTTGAAATGGTCAGTGTGTCCCAGAAGGTCCATGCTCCTTATGGAGAATTAATTTGCATGTGGTTTCTATCCAGTAGGGCTCAGCAGTTTGTTTCCTAAGCAAATGACTAGTGGCATGTTCGTGGTCACCTCTGTGTTTTGGAGGAAAAAAAAGCAGTCCAGTGACAACCTCAGGAAATGCCGGTTTTAGTTCGGTAGCACCAGCAGCTTCTGGAACCAGCTCTCAGGTGCACCTGGCCTGGGAGTGTTCACAAAGCACGGCCCCTCGCAGAGCTTGGAAAACTGAAGTTGCTGGGGATATGCTGCGTCTGTTTGGGAGCGTGCTGGGAATGACGTGGATTGTTTTTTAAAGTGACCATTTCTCTTGTCTGTAGAAGAAACTTCAGACTCTGTCCACCTCCTGGAGCTAAAAAGAATGCAAAACCTTCTTGGAGGGACAGCCACGCTCCTTGGAACCTCCAAAATGAGCTCCTTGCTCTTCTCTCCACACATATTCTAAGGGTTAGTGGCTGGCAGGGAGTGAAGAGGCCCTGGGACTAATTTGCTCCCGTCGTCTCAGGCAAGTCGTCTCGTTCCCATCTCCCCAGCCATAGCATAAGTAGGGTTTTCCAGGCTTCCAGCACTGTGTGGGGACAATAGAAGAAGGGCATAGGAGAAGGCGTTCAAGGAGGTGATTTGACTTATTCTGCCCCTGGTGTTTTAAGCAGCAAAGATTTTGTGGTGTATGCGGGTGCTCCTAGTGTTCACATATCACACATCTCAGAGTTGTTTACAAGGAACAGAAATTCACTCAGGCTGGCATTAGTACATTGGGTTAGGCTCTCCAAATACAGTTGTTAGTCACACGGGCATCCAGATCCAGGAAACGGAGTTCAGCTGGGATGCAGTAGGGCCAGAGTGGGATTTCAGAAACAGGTCCCTCCTCGGGGCCTGTAGTTTCTCTCATTTGCTTTTCTGTTCTCTGAACTCTCTGGTGTCTGTCTTTTCTGAGGTCCCTTCTCCATCAGCTGTGTCTTTCTCTGCTTTTCTCTGACCCAACTATAGGCTACTCCTTTATCGCTTTGGTAGGGTAAATGGAAGTTATCAGGTTTTTCTGCCCTCCTGCCATCATGTCAATGATAGACACCTGCGGTCCTGCACGCATGCCTGATGCCAGGCACCTGGAGTAGGGTGTGGGCATGCGTAGGTGGGCACACCTGGGCTGAGACACGGGGCATATAAGGGCAGTGTCTCGGGGATGCCAACAGTAGAGGCGGAGTAAGCAGCAGAGTGGGCAGAGCAGAGGCTAGAGAGCCCAGACAGTGAAGGTTCACTGCAGGCTAGGAGGCCTGCCAGCCTTCTGGCCCCCTGACCCTTTTGCTCCCTCCCTGCCTGCCTGCCTGCCTGCCTTGTACCTGGTCACCTCTGATGCAGAAAAATCAATAAAGGCCTGAAAAAACCACTGAGAGCTCCAGGATTCCTCTTTTACCCATCTGCCTGAATCATTGAGAACCTGCCCTGTGCCATCCTGCCCCTACACTTTATATACAGCATCACCTAACCAATATTTCCCACCTTTTTCACATCCCTGCTACACTTAGGAAAATGATCATGGTTTGTCTTCTGGAATAAAGGAAGAAGATAGTTTGCACCCAGAGGCCTAGCAAAGGTGGCAGGGAGAGCCCCAGTGGTTGGAGAGCCAAGAGATCAATATGGCAGCCAGCCATGACCCGTTTGTGGTACACTGGCTTTACTGATGTCTCTGTCGCCTGATTTATAAACTCCCAGGAGAGTATGATACCTGCTGCAGCCACCTATGGCTTGAGGTGGGAGACCAGGAACAAGCATGACTTCGGACTCACCAGAGTGGGGGTGAGGCAAGGAGTGGCTTCCCAGGTACAATGTCCAGCTAGTAAGCAAGCTCAGGTCCTTAGCAAGCTCCTTTTGTTAGAGCACAGGGAGAGGGGCACCCCAGAACCCCCAAACCTGCCTGCTCTAAATAGATTCTGCCATCTGCCACATCAAGACAAAACATTTAAGATCTTTAATGGAAAGGAATTTTAATACAATTAGTGTGCAGTACAGAAAAGACAATATTATTTCTAAATCAAGCTCCCAAAGTTACCCATCCCCTTGTGGATAAAAGTCCAGCCAAACAGGATTGACCCAAAGCAAAGCCAGAAAGCCTGCCAATCAGTCTAAAGCACCTTCCAGTGGGGACCCAGAAAAAAGGGTCAGAAACAGACAAGTCTGCGAGGAAAAGAGCAAAATCAAGATAAAAGCTGCCACTGTTACCCTCCCCACGGGTCTCTCACCTGCATCAGTTTCAACCAGTCCAGGACCGAGAAGCAAGTGCAGCTTCTTCACATGTCCCTCTGCTCCACGTGCCTCCTCCAGGTCTCCTTGCTGCTCTCCCTCCTGCTTCCTTCCTTCTCCAATCTCCTCTCCAGCTTCTTCTCCTCCCTGCTCAGCTCCACCCTCCCTTTGTGGGGGCAGGAAACCTGGAACCTCCGCTGTTATATTTTCCCTCTTGGGGGCCAGGAACCTTTGTCCTTAATCTCTACATCCTCACACCACCTGACACAAATTCTTGGTAGGAATTAAATGCTTGGTAAATGTCCATCGATTAATAAATAACTAGAGCTATGCATAGTGTAGACATGATGTTACAATGCTGAGCAGCATTGTAAACTGTGACACTCGAACCCTCTAGAAAATTCAGTCACTCACCCACTCTCTGCCTCTTGTCCTTGGGCACTGCTTCGCCCCATCTCTCTAGCATATCTAGCAACAGGGGTGGGGGGCATTCTTGCCGTTTTCCTTTTCCTAGTTACCATCTGAAGTCGCATACTTAGAGCAGCTAACCATGAGGCAGGCCGCCTGTGTGTTTTCTCAGTATGAGGCATTTGGAACCAATTGTGTGGTGGCCCCTTTGAGTTTGCACTTGAGAAGGAAAACAACACACACTAATACTGCACTGTAAAAATGTCTTTCCGGCCAGTGTCCTAGACTTTTGTGTTTCTGTGGAAACGCCCATCTAAATTTCCTGCTTTATCTTTTTTTTTTTTTTTAAGATTTATTTGTTGGGCTCGCCCTGGTGGCGCAGTGTGTTATGAAGCACTATGAAGCAAACCGCAACCACTGCAACAGGAGTTCGATCCCTGCTGCCGGCTGGGGAGGGGACCCACATGGCGCAGCAGACCTCTCCTGCCTCGCCCGCTGCTCCCCTCAGCAGTGTGTTTCAGTCAGTCTGCCTGTTCTGTTCCCAACTCTGTCTCTGGTGGATCCTCTCACCCCTCCCACACACTTTTGGCCTGTACCCCAGTTCTTGTATGAATAAAAAAAAATTATTTGTTTATGAATACAAGAACTAGGGTACAGGCCAAAGGTGTGTGGGGGGTGGTGGTGGTGAGGAGATTAACCAGAGACAGAGCAGGGCACAGAACAGGTAGACTGACTGAAATACACTGCTGAGGGGAGCAGCGGGCAAGGCAGGAGAGGTCTGCCACACCATGTGGGTCACCTTCCCAGCTGGAGACAGGGATCGAACTCGTGCTGCAGTGGCTGTGGTTTGCTTCATAGTGTGTTGCTTAACCCATTGTGCCACCAGGGAGGGCCCTGCTTTATCATTTCTTAATGGCCAGGCATTAACCTAAGAAGTACTATTTTTTAAATTCTGCCTGGGGTTCAGCAAACAGTGGCAGTTCCTTTTGGAGATAAGGCATCAACATTCAATCATTGGAAATAAATTTGGTGGTGGCTGATATCCTGTTGAGAGTGACAGATCACGGAGAACCTCTGCTTAATTAATAGCTTCATCTTGGATCCTTCACTCACCCTGGTTTCGAAATGGTTTTATTTCACAGGAGATGTGAGTTGATGTTTCTTTGTAAGGACAGAGGGATGTAATACTTTGTTCTGTATTTATTCCCATGTTTCTGTATTGGTTCTGTAGCTCCTTTGTCCTTATTCTACATGAGTCTCTTGGATGCATAAATTCAAGGACATACGTTGGCAGCTCTTAACACATCTGTCTTGAATTTCATCTCGTCCTCCCTGTCTTCTACTTTCCAAACAATTTACCTCCCTCTTTCTCTCTCCCTTCCTCATCCCTGCTGCTATTTATTTCATTGTGCTGTGGAACCGTTTCATTTCAAGAGCTGGCGGAGGGAAACAATGCAAGCCACATCCTTTTCTGTGTAAAGGCCTCTCAGAGCATGGCGATCACAGCTCCTTAGTATGGAGCGTGATTCCTTTCACTCCAGACACTGCTGGTCCGTAGCCGCGTGGCTGATGCTGGTTCCAGAACTGTGGAGCCGGCTGGTTTGCTGGGTTCCCGGTGAGGTGATGTTTCCATCATGGACCAATCCAGTCCAATTTATGGAGGCCCTTCATGCGCCAGGCTCCGAGCAGACCGGTCTCTTGGGACTAGCCTTTTTGATCTTTTTTTTCCCAGACTGGGAATTTCTCACATCATTGTAAATGTTTCCTTTCCTCCCCTTGTCATTTGGCTGGTGCTCAGTGGGACTTCCTGAAGCAGGAAAGTGGTAACAAGGGGTTTAACTGGGCACTGAGAAAGTTCTGCCAAGAAACAGCGCTTTCCATGCAGCCAGAGGGGGCGGAGGGGGGGCACCTCATGAAATAACAATCAAGAGGAAATTGAAAGGCGGGCTCTGTTGAGCACTCATGACTCTGCGGGACAGGTACTGATGGCGCTAAAATGACGAACGTCCCTGCTGCCGTTCTCAAGACCACACTTCAGGCTCCTATTGTCATTTGGAGGGTGGGCACTAAGAGGTCTCACTCTGCTGATTTGTAATTTGCAGCATCGGGGTTAGTAGGTGTTACGCAATTGCATTTCTTATCTACCTGGAAAGCTGCAGAAAATGTGAAACTGTTTGCCTGCTTTGGGGAGGCAAATTGGGAGGGAGAACTCATTTAGCTGGTTAGGAGCCATGGTGAATATGTGAAAGTGAAGCACCAGCTTGCTTATATTTCATGCTGCGTTTGAGGAGCTGGCCCGCTTGTTCTTGCTTGGCCTGAACATCCTCCTCCTCATCACCATCATTTACTTTTTTTTTTTTTTTTTTGGAGTACCTACCTTCATATGTAAGGGATTGGAAATGCAAAAGCAGCATAAAATTAAGCCCCCCACGGAAAATCAGCTGATGAAGGAAAAACAAAATGGGTCTTTTGATTTCAAGTCCTATGAGGGTGATGACAGCAGAATTCCAGAAGGATGGAGTTCTCTCCTGCTATTGACTTGGTGGATCACTTCACTTGTTGACACTCCCTGTGTCCCCAGCACATGGAAGTTACCTCTCAGTGTTGGTATTCACTGCAGTACCTGGCCCCGGGCATCCTACTGTGTATGCGCAGTACATCCATGTTGGGCGTGTTTTTCAGGGGCTGAGGTTGAGAACCTCGAGCCCTAAGGCCATGGCTGGTCAACCCTCCCAGAACCGAGGTGGTGAGGGGAGCCCTGTTGTGCTTTGCTCTGGCAACTTCACTGACACTGTCTCTTGAGGGAAAGTCTCTTTTCAGATGAAGAAGACTTCTTAGCTTGAATTTTTTTCTTTTCATTAAAAACAGAATCTTGTTGGCATATTATTCCTAAAGTCTTTTCATCAGTTCTAGTCAGTTCCCAAACTTGATCTTCTTACATCTTGTATTGAGCCTTACGGGATGGACTGGGTAGGATGAATTGAAGGCACCTGCCCAAGGGGGGGTGGGTGGGTGACATTGCCACCTTGAAAAGCAACTTCCCCCAGCAGAAGTTGTCCAGATCTGCAAACAGAGGCACTGTTCCTTCCACGTAGCCCTTATTCCTAGGCCTCCTTTCTTCCTCTTTTGTTTTGTTTTGACCTTATGGGTCCTGTAAAGATCTGGTATGCAGACACTCAGAATTCCTTTCTCCTGTATGAATGAACGTTAACATTCTGGGTGGAACTTGTACGATAGACACATCTCCGGAATCCCAGCGTTCAAGTGAAAACACTCCGCCTGCTCAGAGTGAATGTGGACTGATTGGAACTCTTTCCCGATAGTATCAGCAGAGGAATCCACAAGGACACAAGCCACAGAAACCCTACTCCATACCCCCCCCAAACACAGACGTGATTGCCTCTGGAGCTGGGATGTGGCCTCGGGTTCCAGACCAATTCTGGCTGCCTGTCCTCTCTCATGAAAACTTCCCCACCACTTCTTTAGTCTCCTCTTTATAGCATTTGGCCCGAGTCTGTTATTACCAGTCACCCCTTTACTGTTCCAAGCCACTCTGCCCAGTAGAGGTTTTTCTACCAGATGGGGCTTTAGGAAATCCCTCTGTCGGCGTGTGAGCGCTGCAGCACTGCAAGTGGAGCAGCCTTTCCCTCCGTCTGTGCTGTCGGCCAGAAAGAACTTGGCAGCCATATGTCACTTTGTGCTCCCAACAAATTGCTCATCTCCTGGCTCGTTGAGTCACTGGGGCAGGAAGTCGTGTGCAGAGTCAGTGAATCTCTTTGATTGGTCTCAGGAACGATACTGCATCCCAAGCATTTGGGAACTGGGCCCTCCAAACCCTCAGTGAGCTAGACATTAAGAAGCTAAAATGAGTCTTTGTATTGCAGCACTTTTGAAAAGGTGAGAAGAAAACATTTACGTTTTTGTCTTGGTAGACATCATGTTTTATCTCATTAAATTTGTTGTTGGTGGAAGCTGGTCTGAAGGTGCAGCTTGCTTCAGGTGTAGTAGTGAAAGCTGTTTGGTGACTCCTGAGAAGTGGGGGAGGAGGACGAGACCACTGAGATCTCAGATCTGAGTTCACTGCTGGCTGGCGGCATGTGGGGTGCGGCCTCTTTCCCATGCTCACCCTTCATCCGTGCCAATAAACCACCGTGGCCTTCCGCACCAGAATCACAAAGCCACCCCTACCCCAGGTGCTGGCAGGCAGACCCAGGCCTCTGAGTCACGTGGATCACGCTTTTTAACTTTTTAATTCATAAGGCCGCCGTCAGCCCCAGGCGTCTCTGGTTGTTGTGGTTACACTCAGTGACCATTTCTCGAGATCAGCTACTCTCTCATTTTGAGAAAGGAGGAGCCACAGACTGCTTGCCGGTTTGGAAAGTATCTTTATTCCCATGAAGGGAGCTACTGCCCCACCCAGAGCCGATGCTGGAGAAGTAGAGACTCCTCTGCTCTCCCCTTCTTTTGTCAGGGTGATCTGCCCACCTTCTAACAGAAGGTCTCTTGCAAGACACTGTGTTGTGTGCGGATCATTCCGGGCCCAGCCCTGGCAGGGACTGGCGGTGCTATGGCATCCTGACCGCCAAGTCAAGTCCTGGCTCTTGCATTTTGAGGACCAGGTGCCGCAGGAACCCTGTCCCAAGGGAGCTCCTCCATACCCACTCTGGAAGGGCACATGTGTGTGAATCGTGTTCTCTGGTGAGTGCTTACCATACCCAGTCAGTTTTAAGCGCTTCGTATATGCAGTCTGTCCTCAGAGAAACCTTAGGAGGGAGGGACCCAGGGACCGTTTTGTGACTGAAGAGAGTCTTGGGAGGCTTGCCTGAGGCGGCACCGCCAGGATTCGAAAACCAAGCCAGCTGCCCCCGAGCCTGTGCTCTCATCTGCTGCACTCTGCTTTCCGCCTTGATGTAGTGAGGACTTGGGCTGCCAGACGCAGCCGTCTGCTCAGAAGGGACTAAGGGGCAGTGGTGGTTTGGTGTTCAGCCTGACAGAATCACAGCGTTCTCGCCTTCATCCCGGTGATCGGCAGGTGTCTTTGACAGCGCTTTGGAGCAGCAAGATGGAAGCACAGCTGGCTTTGTGAACTGGTGAGGTGTGTGGTGGCAGGCTGACTGCTGGAGACAGACATCTCTTGGATCCAGAGATAAAAGGAAAAAGTAGCACATCGAATCCACCCCAACCCCTGCCCGCCATACTAGCAGCAAAGTATTTCAGTTGTAAAAGACTATCTGGCAAGGAAAGTGAGGCACTTAGAACGTAAGTCCCCACGCTTGCATTTACTTTGTAGGGGCGTCTCCTGGCCTAGTTCCCGTGTCTGCAGGTATGTCAAGTTGATGCAAGACCTAAGAAGCCATCCGCCCTCCTCCCTCCACCAGAATAGGGGCCCGCTGAATGGGTGCTAACTGACTCCTAGAGGGGTCAAGGAGAAAGGACAGTTTGCTTTTTGGGCATTATCATTGGAGTGGCAGGAAGTCACAGAGCAGGCTCTCTGTAGACCTGGGTAGACCACTAAAGGAGCATCCTGCAGCCCTCAGTGGCTTTTTCAGGCTTTCAATAATCTTTCTACACCATTTGTAGTGAGGCAACCAGGTGCAGGGCAGGCAGGGGTTCGGGGCGGGAGGCTGGCAGACGTCCTAGCCCCCGGCCAGTCTTCACCCTTTCTGGTCTCTCTGGCTCTCTCGCATTCTCTTTGCTGCTCTCTACTGTGCGCTGCTGCCGCCGCCCTTATATGTTCAGTCTCTGGCTCAGCTGCTCCCACTCCCACTCACACGCCACACTCCAGGTGCTGCCATCAGACACGCGTGTCAGACCACAGGTGTCGACATTGATGCCGATGGCGGGAGACGGAAAAAACCTGACCACTTCCATTTGCCCTACAATCATCACCAGCATCATTCCTAACATTTACTGAACACTTACTAGATACCAGACAATATTTTAAAGTGTTGTGTGTCTATTAATCCAGTTAATCCTGACAGCAACAGTCTGAAGGCAGGTAGTAATCTGTAGGATCAGAGAAAAGTTATCAGGCTTTTCCGCCCTCCCGCCATTGGTATAATGATGGACACCTGCGGTGCTGCACGCATGCCTAAATGGGCATGTGCAGGTGGGTGCACCTCACGAGGACGCCAGCAGCAGAAGAAGAACAAGAGCAGCAGAGCAGCCGAGAGTGAGATTCACAGGGGGCTGGGAGGCCTGCCAGCCTCCCGGCCCCCTGACACCCCTGCCTGCTGTGTACCCGGTCACCTCTGATAGAATGGTACAATAAAAGAAAAAGCCACCAGGATTCCTTCTTTACCCCGTCTGCCGGAATCATCGAGAACTTGCTCTGTGCACCTTGCTGGCACCACATAGTCTCATTTTGTAATTGAGGAAACTGAGTGAAGTGACTTGGTCAAGGTCGCCCAGAGGCCTGTAACAGAGTAGATGTAAACCCAGGCAGTCTGGCTCCAGACCATGCTCCTAACCATCTGTACCGGCAGGAGGGCACAGGGCAGGTTCTCTATGATCCACGCAGATGAGTCAAGGAGGAGTCCTGGAGCCCTTGGTGGCTTTTTCAGGCTTTTGTTGCTCTTTCTACATCAGAAGCGACCAGGTACACAGCAGGCATGGGGCCAGGAGGCCAGGAGCCTGGCAGGCCTCCTTGCCCCCAGCAAATCTCACTCTTTGGGCTGCTTCTGCTGCTACTGCTGTTTGTTTGCTTATTCTACTCTGCTCCTGCTCTTGGCATCCCCGTGACAGTGCCCTTATCTGCCCCATGTCTCAGCCCAGGTCTCCTCATCTATGCATGCCCACACCCTACTCCAGGTGCCGCCATCAGGCATGTGTGCAGGGCCGAAGGTGTCTATCATTGATGCTAATGGCGGGAGGGCAGAAAAATCTGATAACCTTCATTTACCTTACACCATCTGATCTGAACCAGACTGGTCTCAGGTAAACAAAAGGACTGACTAAAGATTTGACTGGGCCTCCCTGGTGGTGCAGCAGGTTGAACGCTGCACTGTGAGGCATTCATAGCACAGGAGCGAGAGTTCGATCCCCAGCCAAGGAGGGGACCCACATGGTGTAGCAGACCTCTCCTGTCTCGCCCGCTGCTCCCCTCAGCAGTGTATTTCAGTCTATCTGCCTGTTCTCCTCCCCACTCTGTCTCTGGTGAACCCTCTCACCTACTGTGACTCAGGCCTGTACCCAGCCCTTGTATGCATAAGTAAGTAAATCTTAAAAAAAATAAAGATTCGACTGACCAACAAGGACCGAACTCAGCATGAGCAGTTGCTTCTCGTGGCCGCCCCTACTTGGAATAGAAGTGGCTGCATGGAGGGTGTCTGAAGTGGTGTGCTCAATTCACCATGCAGAGCCATTCCTGGCTCAATCACTGTAGGGTCAGAGAAAAGTCTCAGGCTTTTCCGCCCTCCAGCCATGGGTATAATGATGGACACCTGCGGTGCTGCACCCATGCCTAGGTTTGCATGCGCAAGTGGGAGTACCTAGGTTTGGACACGGGTGTATAAGGGCGAGTGGCGTCACAAGGACACAAAGACCAGAGCAGCAGTGGAACGGGAGCCAGCAGAACGAGAGAACAGCAGAAGCAGCAAAGCAGCCGAGAGGGTGAGGTGTGTCGGGGGCTGGGAGAACCTGCCAGCCTCGGGTCCCCTGACACCCCTGCCTGCCATGCACCTGGCCACCTCTGTAAATAAAACTAAAAAGCCACCGAGGGCTCCAGGAATCTTCCTTTACCTTGTCTGCTAGAATCATCCAGAACTTGCTCTGTGCCCCTTGCTGGCACCACAGTCACTAGACTAGGGTGGAGCCAATCTGTCTCGCAACCATCCCAGACCGGGTAGGAGGTTCATCACCTGTTCAAGCAGTTTCTTTGTCTTTTCCGCCATCATGCTATCCCTCACACTCCACCGCACCACACCACCACGCCGGCGGCCCCAAGACGCTAGCTTTATACACCTCATGCATCAGCCCAGGTGCATCCACTTGTGCATGCCCACCCTGGAATGCACCGCAGGTGTCCATCATCACAGTGGTGGGAAGGTGGAAAGACCTGATTGTTCTCTGACCCTACACAGTCTCTCTTCACTACCGTTTGCTCATTTCTCCTGGCAGTGGCCATACCTGCTCATGTTATGTCTATACATATGCAGAGGTAGCTGCGCTCTTTAAAAAATTGTGGCACGTGTACGTATAACATTAAAATTGACCATTTTAACCTTTTCCCACTTTGAAACTGTAAGGCTCCTGCAGGCAGGCAGGCAGGCATGGTATCTCACCCCTTCCTTTCTCCTGTAGCTCTTGGTAAGTTTTGCAAGTAAATGGCACCTAATAGATCTCTGCCGGATTGCCTAGCCCACCTAAGGCAGCTAGCAATCAGTTACCAGTTACATTTTACACATGAGGCCGTTAGGCAGCTCCTCTAAGATCACCAGCGAGCAAGAGGCTGGGGCACTGGGCTCTGTGAGTGATCTGTAGTGCAGGTCTTGCCTTGACACTGGAGGCTAGGGTGAGGGGCACTTTTCCTTCCAGACTTTATCCATAACGGCCTTTGGTTGTGTTGGGTAAAGAAGGGTGGGGACACTTTAAAGGATCTGTTTTCAAATGCGGCTCATAGAAAGGATGGTGTGCCGACTGTGGTCAGCACTTGGTGGAAGAGGAGGCTAGTTGGCCTGAGAAGGCTCCAGCTGACCTTGCCAAGGAGCTTGCTGGTTAAGCCTACATCTGTGTTAGCTTTGGCTTAATCCCACGGACTTACAGCAGCTGTTGAGAAATAAAAACTTAGACCCCCAGTTAAGTGGAGGACCCAGTCCTTAGAACGAGAGGCAGATACTGTGTCACCCTCAGGGACTGGGCTTCTCAGAAGTCGCCAGGTTGTATTTCCCTGTGGCCTCTATAGGTGCTGACTGCCCCCGCCGGTGTTTCAGATTAGCTGACCTTTACGTTGGCGTGTTTACAGTTGACCCGTTCCCAATCCTGCCCCTTGGATACTTGCTTCATTGTTCCATGGGTCACTGTAAAGGCATTTCTGGCCAGCATTCCTAGGCTGATAGCTCCAACCACAGCCTTAGAATCACTAACCAGAACCAGCCACTGGACCGAGGAATGATAACTTTTAAGTAACTCAATAGCCTGCTTTGATTTTTGCCCAGTTGAGCTCATATTTTCTCCTCTTTTCCTTTTTGTTTTTTCCTATTTCATCTTTGTTGCCTTGCTTCTGCTTTTGGGGAATTAATTCTAATAGATTTCTAGGCTTTGGATGCTTTGCTGACACATTGGATGCTTTGCTGCTGAAGTTGCCTGGCCTTTGGAGGGCTAGGAAAGGAGGTGGTGGTGTTCAGCAAGTGGAAGGCATCATCGAAATGAATTCTGGGTAGACTTTTTGCCAGGAGAGTAGCGAGAGGTGGAGCAGACCCTGGATGTTGAAGTCTGCAGTGCCAGGAGGGCACAGTGATTCCAGCAGCTGGGTCAAGGAGGAGCCCTGGAGCCCTCGGTGGCTTTTTCAGGCTTTTATTACTTTCACGTCAGAGGTGACCATGTACACGGCAGGCAGGCAGGCACGGGGGCCTCCTAGCCCCTGGTGTACCTTCACTCTCTGGGCTCTCTAGCCGCTGCTGCTATCTCTGCTTCTACATCTCTTTTTTTTTTTTTTTTTAAGATTTATTTATTTATGCACACAAGAGCTGGGGTACAGGCCAGAGTCGCGGGAGGTGAGGATTCACCAGGCAGAGTCGGGAGCAGAACAGACAGACTGACTGAAACACACTGCCGAGGGCAGCAGCCGGTACAGCAGGTGAGGTCTGCTGCGCCATGTGGGTCCCCTCCCTGGCCAGCGGCAGGGATCGAACTCATGCTGCAGTGGTTGCTTCATAGTGCGTTGCTTAACCCGCTGCACCACCAGGGAGGCCCTCTACATCTCTTTATTATCTTCTCTCTCCTCTCTGCTGGAGTCCTCGTGACACCGCCCTTATACACCCCATGTCTCAGCCCAGGTGAGCCCACCCTTGGTATAATGACGGAAACCTGTGTGCCTGCCTAGGTGGGCATGCGCAAGTAGATGCACCTGGGCTGATGCACGAGGTGTATAAAGCTAGCGTCTCGGGGACGCCAGTGTGATGGCATGGTGCGGTGGAGTGTGAGGGATAGCATGACGGCGGCGAAGACAAAGAAACTGCGTGAACGGGTGATGAACCTCCTACCCGGTCTGGGATGGTTGCGAGACACCATCATTGACACCAATGGCGGGAGAGCAGAAAAGCCTAATTTTCACTGACCCTACGAGGTCACTCTGCCTTCACCAGCCCTCAGGAAAGCACTGTCCCGTTAAAGTGATTGTTTCAGTTGCCTCCCGCCTGTTTCTCTCCCAGCATCAGTGGGAGATGTCCTGTGGCTCTCAAGCTTGTCTCTGGTTCAGAGGCTGCTGGGTGGGGCTGACTCAGCGTCTTCTCCTCCTGTGCCCTGCAGCCGCCCAAGCCAGACGGTGAGGAAACAAAGATTCCAGAGTCAGTTGTGATGTCAGAGTTGTCGTCAGCAGAGAAAAAGTCAAATTTCCAGATGTTCTTTTTTAAAATCTGGCAATCCCAGATGGGAGGTGGGAGGAGAAGAAAGGGGGGGAGGGGAAAAAACAGCAAACAGACCACATAAAACTGGCCATAAATATGTGTGTGTTTTATAGTAGGTGCTTATTGCAAAAATACCACTTGCTACAGAAGGAAATTCCTTATTTTCTGAGTTTTATATACAGCCGACTATAGAGTTGTGATCCATCAACTTTAAAATAGAGTTGACAGGATAATGATTTTTGAAGAGGACACTGATGAGGGAAATAAGCATAAATTGGATTCAGAGATGAACAGTGTGTCCCGTGTGTCTGCTGCCTGCAGTTTTCAGTGTCTCCACATACCCCCTGTAGGGTAAAGGTTGATCAGGTATTTCCACCCTCCTACTACTGATGATGGACACCTGCGGTGTTGCGAGCATTCCAGGGTGGGCATGCGCAAGTGGGCGCACCTGAGTTGGACACAGGCATAAATGGGCGGTGTCAAGAAGACACCAGAACTGCGAGAACTGTAAGAACTGCGAGGACTGACAGACAGAACAGCGAAAGAACCGACAGCAGCAGCCGCAGAGAGGGAAGAAGCAGCCGAGAGGGTGAGATGCGCTGGGGGCTGGGAGGGCTGCCAGCCTCCCGGCCCCCAGGCCCCCGGGCATCCCTGCCTGCCATGTACCTGGCCACCTCTACTAAATAAAGCATAAAAGCCACCTAGGGCTCCAAGACTCTCCTTCCCTGACCTGTCTGCCCAGAACCATCCCGGACCTTGCTCCAGTGCCGCCCCCATCCTGCCGCTACACCCCCTCACCTAAGTTCCATGTTCATCCTGTGACGTGGGTGTTTCTGCGTGAGGCCAGGAGGTGTGGGCTAGCACCCTGTCATCTGCTGACATCTGCTGAGATGTCCGGCCCAGGATGTAAACCCAGGCTCCCTAAAGCTTTTTTTCTTTCTACCTCATGTTTCCTCCCAAGAAGGAAATTTATTTTTTTTTAAAGATTTATTTATTTATGCATACAAGCACTGGGGTACAGGCCAGAGGTATGGGGTGGTGAGAGAACCACCAGACAGAGCAGGATGCAGAACAGGCAGATTGACAGAAACACACTGCTGAGGGGAGCAGCGGGTGAGGCAGGAGAGGTCTGCTGCGCCATGTGGGTCCCCTCCCTGGCCAGCGGCAGGGATCAAACTCGTGCTGCAGTGGCTGCGGTTTGCTTCATAGTGCATTGCTTAACCCACTATGCCACCAGGGTGGGCCTCAAGAAGGAACTTTAAAGAGGAAGCATTTATGCTCCTGAGTCTGATTAGATGTTCTAGCAGTATACCTAGGAAGAAAATGAATTTATTTCTGGGACATTCTTAAAAGTAAGTGCACTGGGGCCTCCCCGGTAGTGCCAAGGGTTAAGGTGCAGCACTATGAAGCTATCCACAGCCACTGCAACACGAGTTCCATCCCCAGCCAGGGAGGGGGCCCACATGGCACAGCAGACCTCTCCTATCTTAACCGCTGCTCCCCTCAGCAGTATATTTCAGTTGCTCTGCCTGTTCTGTTCTTACTCTGTCTCTGGTAGATTCTCTCACCCCCACACCTCTGGCCTGTATCCCAGATTTTATATTCATAAATTAATAAATCTTAAAGAAAAAGAAAAATAAGTGCATGTAGTACTCAGTCCTAGATGGTTCTTCACCATCTTGGAGGCAGAGGGGTGCATTAGAGACTAAGTGGGAATCTCTAGGGAGGGAGGAAAGATAAGGGTCCTACTGAGGTTAGGAAATAGTAACAGCAGCCAAATGAGACTTTAATCTCGTTCTTTACTCTTGCATCATCTTAAGAGTTTAGGCAATTGTTGATTGTTTTTATCAGAGGGAATTTTGACAGGGATAACAATGGGGTAA
The DNA here is from genome assembly GCA_019455555.1 of Galemys pyrenaicus. Taxonomy (NCBI): domain Eukaryota; kingdom Metazoa; phylum Chordata; class Mammalia; order Eulipotyphla; family Talpidae; genus Galemys; species Galemys pyrenaicus. Next base: position 876,640 of record JAGFMF010011578.1, on the reverse strand, counting down.
TATCATAGTCTTTCCAGTTGAATAAAGGCCAACCCACATGCCAGAATGAACTTTTAAGATAAGTAGGCCTTATTCTGGAGTCTATAGATCACTTGGGATCAGACAGGTTCATGAACAGGCCTCAAGAGATTCATGAACTCTGTGAAATCATACACAGACCTTTGTAGATACATCCATTTTTGTCTGGGGTAACCCAAAAATACACAACGGTGAAACCACCTTTGAAGAGGCCTTGAGTGGACTTGATATATCACACACATACTTGAAAAGGCCCAGAGGTAAATCTTGATGACTATTCTTTAAGTTAAAGCATGTCTTAGCTCCAGTCAGCCTAAGAGAATCACCATCAAAGTGGACCTGTGTGACCTTTCTAGCCTCAGGTTCACTCCCTCATTCCGGTATTGGAGTTGACATGGATGCGTCATTCCTACGCCTTCTGCACTGCTTCAGAGCAGAGTAAGCTTGATGCTGAGCCTCAGCAAGGTAGTCCAGGCACAGCTACAGCTCACTGATGAGCCACATCGTTCTTCAGATTCCTAGATACATCACTTTATATATAAAAAAATTAGGCCACGAAGTGCTAGTTTACAAAAGGATCGGATTTTCAGTGTCAAATGTGAGTCTTGAATAATAGTTTCAAGACTATGTCCCACTAAGGCAGTGCACCTTTACTAAGGAACAAAGATCCAACAACAATGGATAAAATATAAGTCAGTCTCCTGTTTTCCTGAGTCCCAGTGGGAAAGAAAGAGGAGGCACTCTAGGGAGGGAGGGAAGATAAGGCTCTTAGAGTTACAGTTTCTTACCTCTCCAAGGAGGATACTAGGAGAAAAGAAATATCGGTGGTGACTTGGGGTGGAGTAGGGGTGTAGGGGATTATTATAACAGTCTTTTCTCTACATGAGGAACTCAGAATAATTACGTGCTTCCTTGTCTATCAAGAGTCGGGAGGGGGAAGCATCTATTTTTCATCTTAAAAGTTAATGTACTAATGTGCTCAGGTTACCCCAAGAAGGCCAACGAGCCTTCAAGGCCTTTTATGATTCTAGCTGGCGGCTAGTCCTAACTCATGCAGGGTGGCCAAGCCCTGGGCTAGGTGCTGAAGCCCCCATTTCTTTAAAAATATCTAACAGTCCGATAAAACCAAACTTAAAAACTAACCCTTGAAAGCTGATTATAGAATCCAGAGGGGGAGGGGTGAGAAAAATAAATCTCCCCATACAGTGGACTCTGGGTGCTTTGGTGAAGGGTGCACTATGGTGGTTGCACATAAAGGGGTGACCAACTCTCTACTCCCAGCATATGAACAGTGATGCAAACCAGCATTGCCTCAATAAACAAATAAGAAAAATATCGAACCAAACACCAACCACATGCTTATATGTCAAGGATAATATGGGTGCCTACATTTAAACCAGACTGAAAAACTACTCTGAAGTAAGAGTGTGTTTCAAACTTAGCTGTTTTTTTTTTTTTTAAGATTTATTTATTTATACATACAAGAACTGGGGTACAGGCCAGAGGTATGGGTGGTGTGAGAGGATTAACCCGAGACAGAGTTGGGGACAGTACAGGCAGATTGACTGAAATACACTGCTGAGGGGAGCAGCGGGTAAGGACCCCATCTGCTTGTACCTTGGGGGTTCCCTCCCTGGCCTGGGATTGAACTCATGCTGCAGTGGCTGCCAGTGCTTCATAGTGTGGTGCTTAACCCCTTGCACCACCAGGGAGGCCAGGTAACTGTTTTTACAGTCCATTTCTCCTTTAGGATAAAAACCCTCCTAAGGCCTGTTCTTTCTTGTGCTTAACATAGGACTGACACATAGTAGGTGCTCAGTTTCCATCTGTTGAATGGCTTTCAGCATGAGCAGTCTCACAACACACTGGGGAGAAATAGTGTATTTGCCAGTGAGATATATATCTTCTAACTATCAATAAGTAAACAATAAGCAACAAAACGAAGGTACCACGTTTTTCCTATCAAATTGGAAAAACTAATGTTACTGATAGTGTTGGTGACGATACTAGGAAATGGTGCTCTCCCTGGCGGAAATTTAACACTGTCTAAGCTTTCACAAGTGGTGCGTCATGGGTGATTTTTATCTCAGTTTTTGTGGTTTGCTATGTTTTCCATCTTTTCCCAATAATCCCTCCCAGTAATTCCATTTTAAACCAGAAAAGTCCTTAATCTTTCTTTTTCCCCCCCTTAAAAAACAAAACTAAATCAGCTGGATCCTTGTACTAACCAGCTAATCCCACACACGGTACATGGCTCTGTTCTGTTGTTGAACCTCTTCTCCTAAGATTGTTTAATCTGAATCCTGTATCAGGTTTCTCTGGAAGGATGCGATACTGTCATTGAAAACTACGGGCAGTGGTACTCTTGTTCTGAGGTCTTGACTGGTTGAGGGATCCCGCAGGAAATGTGGGCCTGGGAAAAAATATGCAGTTCGAAAGCACGGCCCACCCAGTTTGTGGTAGGGTCCCACAACCCTTCCAAGACCCAGGTCTCCACAGACAGGAGAAGCCTAATAGTTCTTTTTTTTTTTTTTTAAAGATTTATTTATTTATGCACACAAGAGCTGGGGTACAGGCCAGAGTCGCGAGAGGTGAGAGGATTCACCAGACAGTGGGGAGCAGAACAGACAGACTGACTGAAACACACTGCCGAGGGGAGCAGCGGGCGAGGCAGGAGAGGTCTGTGGGACCCCTCCCTGGCTGGGGTCAGGGATCGAACTCATGCTGCAGTGGCTGCGGTTTGCTGGTTTGCTTCATAGTGCGTTGCTAACCCACTGTGCCACCAGGGAGGCTCTCTAAGAGTTCTTGGCAGCTACCCTGACCGGCTCCCTGACTGCTTGGACCTGGATTAAAAGCAGTGATAGTCCTAGCCACCCATGTCTTTCCCTCTGCTGTAGGCAGCTATACTTCTCGTGCCTGCTTCCCTTTGATCTGTGTGTACCACGTTCTGCCAGTGCCCCAGCAGTCAGCCTTCCTGTCGGGGCACCCCAGCCCCAGGAAGGGAGGTTCACAGTCGAATCGCCAGTGGGTCATTCTTCTGTTTCCCGTTTCTTTCTTTTCTGGATGTGCATTGGAAGTTCAACTTTCCATGTAATGATGTTGCCTTCTGGGCTTGGCAGTTATATGCCAGTGTGCCCAGTGGCTGACCTCAGCAGTGGTCACCCAGATATCAGGGAGCAAACAAGGGAGCCCGCACACCCTCAGCTCCCAGCTCCTTCACGTTTCCTCAGCCTTGCTCCTCTTAGACCCTGGGCCGACTTCATATAGCCAACCTCAAGAACCTGCCAGTAGACTGTGGGTTGTTTGGAGCGGCATGGAGGGCTGAAGCTGGGGCTGGCCCAGGATGGTGCCTCCCTGCTGTTTGCAGGTTGAGTGGTACACAGTTGGAACAACCACCAACATCCCAGGCTCAGGGACCTGGTGGAGTGGTGGTTTGGCCTGCTCCACCTTCTCTTGGATACTGCTGTCCCTCCTCCCTTGGGACTCAGGGCACACAGCAGAGCAGAGAAGCAGGACAGTAATCACCTGCTGGCGGGGGGAGGGGATAACAGAAATGAAGCACCTCCTCCTGCCTTACCACCTGGTGGAGGTTGATTTTGTTCCTAAGGGACTTACTCCAACGTCCTCTTCTTGCTTTTTGGAGAAAGTATCCAGGGGGGGAGACAGGAGAAAAGAACTCCTTTACAGGAAATGTTCTCCTTCATCAGCCTCTGTCCCGGTGGGCGCCTGGATGGGGCTCAGACCCACTGTCTTAGACCAGGGAGCAAGTGGGATCATGTAGCTTCACTTGTCACTTTTGCTCAGCCTGCCTGCTTTGAGTCAGTAACTCTTATCTGTGTTTTAGTGTTTTCTAGGCCATCTAGCCCTCGGGCCTGAGGGACTCAAAGGAACTCTGCAATTAATCAACTTTGACCATAAGCACCACGTTTTACTTTTCTTCTTACAGCTTAAACTTTGGAACAAATATCGAATTTCCAACATTCCATCACTAATATTCCTAGACGCCACCACGGGGAAGGTTGTGTGCAGGAACGGGCTGCTGGTGATCCGAGATGACCCAGAAGGTAAGACCTTGGCAAGTTCATCCTGTAATCCCCACTGTGACCCTCCCACCCCCCAAGTCCGCCCTCTTCCCCATTGGTAGAGTGAATACAAATGAAATATGTTCAGGTTTGTTTGGCCAGAGAATATTGTCTTAATGAAATTTTAGCATTCTCCAGGTCATGGTTAAGATTTTTAGAGGGATCAGAATGTCCCTCCTGGGAACTTTAATGCATGGGCCAAAGGAGATGGAATCTGAAAAAGGAAGTTCAGCTTTGAGAACAGAATTGGCTGTTGAGAAGCAGCGAGAGCCCAGACACCGACTTCTTGTGCTGTTTCAACAGCAGCTGTCAGCTTCACAGTTAGAGACACCGAGTGGGTGGTGGTGGTGGTGATTTTCTCTTTAATGTATCACCACAGCAAGGCCCCAGTCTCTGTGTTGCTCTCCTAGCCTCAGCAGTGAGTGCACCTCATTTCTTGGTGCTGCCCCAGTCCCACAGGCCTTGGTCTAGCTGACCCGCTGGCCATGTGGGTGGCCGTGCACGGGCAGAGCCCTCTGCTCCAGTCACCCTGCTCAGTGGCTACTCACGTTCTGTCTTTACCCCTGGACCTAGAGTCATAAAAAGGTTGTAAGATCTCCCCTCTCTTAATTGTTGATCCAATTAGTGGATTCAATGCTGGTTGTCGATTTTCCCAGTAAAAATTTCACCTGCCTCAAAGAACTGCCCCCAGTAAAAACAATTTAAACACACAACACACTCTCCCTCTCTCTCGCATACTCAGAATCTTGTTAAAAGTACAGATTCCCTAGACCCACCCCCAGAGATTTTTGTGTCCATTTGTTGCAGGGTGGGCTTAGTCCCCTGCATTTTTAACTGTCTCTGTGTCTACTCCCAGCCGCCCCAGGCAATTGTGAGGCCGTGTTTCTTGGACCACCCTGTTAGAAAACACTGTTCTGTTGAGCTGGGAATGTCTTGTTTGCTCTTGCTGCCTAGGGCTTACGTGTCAGCGCAGCACGCAGATCATCTGGATTGAGTGTATTTTACTCTTTTACTAGACTTAAATTCTTATTTGGGCCCCTAGACCCCAACACCGACCAACTGAGTCAGGATATCTGGGGGTGGGCCCAGGAGCATCATATTTTAAAATTGCCAAGCTGATTCTAAAATGCAGTCAGAGTTGAAGCCACTGATTACAGGGTTGGAACTAAAGCAACCCATGGCTGGTCGAGAGGCAGTGTTCCCAAGCCTGGGCCATCAGTCAGTCACCTGGGAATTGGTTTTGCTTCGTTTTGAACATACATCTTCAGCCTTGCCCAGATCCTGAGACTTGCGGTATAACCTGGACTTCTGAACCTCTTGACACCCTCAAGCTCCCAGAAGCTTCTGGAACCACTGCCTTGAGGGCTCTGCCATGGATGAGTTCTGCTTCTATCCCTGCAGGTTCTATGGATGTGTTAACAAAAACCATTGGATGATAACTTCATTGTGCCCTACAGCCTTGAGGCCACTTGGGTCAAAGGCCATGATGAAGAATCTTAACATCTTTGCCATTTCTGACTGTTTCAGGTCTGGAATTCCCATGGGGACCCAAACCCTTCAGGGAAGTCATTGCAGGGCCCTTGCTTCGAAACAGCGGGCAGTCCCTGGAGAGCAGCAGCCTGGAGGGGTCTCACGTAGGCGTCTATTTCTCCGCACACTGGGTGAGTGTTTGAGCCCTCTTCACACCAGACAGAAGACAGCAGCGAGGTTGCCACCACGACCAGCTGTGGTTGGCTTCTGTAGGTGTGACTAGCAAACTTTCCTGGCATTCTTGCTTTCTCCTGTGCCTGATGCATTTGCTGTTGGCAGGTGTAGGGTAAATGAAAATTATCATGTTTTTCCACCCTCCTGCCATTAGTGTCAGAAATAGCCACCTGCGGTCCTGCATGCATGCCTGATGGCGGGCACCTGCAGTAGGGTGTGAACATGCATAGGGGGGTGCACCTGGGCCGAGACACTGGGCATCTAAGGGCGGTGTCATGGGGGCGCCAGCAGCAAAACAGAGGTGGAAGTAAGCAGCAGCCCAAAGAGTGAAGATATGCCAGTGAAGGCTTGCCAACCTCCTGCACCCCCACCCCCGCCGGCCTTCCGGCTGGCTGTGTACCTAGTTGCCTCTGATGCAGAAAGATGAATAAAAGCCTGAAAAGCCACCAAGGGCTCCAGGACTCCTCCTTACCTGTCTGCCTGGATCATAGAGAACCTGCCCGGTGCCCTGCCCCTACAGCATGCAGTAAGTACTTGTAGTGCCAGGAAGGGGCACAGAGCAAGTTCTCAATGATTCGGGCAGGTGGGGTAAAGGAGGGAGTCCTGGAGCCCTCAGTGACTCTTTATCCTTTTATTATCAGAGGCGACCAGGTACAGGGAGGCAGGGGTGCTGGCAGCCTCCTAGCCGCCCGCGCAACTCACTCTCGCTGCTTTGCGGCTGCTTCTCTCTGCCTCTGTCTCTCCCTTGCTCTTCTACTTTATGTTCTATGTTCTCTACCTGTTCTTCTGGTGTCCTCATGCCGCCGCCCTTATACGCCCGTGTCCAAGCCCAGGTGCGCCCACTTGCGCATGCGCACTTAGGCATGCGTGCAGGACCGCAGGTGTCCATCATCACACCCATGGCGGGAGGGTGGAAAAGCCTGCTCACTTTTCTCTGCTCCTACAGTACACATTGTTACAAATAATAACAGCAGTGAGAAAAAGACTTATTTTGAGTGAGGACAGAAAGGACAGTCCTCCTAGCCCATTCTGATGAGGATTCTGATGACCCCTAGGAGGTTCATGTTAACTGCTGCCTACTGGCACGTTGTGTGGGGTGGAGAGGAGCCATGCTGGACGCTCACTGCTACAAGAGACACGTTTTATTTCTGCCTCTTGTATGAAGCTGGTTTTGCTATCCCCCTGCGGCTTGCGGCTTGCCTGCCCAGCCTCTGAGTGCAGCTGTTTGGGACTGGGAAGCTGAAGGTCTGTTGTCACGCAGCAGGGTCCCACTCTTGTTTTTCAGTGTCCACCTTGCCGAAGCCTCACCCGGGTCCTGGTGGAGTCCTACCGGAAGATCAAGGAGGCAGGCCAGAAATTTGAGATCATCTTTGTTAGTGCGGACAGGTAATGCGTATGTGCTGGGGAAAGTGCTTCCTCCCTTTCCTGTGGGCGGTTCACATGCACGTCTTTTGCCTGAGAGTTCTCCTTCTTTATTATCGAGCTTGGAGATAGGGACTAGGAAGGTAATCTGGGGTTATTGGCCAAGATGCATTTTACTCGTGATTATCTGAAGGGGAACTGAGAAAAACCTGTTGTTCTGTAAACACAGGGTATGTCTCCATCTGGGCCTGGGTCATTTCAGATTAGGATGCTTGTTTTTTACTTTTTTCCTGATTTGTTTAACTTTTACATCATGGTGAGGATACGGAGGGGGAACGATGGAAAGAAAAGGGCCAGTGACTAATGGAAGGTGGCACCTATCTCCGATGACTACACAATCATTTTTCTTAGCTCTGGCCATGTACTTTGGGGACAATCACAAAAGTCAGAAGGACCGATGTTCTTCCCGGAGTATGTCGTGTCCTTTTAGCCTTAGTGTCCTCTGCTTCTTGCCTTCTCACTGCTTTTACTCATCAGTAACCTTCTTGTATTGAAAAAAAAACCTCCAGTTTCAATTCAGACCAAGCCACCAGTGCTTCTGCTTCTCAAGCTGCTGCTCCCGGAAGGGGCATGCTGGGCACACTGATTAGGAGTCTCCTGCTCTGAGATGCCTCTTATTGAGGGTGTTTGCATATCGTTGTTTCCGCAAGCTGCACTTTTTGGGCTCTGTTGATTAACCCCTGGTCCTGCCACTATTCTCAGCCCTCTGCCCCCATCTCAGTGCACGTGAGTGGGGGCACGCTGGAAGCCACACCAGGTGTAGTAGTCAGCTAAAAAAAGCTTAGTAAGATTCAACTTTATTGAAGTATAATTTACATGCAATGAATTCTGTCCAATGTTTTTACCTGTGTAACTATCACATAAAGAGAGCATGCCAATTTTCCAAAAGGTTCCCTATGCCCCTTCTCAGTCAGTCTTTGCCCCTAAACCCCCACCTCAGGGAGCCCCTGATCTGCTTTCTACACACTTATGTTTGTCATTCTTAGATTTACACTTGGTTAAAAGTAGTTCTGTCCACATCACTGCTTTGTGCACACATTAGAATACATCTAGGTTTTCTATAAATGTGAGACTTATCTGAATTGGAAAATGAAAACTTGGGCACGAGTTACAATGGGGGATGCCAGGGAGCGGGCTACTGAAACAACCTGGCATTTTAGTTTGGTGTCTGCCTGTTAGAGGGAGAAGGTGTTTGCTGCCTAGCTGCACCAGGACAGGCCGGCTACTGTCCTCTTGTGTCAGAGCCTGCTGCCTGGGGGCACGCTGATTAGAAGTCAGCGTCTGCAGAGCCCTCAGCACAACTTGGCAGAGGTGGCGAGGACCCATGGTGGCGCGTTTGGGGACAACAGAACCTTGTTTCGCCTGTGTCTCTGTAGGTCAGAGGACTCGTTCAAACAGTACTTCAGTGAGATGCCCTGGCTCGCCGTCCCCTACACCGACGAGGCCCGGCGGTCGCGCCTCAACCGGCTGTATGGAATCCAAGGTAGGCGCTCCAGCTCCACGGGGCTCCCTGGGACCTGTGCACCTGGGCTCGCCACAGCGCTGGCTTTCCTTTCAGAAGGAAAAGAACATTCTTATTTCCATGAATGTTCATGTTCTTCACCCTGCGGGGAATTTTTCTAGTATGTAAACTGTTCCTCATTATTTATGACTTTTTTGGTTTTTTTTAATGCCCTTGTCCGGTGAGACATCTATCGATACTCCTCACCGCCTGGCCCAGTGGTGACTGGGAACAGAACACACGCTCCCAAATGACTTGGCCAAACTCCTACCCAAGGTTCTCACTGTCAGACACCCCTGAGAGTGATCTTTGGTTATGTCACTCTTTGGTTATGATGGTTTGCCATCACTCTGAGCCTCAGTGTCTTCATCTGCAAAGCAGTGATGACAAGTCTCCACAAAGAACTAGTCCAAGAATGTTTATCGGTCCTTCTCATGGGTCCTGAAACATAACAGAGGTACATGGTACATAGTACCTCTTAGGTGAGAAAGCGGAGTGAGAGTATGGAAAACTGAGAGTGTGGAGAACCTGGACTCAAAGTGCTAGTCATAGTGTTTTTCAGAAATTCCCATTATAAGTGAGACAAACTGTTTTTGTTCTGTATGTGATAGCTCCTTCCAGCCTTCATCCAGCCAGTTTTTTGCTTGGTGAAGCACTTAACTGGTCTGTCCAAGGTTATATTCATTCTCTTTGTTGAACCAAATACTGGTCACCCCTAGACAATCACAGCTCATGTTTGAGTTCTCAGTGCCCCTTGTTTAGAGGGTGTGGGGAGAAAAGACAAGTCAGAATTGACCCTCTGAGAATGCAAGTTAGTCCAACCACTATGGAAAGCCGTATAGAGGTTTCTCAATCTAGTAAAAATAGAGCTACCATATGACCCAGCAATTCCACTCCTAGGGATCTACCCAGAGGACATAAAAACACTGATCCAAAAGAATACTGTACCCCCATGTTTACTGCAGCACTATTTATAATTGATAAGACCTGGAAACAACCCAAATGCCCAAAAGTAGATGACTGGATCAAGAAGATGTGGTACATATACACAACGGAATACTATTCAGCAATCAAAAGTGATAAACGAGGGTCATTTATAAAAACATGGATGGAGCTAGAAGGAATTATACTCAGTGAAACAAGTCAGAAGGCAAGGGAAAAATATCAAATGGCTTCACTTTTAGGAGGAATGTAAAGGAAAATCAATATAAAAAATAAATAATAAGAGAAAGCTCTAAGAAGTGAGCAATTACAGCCAAAAACAAACAAGCAAACAGACAAACCAAAATCACAACAAGAACAAAAGTTCAAAGATAAACCAAAGGGATCACTGGGGAGAGGGTGGGGAAGAGACCGGGATGAGGGCAGAAAGAGCACAAGGGACTGAGGTGATGGTGCACTGGTGAAATGGTGGTGGGAACACCCTGGGAACTACCAATAATGTCAAATATAGTTAAATCTAATTTAAAAAAAGAATTTTTTTAAATTAGCCACGAGGGAACACGTCAGCTCTTTAGCCTTTTTTCTTCACCATTTTGAGTCACCATATGGCTTTATTTGGAACTAAAGTTTCAAAAAATAATATTTAAGTCAGTGCTGCTCAATTTCAAGGGTGCATAAGAACCCCCTAAGGATCTTGTAGAAAACGCACGTTCAGATCCCGTGGGTCTGGAGTGGGGCTGAGACCCAGTGTCTCTGGCAAGGCCCTGGGTGACGCTGTCGCTGCTGGTCCAGGGACCACATTTTGGGCATTTGGGTCTCGGTCTGTTAATCTCTTGAGGATATTTAGAGTCTGTGCCTCCTGTTAATAAGCAGATGGAATAAAGCAGATGCTAATAAGCTGCCCTTTTGTGGATGTGGGAGCCTGTGGTGCGGGCTTTCCTGGTGGTCGCGCGAGGCCACGGGGTCACCTGAAACTAATAAATAACCAGAGGATGGTCTGTATCACACAGGGTCAGTCTGAGGGCGAAGCCTGCCCTCCCTGTGCTCTCTGAGATGCTCAGCGTGCTCTTGGAGAGGCAGGCACAGCACAGCAACCTCAGAGCAGGGATCGTGAACTCTGATACTCAGCAAAATTTCTAGACACACCATCTCGGCAGGAACACGCCCTTCTGTGAAACATAGGCAGGGCACAAAATAATTAAATGGTCCCTTTCTCCCTTCAAAGTAGAGAAGGACACTCTCCTTTCTGGTCCTCGGTTGTCATCATGTAATATTACAGCTGTAGGAACCACAGTTGTTAGGTGTGGCCCAGGAAGTGGTGACCACAAGTGAGGAGGAGGAGAGCACAGAGTTGCCAGAGATGTGCTCCTCTGACGTAGCCTCCTAAGGCCCTGGCAGTGTGGGAATGAGAAGTACATGTGTGATCCCCGACTTCAAGGAGCCCACAGCTGAGGACCAGAAAGCTAACTTGGACAGGCCCTATATCCAAGCAAGTCACAGCCAAGCCACACTAAAAGAATGTGAGATTCATCTGGAACCCAGCTCTTGCCAGCAAGTGTCCTCCATAGCCCAGCCCCACACCTGCCCAGCCCTCTGCCCCTCCTCTGCTTTCTCCACAGCATCCATCCCCCTGCCATCTGTTCTAGTCTCTCTCAGACCTGTCTCCCATCTCCTGTTTCCTTACTCTGGGGTTTCCAGTCTCTCCCTGGCAGAGTGTTTTGTGTCTGCTTCATCAGTGACCTCTCAGGCTAAGGCTTAGGACTCATTTCCTGTGAGCAGCCTGCTAGATATTGCCTGCTGCCCTTGATCTGCCTGCCTCTAGCTGTGAAGCCAGAGATACATAAAACAGTGAAATAAGACTGGAGAGAGATATTAGAGAAGTAACACAGGATCCTTCTCGAGGCAACTTTTAATGAATGGCCACACATGGTATGATGTAGTTCAGAGAAGAGCTAGCTCCTAACTATGGAGCCAGGAAAGCTTCTTGGAGGAAGTGGCTGTAAAACAGCCTTATAGAACGAAGGAGCTCTAAAGAGGGAGTTTGGGATCTTCCAGGGCAAAGGTCAGAGTAGGATGCCCATGGTGTGCTATAGGGCAGCCTGGGTGACATTACTAACGATGCTACATCATAAAGGGTGTTTTGAACACCATGTTAAGGTCCTTGGACTTGGTCCTTTAGACTTAAAGATTCTTTTGAAAATGTCAAGGGGAGATAAATGTCGTGGTGACATTTGAGCTACACTGAAAGAAATTCCAGAGGCAGGTTGTCTGGATAATATATATTTTTAAGATTTATTATGCATACAAGAGCCTGGGGTGTAGGCCAGAGGTAGGGGCAGTGAGAGGATTCACCAGAGACAGAGTGGGGAGCAGAACAGGCAGATCCACTGAAATACGCTGCCGGGGGGAGCAGCGAGTGAGGCAGGAGAGGTCTGCTGCACCATGTGGGTCAGCTCCCCAGCCGGGGGCAAAGATCAAACTCATGCTGCAGTGGCTACAGATAGCTTCATAGTGCTGTGACTGAACCCCTTTCGCCATCAGGAAGGCCCCCTGTCTGGGTAATATTTCTGACAGACATCTTGAGCGCACATTGTAACCAGGCCTCAGACTGGGGCTCATGACCCACCTCCCTGTGGGGAGAGACAAGCTGCTCCCTTAGGCGCAGCAAATGGCCCAGGTAACCCCTGCTGTGCAGTGCCTACCTCTCTGCCTCTGCCTCCCCTCAGCTCTTCAGGGTTACTTACTCTGCTTCATGGCATTTTGGGGTTCCATGTGCATTAGGGGTCTGGGTTCCAATATATCCATCAGACATAGTATGCTGTTTATTAGCATTTTACATGCTCTTAGAGTCAGCAACACTGTTGTCATAGTGCAGGACAGGTGATCTTTTGCATCCCTCTACCTCCACCAAAATAAAAGGCAGAGAAGGTCCAAAGCCTGTTCCAGAGGGCAAGGATACTAAGAACATGCTCTGCAGCCCTGTATAAGTTAGACCAGAAGCTCAGGGATGCAGGGGCTAGCTGGGCCTTGTCCCGTGCCCATGAGCTGAGGTCGCCATCACATTCTTCCTATTGGGCATCTCCCATGGCAGTCTCTTCCCAGTCCCTTCCCTTTTTCCAGCCTCTCTCCTTGGCAGAACTGCTTAGTGTGGCCTCTCTCCCACCTAAGGCCTGCACCTGTGTGCCAGGCCCCTCTGTGTACCTGTGTGTGTGTGTGGAAGATTCGGGCCAGGCACTCCTATATGACTGCTTCGGGACAATGGCCCACATCAGGGGCAGCCGGGGATGCCTAGGAAGCCCGTGACTGACTGTGCGGTCAGAGTCCAAGACAGTCTGGGAGTAGCTCAAAATTATAGCACCTGCACAGAAAGTTCTCCTTAGATACGTGGCCAACATGTCCCTCACGTTCTCCATTAAAGTTGATCACCCACTGTCTCCCTTGGATACTGTTTCCCTCAAACTATCCTATGTTTCCCCTGGACCCTGCTTCTCCTGCCATTGTCACATAATCTAGCATGCTTGTGTATTACTGCTAAGACATAGCAAGAGCAGTGCCCACTGGGCAAGACGTGCTAGTTAGGAGTGCAGTTAGCCCTCCCGAATGTCCTCAGCTTCACTCCTCTATGCATGGAAACATTTATGTGACATCATCATAAAAAGAATGTCTATGCCCCTCTCCCAATCCCTTGTGTTTTGTTAGAAGAAGCGTCTTCTCTGCTTTCTAAGACTTTATCCTTATTCTTCTTTTGTCTTGCCTTTGCCTCATCCAATTTTCCTTGCCTTTCTTGCCTCCTTATTTCTCCCTCTCTTAGCTCCTTGCTCCTTCTTTTCTACCTCACGAAATGCTCATTATATTCTCTTAGTCATTATTAAAAAAGAAAGAAAAATCCCTTCACCGCCTAAAGCTCAGTCTGCTTGTGCTGCCATAACCAATTACCACAAACTAGGGAGCTTAAACAAGAATTGATTTCTCACAGTTCTGGAAGCTGGAAGTCCAAGATCAAACTTCAGGGTAGATTGCTGCCTGGTGCGGGATCTTCCTGGCTTGAAGATGGTATCTTCTTGCTATGTCCTTGCATGGAAGAGACAGAGCTCTGGTGTCTCTTCCCCTTCTTATGAGGGTACTATCCCTATTGGAGTCGGACCCCATCACTTAACTTTTTCCATATCCTCATTGATCCCATCTCCAAATAAATTGGGGGTTAGGGTTTCGACATGAAATTTAGATAACACAGTCAGTCCATAACAGCCACCACCCGCCTCTCTGTCCCTCACACGGAGCTGAAGCAGGCCTATCATATGCCCAGCCATGTCTGCTCATGCACTGAAAAGACAAAAGCCCCTGATCTCATGGAGCTGATAGTCTACCAGCAAGAGGCTATAATAAACATAGTTTTACAAAATAGAGAGTACAATGTGCCAAGTACTATGGATTAAAAACAGAACAGGGTCTAGGACTTGGGGTGGGGTAGGTTACAATTTTAAGTATTGTGGTCAGAATCAAACTCTATTAAAGTGACAAAAGAGGGACCTCCCTGGTGGCAGAAGGGGTTAAGTCGCAGCACTATGAAGCATCTGCAGTCACTGCAGCACGAGTTCAATCCCCAGCCAGGGAGGTAGCCCACATGGCACAGCAGACCTCTCCTGTCTGGCCTGCTGCTCCCCTCAGCAGTGTGTTTCAGTCTGTCTGCCTGTTCTGTTCCCCACTCTGTCTCTGGTGAATTCTCTCACCTCTGGCCTGTACCCTAACTTTTGTATGCATAAATAAATCTTTTTTTTTTAAAAAGTGACAAAAGAACCCTGTTTTTCTCTGGGAGCAAAGTGTTCCATGGAGAGGAACAGTCAGTGCAAAGGCCCTGGAGCAGAAGCATTCCTAACACGTTTATGAAACAGCAAGGAGGCTAGTGTGGTGGAGCAGAATGAGAAAGGAGGGGATGTGGAGGGGTTAAGACTAGAGTGTAAAGGGCCAGGTCACACAGAGCCTTTGTCCTTAAACTTTGTCTTTGACACTGAGTGAAGTGGCACCTTGGAAGGGGTGCATTTTGAGCAGAGGATTCCCATGAGTTAATTTACAATAGGGTCCCTCTGATCACTTTGTTGAAAAGCAGTGAGACCAGTTAGGATGTTATTGCAATAATCCGAAGGGGGGAAAAAAAAAAGGTGATGGTGTTTGGACAGGGGTGAATAGAGGTAGAGTTGGCAAGACATGGTTGATTCTGAGAATTTGAGGGTAGACCCTTAGAGTTTGCTAGCAGAAACTATGAAGAGTGTGAGAGTAAAATGAGTCAAAGAGAGTCCAAGGCCTGGAGCAGCTGGAAAGATGGAGTTGCTCCAGCTGCGACTGGGAAAGGAGTGCTGCGGATCTGGGGCCAGGCATTGCATTGAACAGCAGCTTCATTTTGATCATGTCCAGTTTGAGATGCCCATTAGACATTCCAGTGGTGACGTGGAGTCAGTGCTCTAGAACTAGGGAGCGTTAAGGCTTGATATATAAATTTGACATCTATAAGTTGCAAAGCCTAAAACTAAATGAGATCACCATGCAGCGTAGATATCTGCAGTCGAGACTTCCCTGTTCTCTCCCTGTTACCTCTGCTTTTGTCTTCTGACCTTTGGGGCTACCCCTAAAAACTCCATCTTTTCCCTCTCTTTCCAAATCAGCCCGGTCTTCTCCTGCCTCTCTGTTTGCTGGATTTCTCCTTCACACATGCCCATGCTCTTCTCCCTTTCTTTCATGATTCCGTTACATCTGGAACACCTTGCTCCGGGCACTCCTCCTTCTGTCCCAGATGACTGTACACACCAACCTGGCAGAACACCTTTGAGGGAACCTCCCAGAAGATACTGAGATAGTGGTAATCCTCACCTGCATAGAAGCCCCTGGCAGCCGCGGCCTGAGGCCCCGAGACTCTGCAGCCTGCTCTTACACACCTTTGCCACCCCACTCCACGCCTTCCGTCTGCACCATGGAAAGCCTGCCCAGCCTCCCCACACCCTCCTGCCATCTCACAAGGCTCAGCTCCCACCCCTTGGTGACCATCTCCCCATCCTTCCATGCTCCCACAGCACCCTCCCTCGGGGAGTGAACGTTCTCTTCCAAATTTGAGTGTTCGTGCATCTCCCAGCACGTCACGGGTCACGTCCCGCACACCATCCTCATGGCCGCTCTTTTCTCCTGCATCGGCTGCTCCTTTAAGACAAGGAATGTAGTGTAGGCCTGTGGTCCCAGGTTAGGATTTCTTCTCCTTCGTTCCCTCCCTCCCTCCCTCCTTCTTTTTCCTTTTTTTCCCCTTTTTATTCATTCTTCCTCTTCTGTTTATCTGTGCTTTTCTCAGGAAACATTTATTAGGCTTCGAGCCAGGTGCTAAGAGGCAGAGCTGCCTGGCACCTGTCCTCTGACAGGGAAAGAGACAGCCCAGGGAGGTGGAGAACGTGATGGTGGGAGTACACAGGCTTCTATGTTTGGCTGGGTCGCCTGAGATCTACCACCTGCCTCCACTTATCCATGCCCTCCTCACTGCCCGGCCCCTGCCTGGGAGCAGGTGGTACTGGGAAGAAGGAACAGTGCGCTAGGGGTTCCGGTCTCCGTTCCGCCACTGAGCAGCTGTGTGGCCCCACCTGAGTCACCTCTGTCTCTGGGCCTCTGTTGCCTTCTCTGAAGAAGGGCAGGGCTGGCCGTGGGAGTCCCCACCCTCCCTCCAGGCTTTGTATTTGGCAGATCTGATCCAGAAGCTAATGGGGGTGTAGGAGAATCAGGCAGAGAATCAGGCAGTGCTGGGCCTGTGTCCTCCCTGTGGGGCAGGGGGCAGGGGGTCAGGGGTCTCTGCAGTGGGGGCTGCTGTCTCCAGGGCACTGTCAGGGGCCAGCCTTCTCCTCACATCTGAACTGAGAAAATCCCCCTGTGCTTGTGCTGACTAAGGTGGGTGTCTTAGGAGATTTTTGTAAATGGAAAAGATTATTCAGAGATTTAAATTGGTTTTGAATTTCACATTTGACATATTGAGATACAATTTTTTTTTGAAAAAACTGTAGATCTTGAATTTCTAGCATGATGTTTAGACGTTGTGATTGTGTTTCTGTATCTAGATAGCAGCAGCTTCTTGTTAGGGGTCCATGGTTAGTGTTTGGACCCACCCACAAGCTTAATTAAATGCCTTTAGACATCTTAAATTGATTTACGAATTTAAGCTATTAAAAATACTTATCTGAAGGACTGGCCATAAACCAGGAGCTCCTGTGAACCCCCTCCCCCCTCAAATTCAATAATCTGCTAGAGTGGCCCACAAAACTCAGGGAAATCATTTACTTCCTATTGCGGGTTTATTACAAAGGATGTAACTCAGGAAGAGCCAAGTGGAAGAGATGCAGCGGGAAGGTATGTGGGCAGGAACAGCAAGGAACCCTCCATGCCCTCTGGGTGTAACTCCCAACACCTCCACAAAAGCTCTCTGAACCCCAGTGTTTCATGGTTTTAATAGAAAGTCCATTGCAAAGACACAAACGATTAAATCATTGCTCATTGGTGATTAGCTGGGCCTCCAGACTCACTTTCTTTCTAGAGATTGGAGGTCTGCAGGTGAGGTTTTTTTTTTTTAAGATTTATCTATTTATGCATACAAGAACTGGGGTGCGGGCCAGAGATGTGGGGATGAGAGGATTCACCAGAGACAGAGTGGGGAGCAGAACAGGCAGATCCAGTGAAACGCACTGCTGAGGGGAACAGCAGGGAGACAGGAGAGGTCTGCTGTGCCATGTGGGTCAGCTCCCTTGCTGGGGATCGAACTCCTGCTGCAGTGGCTGTGGATAGCTTTGTAGCACTGCTGCTTAACCTTGCACCACCAGGGAGCCCCTGCAGGTGAGGTTCTAATCATGCCTTCTGACTACCAGTTCCCCCATTCTGAAGCTATTTAGGGGCCCCCAGACACCAGTCGTCTCATTAGCACTCAAAAAGAAGCTTTTAACCGGGATAAAGACCAAATATACATTTTTCATTGTGTTACAGTGTCAGTGTGCCCATGCATGGGCGCACACACACACACACACACACAGTCAGTGGAGTGTTCTTTGAGTAACTGGCCTTCAGCAAGCCCTGCAGGGCTGTCTCTGAACAGCTCATGCTCCCTGTTTGCCTCTGTACTGGGCGCTCTCCCCACTTTCTGTCTTCTGAAGTATTCTGAAGTATTTTGATGAAGGTGCTTTCCCACTGCATGCCACCCTGAGGTGAGCCACCTGGCTGGTCTCTGTCCTTGTGAGGGAGAAACTCCACCTACAGTCGCTTTGCGTGTTGCTGCATACGAGGGCAAGGCTCCCCTGCGTCGCCCTGCAGACAGCGTGACCCAGAACCCTTGAAGGATCTTGGGACCAGGGCTGCTCGCGGTGCTGCATCCCTGGCATCCCCTGGCACACGGAAGCTGGCCTTGCATAAAATGCCAACTTTTATTGTGGCACCGTCCATCTGCATGGTGATGGAAGGGTCTGGATCTTGAGGTTGTGCCCCTAAAGCCACCCCTTCTGCACAGTGTTAAGATCCGCTCCAGACCTCCACGGCAGGCTTTCCAGGCCTAAAGTCCTGTTGCTGTTGGCAGAACGATCATGGCAGAATTGATCATTTACCTGTGCTAAGCCAGGGCTTTTGGCCAACAGTTTTCACTAGGCCACCTGAGTTCACCAAGGCCCCCCTGGCACTTGGCCTTCATCCATTTCCTTTGTCTTTGGGGACGGGCTGGGCTGCCCAGAGTGGGAGGGTCTCCCTACCCTCTACTGCTCGCCCCAGGCCCCCTTTATTCAGACCTGGGAATTGGCAGCCCTATAAGCTGTTTAAAAATGCCTTTCTAAGGAAAGGGTTTAGACACACTTGGCAGAAGGCGAATCCCATTAGTGATTGTCTCACTAATCCTTGCTGTCAGAGAACACCCTGTTCTTTGCAGGAGGCTTAGAGCCCCGTCCCTCCTGGGTGAGGGGCCCTAGCTGGTTTAGTTCTTCTCTTCCCACTTCCCCCAACCTTTGTGGAGGGCAAATGGGGCCTAACGGGGATCTAGGCCCTGCCACCCAAGGAGCAGCCCCCCCTGGGACTATACTTTGGGCCTGGTGCAGGGAGACAGTGGGGTGAGACTCTGGATCTGTTCCTCTGTTGCCCTTTTGTTCTGTTCCTTATCCTGCTGCTGCTGCTGCTGCTGCTTCTCTTTTCCCTTCTCCTTTTCCTTTCTAGTTCCCACCCATTTCCTCTCTTTTCCTTCCTTTGCCTCCTTCCCTGCCCCATTCAAAAAATGAACTTGAGGAGGGATCTATTTTACATAGAAACAAAACATTCGGACATTGTGTTTTTCAGTCTATAGAGGGCGAGGGGTGGTGCTGGTGTTTTTTATAGACAAATCTCAGGCTTTGCTTCCATGGGCCTGGGGAATCTACCCAGCAGAGCTCCACTATTCTGCTTTACGTGTCTTGTCTTTATTTGGAGAAGATTTAAAAAAGGACAGAGAATAATATAATACCCATATGGCCGTCACCCAGAATTGACATTTTGCTTTAGGTAATTTAAAATAGAAACAAATGGGGGCATTAATACAGACAAAGGTGAGCCTCCCTCACTCCTCTACACTATCATCCTTCCTCCTCCAGACCCCCCCCCCCCGCAAAACCTACAGTGTATTTCATGTGTATCTTCATAACCCGGTTTCATATTTGTAAAGTATATATGTGAATCCATGAATAATGCATTGTAGTGCTGGGTATGCTTTCTAG
Organism: Galemys pyrenaicus; assembly: GCA_019455555.1. Lineage (NCBI taxonomy): Eukaryota > Metazoa > Chordata > Mammalia > Eulipotyphla > Talpidae > Galemys > Galemys pyrenaicus. The sequence continues at coordinate 857,231 of JAGFMF010011578.1, read as the reverse complement.
AAGCATACTTAAATGCTGACATGGTATAATATCATTATATAGCTTGTGTTTCTCACCGTTGTTTTCAAGGTTTATCCCTATTGATATTTACATCTGGTTTATTTTCAGTGTCAAAAGGGTTTCATTGTCTGATTGTGTGACAGCTTATTTATCAGCTCAGCTTTTGGTGGTCCCTGGTTGTTTCTGAATTTTCTGTATTATAAAAACATTACCATAAATGTCTCCGAGCCTGTCACCTGATGGCAGCTTTTGGGCCTGCTGGCCAAGTTCAAGTAGGCCCAGGCCCAATTCTTTGACCTCCCTTGGGCTTCCCTGAGCTTCACCACCCAGACCAAGCTGTTGTCTTCCTTTCCTTAACTTTCTAAGCAAGGACAGGTTTTGGGGGAATGGGCAGGGGAGGATATAAGGGGCCTGATGAATGAAGTGGCAATTGACGTGGCCGAGGCATGGTTTACATTCATCATCCTCACCCCTACTGCCCTTCCGTTCTTATTTGGTTTTACTTTATATTAATATATTTATCATTACTCCATTAGAAAAACTCATATCTATTTCGACCCACATTCCTGCTTCACTAGCACAACTGTTTTCACTTTCCTTAGCCCCTTTTGGTCTCTGTCCACACGCACACATACTTATACATAGTTGTAATCATCCAGACTGTGTATCCTCCACTTTCTGTGAAGCAGTGTATTACAGACATTTTCCATTGTGCCACAGTTCACACTTGTGATTGCCTAATATCTTGCCTTGCCAATGTGCCCTCACCTGCTCTCGCTGTCCTAGGGTCTGCTTTTCCTCCCATTTCTCTTCCCAGTTGCCAGTAGTCTTAAGTCTCTAGTCCCAGTACCCTCAGACCAAGTTGCCATCTAGATGCAGAAAAAGAAAGTGCCCTGGAGTCCAGCCCCGCCCATCTCCTCTGCCACCCTCGGGGGCCGTAAGACCGCTGCTTCTCCACCCCAGGGCCCCCACCATCAAGCCACTCCTTTCAAGACTCCCTGTTTCCTTGGCCATAGAAACGCAGCCATGCAAGACTGCAGGCAGTCTCAGTACACAACTCTGAGGTTGCCTTGAGTCCTTGCAAAGAGCCTTCCCTGAGGAAACTGTGGAGCCAGCCTCCGTGCTCTTCCTCTCTAGGTCTTGAGAGAAATGGTGAAGGTGATTCTTTGGCAATGCTTGTAGGTCTGCTGCTGGGTCAGGGCAAGGGGCTTGGGACTGAGACCCTCTCTAGGACTAGAAAGTCCATGTTCTAGGCCCAAAAGTTAAGCTGGGGCTGGAGAAAGTATAAGAATGCCACCCCAACCCCTGGCAGACATCACTTACTGGCACTCTGGCCGCGGGCTAACAGTGTCTCTACTCTGATTCTGTAGCTAAGGTCTTCCAGCCAACTTGGAGGTTTCTGTTTATCTCAACAGAGCAGGGCAGTTCTATACTTCTGCCCTCTTATGGCCATCTGACTAAAAAAAAAAAAACAACCAATGAACTTAATGTAACAAGCTAATATTTGTGGAGTGCTTTATATCAGGTCCTCTGTGAAAAAGCATTTTATGCTTGTCATCTCATCCTCACAACAAGCAAATAAGACAGAAAACCAGGGCCTCCCTTATGGCCTGGTCTCAGCACTGTCATCACCACAGCCTGAGTTCCATCCCCAGCTAAGGAGGGGACCCACATGGTGCAGCAGATCTCTCCTGTCTCACCCGCAGCTCCCCTCAGCAGTGTGTTTCAGTCAACCCACTTTTTCTGCTCCCCACTCTGTCTCTGGTGGATCCTCTCACCTCCCTGCACCTCTGGTCTGAACCCCAGTTCTATGTGGAAAAAAAAAAAGGAAACCACCATGCTCCCCATTTGACAGCTATGGGAACAAGGTCCTAAGAAGTTGTGCCTGACTGGATCATCCTTAGAATTTCCACTGTGCTCCCCCATCCATGCCAGCCAGCTAAGCCAGGAAACCACAAGTTTAAGCAAACTTGAGCAGAGCTCAAGTTTTCCACCCCCTTCAGGGAAGCCTCTGACTGGTGTGGAAGTTATCTTGCAGAAAGGCATCGATTAGAAATTTTCCATTCCCTTTAAGTTTCGTTTTAGAGGCTTTGCCCTATTTTTCCTTAGAAGTCTCTGCTTCAGGGAGCCTGCTTCAAGGGAAGGGGCGAGCAGGGAACACAGGGTGTGGGGAGGAAAGGGAAGAGCTGATTGTAATGTCAGCCTCCTTCCTCTCAGCCTTGGAAAGGAAGAGCGAGGGAGTGGGTGCAGCAGAAGGCTGCAGGGCTGCAGATACAGGGGCCCTGTTTAGGAGAGTTCCCCGCCCAGGGTTTTGAGAGCCCCTCACTGCCGGCTGGTGGCCCAGTAGAAAGAGCAGCAGCTTTTGCAGCAGCAGATCAGGGGTCCTATCCCAGCTTGGCCACATACTTGCCAGATGACCGTGGGTGGGTAACTTGACTGTCTGCAAAATGGAGCAGAACACGCTTGCCGCAACCATCTGTCATGAGGAGCGAGCGAGAGAGGCGAGCGTCCCTTCTCACCCCTGGTCCCCCTTGGCGGAAAGCACACACTTAGGGCTCTGGGACCCAGCTAGTCATCATCAGGAGATGGAAAGGGGACCTGGCATATGCATGCAGATCCTCCTCCCCTTCCCCACCTTCCCCGCCCCTGTGCCAGGAAAGGGCTTCTCTGGATCAAAGTCTGACTGGTTACTTTACCAGGTTGCTCTCTGTTTAAGCACACAGCTACATGCACCTCATTAGCACGGGTTCTTAGAAAGCTGCTTCACTCAAAGCACCAAACACAGCAGGGACTTTGGTTTCCAGAGCCATGGGGAAAGGTGGGGAGACCCAAGGCCTCAGGGTTGCTGTTCATTGGCAGAATAAGCCGAGGATTGATTCCCCCATGTCCCCTGTCTGCAATTCTGGTCCCCATTGTTTGCAGCCATGGTAACAAAGAAAGCCCTTTCAGGTAGTCCCCTGGAGAAACTGAGGCACTAAACCAGAAAGTGGACTTCTTTGCCTTCAAGATTTTTACTTTCCCTGCCTCTCTTCCTCGCTGCCTGCTTGTCCTCCATAAATGCAGTCGGCATCCCATATCTGGCTTCTAAACAGGCCTGCTGCTGTGTCTGATCATAGCAGTGGGTGTGCCCGGGTTTAACCCAGTGCTTGTAATGGCCCAATCTCAGAAGCACACCAACTCTGATTAAAGCACTTTGCCAAAGCATTTTTCTGACGACTGTGGCAATGGGAGGTACTCATCTGCTGCTGGCTGGCCTGCTGTGGCCCCAGCCCCAGCCTCCTTTAAGGCAGCTGACCAAAGCCCAGCCTGATCCTCAGGGATGATGCTGGGGGATGAGGACACAGCTGAGGTGAGCCTGCACCTTTGGGGAAAACCTGCAGGGGTGAGGATGGGACTGGAAATGCCCCGTCTTGGAAGGCCTGAACCAGCTCCAAGCGCAGGCCCCGAGGAGTCACGTCTGCGTGCTTTGTGTGTGAGGCAGTGGGAATGGCAGTCCTGGGCCTGTTCCCTAACACGCCGAGTCCCTTCTAATAGGTGCGAACACAATGCATTCGTTTTCCGTGTGAAGACAGGCCCACGCTGCACGCCTGCTGCGCTGGCCAGCATGGCAGGTCACAAAACACCGGGGCCGTCCTTCTGGTACCTCGGTGTCCCCCCCACAGAGAAGTAAAATGTCAGTGGAGCAAATTACCGACTGAATGCTTTGGAATCTATAAATATTAAATCACCCTGGCTTTCTCTGGCCCATATAAAATGAAAGCTCTGGTCAGCTCCAGAGGAGAGGCAGCTGACTAATGTGAGGAGGTAGAGGCCTGGCTGCCAGTGGAGAGACAAGTGTCCCCGGAAGGGCGGGGGAGGCTGGCTCTGTGAGCTGCGGTTCATGGGGGGTAGTAGCTCTGGCTGGAGGTGAAGCAGCAGGGAGTGGAGTGCAAAGAGCAGAGAAATGGAAAGCCCCAACAAGACGTAACCCAGGGTAGGGTTTGCTCTGATTGTTTATCTGAGGCTTTATAGGGGACGGGGCGGTTCTGAGGAGAGCTCTGGTTGCATTTCTTACCCCAGCTCTAGTGTGCCCGTTTGCAGTGCCATCTGCATGCTTGCTCAGGGACTGCCCCCCCAGAGAGCAGCTGTGAGAACCTCTTCAGGCCAGAGAACAAGTGCTCACTAGCAGCCAGCTGTGCTGCTGCACCCCCGGCCACTGGCTCCTTCCCCCCACGGGCTCCTGTGCTCACTCTGGTGGGGCCCTCACCTGAGTTCTTCTGCGTGAGTCTATAGCAGGTACCTGCATGGGAGGGTGTAGTTTTTACACCGTCTCTGGTAGGTTTTAGATGACAGATGGAGGGAGTGTTCCTGCTTCTTTGGGACCTCATTAGGGTGTCACTGTTCATTCCCCAACCATTTCTAGGTGTCAAGACCGGATGCTAAGTTCTTTAAATGCATAACCCCTTGATCTTTACTCAGTGGGTAAGGCAGGAGCTGTAGTACATTCACCAGTGTACTGCAGCGACAGATAATGAGCCCCAGAGGTGAAGTGACTGGCTCTGGGTTCCATGGAGAAGTGGCCTGTGGCCCCACCTGGTCTGTGGCTCTTCAGTTGGCTGAGCCTGGATCCTATCCCAGGATCCCTTATCATCTCCCGAGTGTCTGTGCGCCGGCGGAAGCTGGTCCTCCTGCAGGGGCGTGCCTCTCCAGGCTGTGGCCAAGTGTGCGTGCTCTCTTGCAGGCATCCCCACGCTCATCGTGCTGGACCCACAGGGAGAAGTGATCACAAGGCAAGGACGGGTGGAGGTGCTGAACGACGAGGACTGCAGGGAGTTCCCGTGGCACCCCAAGCCCGTGCTGGAGCTCTCCGACTCCAATGCTGTGCAGCTCAACGAAGGTCCCTGCCTCGTCCTCTTTGTAGGTACGAGAAAAGCAGAGGGCACAAAGCAGGGGCAGGGGCAGGACAGTTTCCAGACAGACAGAGACCGTCTGTCCCGCAGCTTCTTTCTGTCACAACAATGCAGAGCTCAGGGCTTTGTCTCCCTCCGGGCAGCCTCACTGGTGACCCCAATGATTTATTCATGGCTCTGCCTCCTGTGGGAGGTGTGCTGGATGCTGCTGCTGTGCTTTCCCTCGGAGCTGCTCCCAACTGCCAGCTGGGAAGAATAGGTCAGGCGAGGCTGCCCTCCGTCCCCGATGAACAGACCCTTTGTTGGAAGGAGGCGGGCTGCACAGCAGCTGCGGGGCCCAGCCCCCTCAGGCCAAGGCTCATCCTGCTGTTCTCATCACCTGTGCTCTGTTCCACTGCCCCGGGGCAGTTCTGCCAGTCCCAGCAGTCAGGGTGACATCTCTGTGACCTAGTGCCCTCAAGCTTTGTCTCACTGTCACGCAGTGGTGACTGCGCTTGGCCTGGCGGGGGGGACACAGGAGCATCTACTCCAGATTTCCTCGAGCCCCGTGGGAGGAGCCTGGCTCCTTCTGCAAATGAGCAACTGCTGCCCAAGGCCCACACACCCGTTTTGGGACATGTTTCTCTGCTCCGGCTCAGAGTGACTTTGGACACTAGGATCATGGCTGAGATGCTGCTGTGTCCACGTCACTGAGGAGGATGGGTTGTGTGCGACACCCTGCCTCCTTTCACTGGAAGTCTCGTTTGCCCTTTCATCCCCTACCACCCCAGACGCAAGGGAATTCTTATGTTAGCTGGTCCACAGGCTGGTCCTGTGTTCGGAGGACAGAGGTCCCTTGGAGAGAGATGACCCTGGGAACTCATTCTCCTTGAGGCCTGCCTGCAGGCCCACACAGCCATACTCAGAGGCCACTGGGGAACAATTCTGGACGAAGGGACACTTGGGACCCTCACTGACCAGTGCAGATGTCGAAACAGGATTCCAGAGGGTTCCCAGCATCGCACAGCTCTTAACACGGTGTGTCCCAAGTCTGCATGCTGCGGGCCTCTTGGAAGCAGCATTTCTGGGTGAAAGCCCCCTGCTGCACCTGCTCTCCCCGTCCCTGATTTGCCACTTAGGGATGTTGCTCTTGCTCTGGTAACAGCTGCAGCAGGAGTGTGCCTGAGGGTCCTGTTACCCTGCGGTAAGAGATGCCTGAGGGGTTCTCAGGAGCCTGGTCACCTGGTGGACTATCTGTCCACCCACCACCACTCCACCCCCCCGCCCCACAGCAGTCCTCCCTTCCTAGGCAAGTCCAGCTGTCAGTTTGGTTTCCAGCAGCCCTGATGCCTCCCCCTGCCATCAATTCTGCCATTTTCACTAGCAAGCAACAGATCTCAGGTCACGGCATCTCATGCTGTGATTGAGAGAAACTGAGAGTCCCCTGGCTTAGGGGGTGCTCAGCTTGTGAAGAATTCAATGAAAAGGGCCATTCTGCCTGGAGCATCAGTGCTGTTTAGTGAGGCGAGTTGTCCCTGGGAATCGAGCAGCGGGAGCGAGCTGTGCTGGCGAGCATGTGTGTGCACGCCTGTGCACGCCCCCGTCGCACACTCCGGAGCGAGGCCTGTGACCGGCCAGGGGACGCTCTCGCCACTAAGAGAAAATGAGCGTTTCAGACCCTGGTCCCAGGGTCTCTCAGAGGGCACCACGGTGACCAGCCAGTGCTCTTTGAATCTTTGAATCCTCTCCCCATCACAGATTCTGAGGATGATGGGGAGTCCGAGGCCGCCAAGCAGCTGATCCAGCCAATAGCTGAGAAGATAATTGCTAAGTACAAAGCCAAAGAGGAGGAGGCGCCACTTTTATTCTTTGTGGCAGGGGAGGTGAGTGTGCCTGAGTACTGCACCTGGGTACTGGCTCAGCTGGCTGCCTCCTAGGGCGTGAGATGGGCCATTGGGGATGTTTGAAAGGTCCCAGTCTGGGGTGACTATGCTTCTGGAAGAGCCTGCAGACAACTGTGGCAAGAAGGGTGTATCCCAGCCATGGAAACCCATTGTCCACCCCTCTGCTGCCTTCTGCCTATCTTCCTCACTCAGCAGACTCAGAGCAGCAGGCTGACCTTCCAGGATCCCCCCTAACTCCCACCCTCACCCCCAAGTGCTCAGCTCCCTCTCAGGCTGCTGGGGATTGCTGCAGCCACAAGGATTTGAACAACACTTAACGCCCCTGAAGCTGGGTCCAAACCAGGCCCTTGGTGCTTTACATGGCCTGTCTGCTTGGTACTCCCTTCACACCAGCCTGCAAGGTGGGCTTTTCCCTTGCTGGGAGGGGAGCTGGGTGCCACAGCTCCCATATGCAGTTAACCAGAAGCGCTGACATCCGTCTCTTTCACCCAAGGCCTGTCCCTGGAGGGCCTCCACCTGGGCTGGGCCAAGGGTTCTGTTCAGAGTGAGAAGGCCGGGCCCTTCCGTTCAGCCACTTCTGGCAGGAGCCAGCCTCCACCCTGCAGACGTGGGAATCTCTGCAAGATGGCCGTGGTCGGCGCAGGCGCGCTACCTCAGTCCCGCCACCGGAGCCATCCTCCACGCATGCTCCTCCGCCTCCCTCATCCACCCGTACCAGCCATAAGCTGGTTATCCGCGGACGCAGTTTTGAAGCCCCCCCCACCCCCTCTCGCCTTCCACCCTCTGTACCTCCTCCGGTTGGTCGGAGCCCATGCTCATTTCACACTGTGAGGGTCCCAGGAGAGGCAGTGGCGGCCAGATACCCTGAACCACCCATTCATCACTCCTCAATAGCTCCCCTGCTCACCCCCGGGGGCCCCTCACTGGCAGCTGAAGTCACCCTGCTCAGCCCCCGGGGTAGAGCGAACAAAGCAGGTTCACAGGGTCCAGCCTTGGGGCTCGCAGGCTGCTCCACACAAAGCACGCAGGGAGGCAGCTCTGAATTGATTGAACTCTAACCCCTTTCCACTGGCTCTGAGAGAAAGGGGTGCGGAGTGGAAAGCTGAGCCCGGGTGGGGGCGGGGCAGGTGCTGGCGCTCCAGTAACTGCTTTAGAAATGTGACTGAAAAGGAGCATTTGTGGGTTTTCTATATACCAGGCACCCGGCCAAGTGCTTCACCTGCACTGTCCCATTTGCTCCTCACCTGTCTGGCTGAGAATGGAATCAGTACCCTTTCATGGACGAGGGCAGGAGGCGGCTGTGAGGCCGGCCAGCTGGGCTGTGCGTGCTGGCTGTCGCACGCCTGGCGTGTCAGGAGCCGCTCTCAAACCCATCTTAGGGACAGTGAGACCTGAGCAGGAAGTGCCCCACGACAGTCACACGCTAAGTAGGTCGCAGAGGGAGCTGGGTGTGGCTGATGGACCCCACACCAGTGCTCTCCCTTTCTGCCAGGTGGGCTGGCAGATGGAGCCACCCAGGCCCTGGAGCTCAGGCTTGAGGGAAGGATGCCTGGGCCAGGCGGTTGGATGGGTCAGCCAGTGTCGTTTTCTACTCTGGTTCCCCACCTGGCTGCCCCTCCCCCTGTGGACCTTGAAACTCTCTGGGTCCAGGTCTCTGTCCTTGTGCTCAGAAGTGAGGCAGCATGGAGTGGGAGCAGGTGCAGGGCCTGTACATTAAGTAGACTTCAGTCTGCCCAGGGCGCAGGGGAACCTCAGCACTGTCCACTCTGTGACAGTGTCCGCTCTAGCAGCAGAAGTCCTTCCTTCCGAAGCCTTAGCAGACATTAAAGCTTATCTCCCGTGCTTTGCTCAGAAGGACTGTGCGTGGGGAGTGGGGAGAGGCGCTTAGCTTGGCCTCTGCCTCCTCATGGGACTCACATGTATGGAATTTGTCCAGGTGTTCCCTCTGCTCAGCATGAAGATTGTTTACTAACTCGTATGAAGGGTCTGCACTGGGTGAACGGGGGCCAGAGATGTTGAATCACCCAGCACTCTGGGAAGTCCCTGCTGTTCAGGAGAGGTGGTATGGAGGGGAAGAGATGGTCACTAATAATTTTCTTAAGGATTTGCCCTTGGAGAAAGGAATTTTTTTTTTTTTTTCTCAGAAACTGGTAAGTTGTAAATTTCATGCCTCTTGTGAGCCAGCATATAAGGCCAGTAATAACCCATGACTTTCTCTGCAGGTCTTTTCAATTATTTTTTTTTAGATTTATTTTTATTTATTTACACATACAAGAACTAGGGGGTGTAGGCTAGAGGTAGGGGGGGGTATAGGATTCGCCAGAGATAGAGCGGGGATCGGAACAGGAGGATCTACTAAAATACACTGCTGAGGGGAGCAGCGGGCGAGGCAGGAGAGGTCTGCTGCGCCATGTGGGTCCCCTCCCTGGCCGGGGATAGAATTCTTGCTGCAGTGGCTGGCAACAGCTTGATAGCACTGAGACTTTAGACCCTGTGCCATCTCAGAGGCCTGCTGCAGGTCTTTCCAACCAGAGAGAATATCTTATAGTGAGACAGTGAGACATTCTTGGCATGATTATATAGAGTCCATTTTCTCTTATCTACCCAATGGAGGTCAACAGCGTAAAGGGTAATTGCTAATGGTTGCTGCCTTACAAATCCTTTCTCCTTGTCTTCAAGTTTCTGTTTGCTTTGTACTTGAAAGGCTACATCTGATATTAGGGAAAGTGGTCTAGACAGTGTTTGGGAATGTATGATAATGTTGTAAAGCCATGTGAACTTAGAAGTGCTTCCGTGGCCCCATCTTCCTTATTGACTGCAGCTCCTGCTCCCCACCCCCACCCCTCACCCCCGCCAAAACCCCAGCTGGGGGTGGGCATGAGGCCACTGAATTGTTTCTGCTTAAAAACATTCCAGAGTTGAAACCCAGACTGGCTTCATATAATTTACCACAGGGCTGCAAATTATTGAGAGTTGATTGTAAACTTAAGTAATCAAAGGATAATCTGTTATACTAAGCAGGGGACTTCTCAAAGTTGCTTTCATGCTAATAAAGATGACTTACCTGGTGGTTTGGGGTAATGCAGAACAGAAATTTCACAAACCACACTCCTCTTCCCCTTACTCAGGTCAGGGCAGAATCCCCTTTCTCTCCCCTTTCTGCAAGCCCCTCTTTCCTGGAGGGCAGCCCAGTCTTCAGGACACAAGCCACCAGGGCCGCTACCCTCATTCTGGAAACTTACTGGCTCTCTCCCTCTTCTGCTGATTTCCAGGACGACATGACCGACTCCCTGCGAGATTACACCAATCTGCCCGAGGCTGCCCCTTTGCTCACCATTCTGGACATGTCAGCCCGGGCCAAGTACGTGATGGACGTGGAAGAGATCACCCCCGCTGTTGTAGAGGCCTTTGTGAATGACTTCCTAGCGGAAAAGCTCAAACCAGAGCCCATCTAGTGGGGCTCTGGCCTCATGAGACGTTATTTAAAACTCAGTCTCCTCTTCCTCCTCTTCTCCTTCCTCCCCTCCACCCTTGGACTTTTCCAGCGTGTCCTGAATCACACAACCCAAGTATCCAACCTCTCTGTGGTGCCTTGTTCTCTGCATTCACTCCTCAGTTAGCACCCTAGGGTGCACATCCTCTCAGCAGCAGAAGAACCCACACTGTTTGGAGACTCTGCTTGGGATTCACGGGACTGGCATCACCCTGGCCAGAACTGGGACCTCATCACTCTCAGTCACTAGTTCTTGATGTTCTCCTGCCGAGTGAACAAAGCGGAATACCACATTGGTGCTCTGGCTCTGCCTCAGGTGTCAGCACACGCTGAGACAGCTCAGTGAAACACGTGCGTGCAGGTGGAGCGGGGCGAGGCCAAGGCCTCGTAGGCCTCAGCTTAGAGCCTTTCCTAGGTGACTTAGTCTGTCTTGTCTGAGGGAAAAGCACCAGCTTGTCAGTCAGTTCCAGATCTCAAAGGAAGCTTGTGTTCTTTTCGGGTAAGAAGAGTAGCTATGGTAATGCTTCATATAGTAATTGCTTACTTTTATCGAGCTCCTACCAAGTGATAAGAGCCTCTCACTCCCTCCTTGTATCACTTCCTCCCTTGATCTTCTTCAAGTTTCTGCCTTCTCATACGAACCACCCCGCCTATCCTGAAGTTTTGTTAATAAACTCTTCCCTGTGGACATCTTCTCAAGAAGGTGGACTCAGCTCTGAGTTTGTAGATTAGCACAAGTCACCAGCACAGAACTGACTCAGCCCTGCTCAGAGGGACTGGGGGCACTGGAGCTCTCCTGAGGCCCCTATGCCCACTTTTGGTGACCCCCCCCCCCATCATTCCCTCTTCAAAGCAGAACTGAAAAAAAGAAATCACCTGAAATCTAGCTTTTTCCTAAGGACCTGAAGAAAAAACTGTGGCTGAGGCTGGGAGTGAGAGCAGAGGACGTGTCAGTGAGGTACGCCCTTGGATCCACTTTTCTAGGGCCAAGTAGCTGAGTGCCTGATTTGTGCTGAACTCCAAGTAAAATAACAACTCCGCTCTTAGGATTTGGGGTGGAGGGCTTTGGCCTAGGGACTCCTAGGGCTTCCGCCTATCAGTGAAGCATCAGGGTCTTTAAAACAATCCCAGGCCTTCCCCTCGGCTCCACTTACAGCACTCTGACAACCAAGGCCGTTTATTTGGAAAATGCAGTGCCCCCCCGCCCAATTAGCTGTCGACACCATTGCTCCTTGCCAAATTATTGGGTTGTTGATTTGTAGTTCAGAGGTACAAAACTAGTTGGGAATTAGACTGTTAACTGATGCCACCAGCCTGAAATACAATCACTTAGTAAGAAATAAAGCAGGCATCTCTGGACGCTATCAACCACTTGGCCTTTCCTGTCCTTAATAACAGAAATGTTGTACTTGGGGTGCGGTGTTCTGTGGGGGGTGGGCAGTAGGGAATGGGACGTACAAGACCCTCTTGAGTTTCATTAGATACCTAGTAGCTGTGCTTCAGAGTTTGTGAGACTTACCCCAGACCTAACAGGGTCATTGGTCATCCGTTGAATTCTCCAGAAGCCAAGAAGCACGTCCGGATTAGACCACCAGAAGCAGATCCCTGATGGAGCTCTCGCCACCTTCTCCCCAGGTTTGACCTGCCATGGCCCGGGGTGGGTTCTCAGCTTGCAGACATCCTTATGGAAACTCATCTCCACCCAACAAGGCAGCAGGCTCTCTGAAGCCTGGGAGAGCCTGCTGGGGAAAGACAAGGAGCCCCTCATGGGCCCCCCTGTAGACACTGGGGCAATAGTTGGAGACCCTTCAACCTAGTCTGTCCTAGGGTTTCTCTGAGAACTCCGGGGTTGGGTGGGTGAGGGGACAAGGTGAGGTGGACCTTGCTTAGGAGATAGGGGGATTTCTGGCCCTGTCCTATATTGTAACTGCCCTGAGGAAAGGTGGCTCTGACAGCTCCTTGCTTTCTGGGGCTGAAGTTCAGTGAGGACCCACTGTAAAGTCCTTGTGGTCATCTGTGGCCCTTGAGGCCATCTGTGATGCTCCTGTGGTCTGTGCAGGGCCGACTGAGCTAAGTCTAATGTCAACTGGATCCTGGACACCAGAACTGTCCTTTTGGAGTGGGCATGTGGGATGATGAAGCATGGTGGGGAAGGCTTACTGAAGTGGTGCTTTAGATTTATACCGGCACACCTCAGATTTATTGCAGGTTCTGTTCCAGGCCACCACAATAAAGCAAACATCGCACTAAAGCAAGTCATATGAATTTGCTGGTTTCCCAGAGCATATAAAAGTTACCTTTACACTAAACAGCAGTCTATTAAATATACAGTAGTATGTCTAAGTAACAGTGTACACGGCTAGATGAAATCTGACAGGCAGGACATGAGCACGTGCTGTTGGGAAAATCGCACCAATAGACTCGTGCCACAAAGGCTGGCCACAAACCTTCGATTTGTTAAAAACAAAACCAAAACGCACCATATCTCCAAGTGCAACAAAGCGAGGCCTACCTGTGTAGTGGCCACTTTGTGGGTAAATGTGGGGGAGAATCATCAGCCAGTGCCAAGCCCAGTGAAAAATCTTGTCCTGAGAGTACGAGAGACCTTAAAGGTTATTGATGCAGACGAAGTGGGTGGCTTCTTAATTCCCACTAAGCAGCTCCAAAATACCTTAAAATTCTTGTCGCTAATTGGAAGCAGGTTAAAACACCAGCTGTGGCATATTCAAGGGCTTCCGCCAGCAGCAAGGGAAGCCTGGCTGTGCAGAAGAGGCAGGATGGTGGCTGTAAAAATGCCACCTTGGGGTTCCAGAGATTTGTGTTCTCAACGACTTCCACGTCCCACTCTACCCATTTCACAACAGAGATGGGGTTTTTTCAACCTGTCCCCAGCAATAAAGATCTACGTAGGAAAAGGGGGTGTGTTTGGGATTGACATATGTGGTATATACAGAGGTGGCTGTAAATGCCAGGGCGACTGCTACCCCCCGGCCTCCAAGGGTGTCCCTGACATCAAAGACACACTTATCTGAGCACTGAGAGCCAGCACTGCTTATTTGACGTCAACCAAACTTCAAGTGGTGGTTTTCAGCCAGACTTTGTTTTTTCCTGTTGCCTAATTAAAGACAGTAAAAAGCTGTTCTCTCCTCCTGCTGCCTTGTTTCAGGGAAGCAAACTAAATTCTGTCCCGATAGAGTCATAGGCTGTGGTGGAGGAACAACACTTCAGCTGGGCCTGAAAAGATGTTGCACAGTCAGCGTAGGGGAAAAGCCCCATGTGAGTGTGCACATGCGTGCAGAGACCCTGTGCACTTGGAATTGCAGAGCTGGGAGTCCGGCCCAGGCCCCTGCAGCCCGACGGGCTCACAGCACGCACACCTTCTGTGCACTGCCCTTGCCCCCACAGCCCAAGCAAGCCCCTGCTTGTCCCGCAAGACCAGAGCCAAGCAGCGTGAATTGTGGGGAGCTCAGCAGTGCCCTCTGCAGCTTCTCCCTGGCCCTGCCGTGTGACCCGAGGGCTCAAAAAGACCTAGATTCAGGGGGATTTTCAAGTTCACCCTGAAGTGGTTGTGTCCCTACAACTCTCTTTGCTGAGCCCAGGCCACTCGAGAAAACTCTTTGGGGACAAATGGATGTTTTCTGTTTCCTGATTAGCGTTCACGGAGCAATGGCAAAGGACGAGATGTTTTCCAGGAAACAAAAGGCTCATCTATAGGAAAATCTGATGTTGACTCTACTTTATGACAGGGATTTCCCCTTGTAGGGGGGAAATGTAACATTAGCATGTCCTAAATGTCCTTATATGTGGAAGCATGAAGTAAATAAGCTTCATTGCTCAAGGCTCAAGTGTTTTGGAATACTTCCCACGCCAAGAGACATGTCTTTAGATTTGGGTAGGACTTGTTTTGAAGGACTGGTAGGTTTCCAAAAAATTATGTGCCGACTCGTGACAGCCTCTGACCCAGGCCTATAGGCCAGAGTGCCACACAGAGGGGTTAGACAGTCTCAAGTGTAGATTCCCGGGTGCTTGTGCCTCACACAAGTCAGTCACCCACCCGGGCTAGAACTAGGATGTACAGGAGGCATGGTCTTAGGACCCAGGAACAAAACCATAAGTAACCTCAGTCATTTGGATCCCTTGTCCCATCACTGAAGTACATAGGTGACTAGGAGGTCAGACCCGGCTGTAGCCACATCTTCTTCCCCTTCCTGCAATTTGAAGCAGCTGCAGCTTTGGTGAGGGCCCTCTCCAACTATGTGACGTCAGTCGAAAAGAGTGCCTCTTCTCTACAAAGCAAACTAACAGACTGGTACCATCTTGTAATACATTCAGCTCTGCAGCCATCCTTGGTCTTTGAGCATCTTCCTGAGGCTTTCAGCGAGGACTCCACTTGTGGCTGCAATCTCAGCTGCTCTAAAGTAACACAGCAACCTAGTCCAGAGACTGAGAGCAGTGCGTCAGCTCTTCCACTAATTTGGCTTCTACTTTAGTGCGTGCATTATGAAAATAGAAGAGATTGGTTTAAAGGAGTCTGTTCCCTTAAAAAAAAAAAACAAAAAACTTTGAGGGTCAACCAGTCAGGTCTGTTCCTATAGGACAAAGGCAGCTGGCCCAGAGGGGAGCCCAGGTCTGCTTAACAGCTGGTTCTCAGCGTAAGCCAAGACGCTGCCTCTGTCAGTGGCCAAATTGGGTCTTTTGCTCACCACCCAAAAGGCCAAACTGAACCAGGAGTGGCTTTTTACAAAGAAGTGTATTCGAGGTGACCACCAAGGGAGTCGGTATTGACACCTTCAAACCCAGCTCTCCGAATAGCAGGGGTGCTGTGATTATATAAGGGGGAGGAAAATGTGGGCACAAAGGATGGGAAGGGAGTGGGGGGCATTCACATCTCTGGTCCGAGGGGGTGCTGGGCAGCCTGGGCTTGGGAAGTCACAGTTTGCCTCTTTCTCAGCAGGGAGTGAGTGTCTCTACAAGGCCATCACCTGGCAGTAGTCAGCAGGTGTTTGTTTTTGATGTTACCATCAACCTCAAAGGGGCACAGGGAATTTTAAGAGATAACAACACAACTAGTCGAGTTCCCAGGAATACAATTGGAGAGAAACACATTAAAGTGAGAAATGAGTCAAAAGTTAATCACAAGGAGGTGGTAGCTGGGAAGAGAGAACAAAGGGTTGTTACAATTTAATTCCATTTAGTCCTAATTCTAAATCTAGGGTAAATTTTTTTTTTTTTTTTTACAAAATGGAGGGGATTGGCCTAGACTTCCAGAATCATCCAGAATGTCAAGTGGAACTAAGCAGCTCAGCTTGGATGGTGGTGACATCTGGTGTTGCTATGGACCTGGGGCAAGTGGTAGAAGGCCTGCGGTTAAGCTAGCCCCGGGAAGTCCGTTGACCCTAACCAGGAGCAAGCAGCTGTGAGTAGGGGAAGGGGAGGGAAGATCTCTGCTCCCACTGACCTGAAGCCTCAAGCGAAGAGCAAGGCAGTGGTGGGACATCAGTGTTTGCCCAGCGCGGCTTTCTTGGGGGGGGGGGGGGGGTGGCTCCATTCCAAAGGAGAATTTGTGCTTCCTGCTGCAGCCACTCCCCATTTCTGTCCATTTCCTCTTTAATTTTTGCTTCAGTAGCCTCCTATACTTCAGAGTCTGCTGAAAAGTAAGTGATAGTCTGGATGGGTCTTCAACTGCAGCCTCTGAGTACAACTGGCTTGCAAAGTGCCCTCTGTGGTGGAGGGAGACTTTATACTCCAACCTCTTTTTCAGTAACTTAAATCCAGGAAATATCCCCACCTCGCTCTTCAAGCTTGGGAGTGGTTGGGGCGTGGCTGCCACCTGGTGGCAGAAATCACATTGCAGCACCATGTAAAACAAAGGCAAAAGAGCAGCCTGGCCAACCTTTTGACAGTTTTTCAGGCAAACTGTCTTGTTATAGCATTTATTCGTATTTCCTGGGGACAGTTCTGGTGACAGAACAAACATTGGCCTCATAATAGAGAATTCAAGACAGTGATTTCTTCCCCTCTAGTCATTTTAAAGAAAGGAATATTTGCCCTCTGTCAAATTGTATCTGCAAATACATGAAAGCAACAAATATATGAAACATAGTCAGTGGTGTCTAGTGAAGTGAATGAGAGGTAAATTTCTTTTTCTTTTTACACCAAAGATGGTAAAATCAGCTTAGAATTACTTGCCAAGTATATTGTATTTGCCCTGTTTATCTAAACCAGGACTTGGTGTATAGGGCTTGTTACTCTTTCACTGATTTTTTTATTTTGTAATGAAAATCAAGAACAACCCAGGGACAAAGATTGCAGGAGACTGGTTTCCTGCTGGAAAGGCGTGAGCTTCCTTTTAGTGACTTCTGTTTCTTTAGCACTTTTCCAAGGTGTTGAGAGACTGAATGTCAATAGATTTGAGCGGTAGCTTTCTGGGTTGCTTCCCAGCGTTAGCCAGCTGGTGTGACAGGCTGTATGATTCTGTGGCTGCCGACTAGGCCCCAGCCTTTGTGGAGTCAACACCCTATAAAAGGTGTGTCCTCTTCTACCTCCTGAAAGCTGACAGGGACAGTCTCATTATAATCTGTGGGCCACTATGTTTTTTTAAGATTGATTTATGCATACAAGAACTAGGGTGCAGGCCAGAGGTGTGTGTGTGGCGGGGGGGAGGGGGGGTGAGAGGATTCACCAGAAACAGAGTGGGGAGCAGAATAGGCAGACTGACTGAAACACACTGCTGAGGGGAACAGTGGGTGAGGCAGGAGAGGTCTGCTGCGCCATGTAGGTCCCTTCCCTGGGTAAGGATCAAACTTGCGCTGCAGTGGCTATGGGTGCTCCATACTGTGGTACTTAACCCCTTGTACCACCAGGGAGCCCCAATCTGTGGGCCACTTGTGTCAAACACGTGGAGCCCAGGGCAGGGCCAAACAGAAATTATCCCTGCAGATTCTTCCCTTCAAATATAACAGAGCAAAACCGCACTTGGCCTTTGGTTTTTCTCAAAAGGAAATTTTACTAGTGAGCTGAGGAAGGCTTGGGGGAAGGAAAGAGGCCATGGTTTCTGCTGGGCATGCAGGCAGCTCGCTGGACTCCCCTGGAATGAGCTAAAGGACTCCCACCCATTACAGGAGCCACTGTACTGAAGGGATGTGATCAGCGATGCTGCTGCTATCATTGTCCTCAATTCTAAACCTCTTCTCCGTGGTGGCAGTAAGCACTGCTTGAACAAAGTTCCGTTACTGCAGACATACCACCACCTTCCCACGGTGAGTCATAAACAGTGACTACCACCTGCATTTGCCATTCACATCCCTGGCTATGTCCCAGCTGGCACCTCCAAAGCATGGGCCCACTTTGCCCTGGTCCCCTGGGGAGTTTGGGGGACAGGGTCTTGCTGAATCGTTGGGGTCTAAGGACTCCAAGCTCTCATCCTCAGAGCCTCAGCCTTGGCCCCTGGAGGGAGCCCTCTAATCACATGCCATCCAGGAGCTCTGGCATTCCCTAAGCATCTGCTTCTCTATGCAAGAGGCACAATTAATGTAAAAAGAAACTCATTACATTTAACCAAAAGTGTTAAGTAAAACGAATGGCTCTGAGCTAGTAAAAAGGGTATACTTTTACTGAAGAAAGTGCAGGATTAACCTGAAGGTTTAAAAATTCTTTTTCTGAACAAAGAGTTCTTTAAAAGATCCTGCAGGAGTGCTAAGTGTTGTGACATCACCTGAGGAACTAAGCTGTTTCACCAGAAAGTGGGGGGGTGGGTAAGGTGGTGATTGTTATACACAATAGTGACTATTGTGTGCCAAAGTGCAAAAGCTTGCACTTTGAAGAGTCAGAGATGGATACAAACAGCTGAAAGAATTGCTAGCTATGAATGCTATCACCCTTAGCATCAGTAATCTTTTAGCAATGTCCTCATCGTTAGGCCAAAGATGAAAAGACAGGCATGAGAGCCACCGATCACACTGAAATAAAACTTTTTATTATGAAATAAAACATTTTAATGTAATGTGATTTCCACAATTTCTTCTCCATCGACCAATCATCAGAGGTAAGCGAGCAGGCCTAGCCCATGCCCCGTACTTGAGGACTGCAAAACACTCACAAGAGTCCTCTCTTCCCAAGATGATGCCTTCAGGGACTTTCTGGAAACAAAAATCCTTACATGTTCTAGAAACATGTAATATGCCTATAAAGTCATGTGGACCACTTATGTTGTCACCATTAAAAAAAATGTGTGTGTATAAAAATAAGAACTGGTGTGGAGATGGAAAACCTCAGAAGAATTTTGACCTTTGTCATTTTTTGAGGATGAGCAGAAATTCATGAAAATTCTTATTTTTCTAACAACAACATGATGGTATCATGTTTGCTTCCTGAACATGGGCTAGGAAATCAGTTACTGACTCTGTCAGCCTCCTAACAATGCAGAAGGAGCTGGAAGACAAGGTCAGCCTCGAGGACTGACTGCCATGCCCATCAGTGGTGCCTCCTGTCCCTCCGGAAGTGTTCTGCCCTTATCCGCAGCTGTCTCCTCCCTTCAAACAGCAAGATGCTCGCAGCCATGGCAGAGTTTAGGCTGTCCACACCAGGCACAACGGGGATCAGGAGCCTCCTGCCCCCAGTGTTCTCGGCCAACTGCAGAGACTCCAGGCTCACACCATAAGTCTCTCCGCCAATCACTACAGCTGCTGGCGCCTCTGTCCAGTCCAAGTCATAACTCTGGACCTCGAGTTCAGGCAGCCATCCTTTACTGGCTTCAGTTTCTAAGTCCTCCTGTTCCTCTTCCTCCTCATATTTGCGAAATTTCAAGACTTGTCGGCTGTAGTCATTGGCTTTGTCAGACATCCTGGCCTGGGCATAAAGGCCACAGTTGTCTGCCACATAGACCCGGGTGTCAGGGGGCAGGTAGTCGGGCACGGTTTCCCAGTCCAAGTTGTTGATGATGGGCACCTGGAAATGTGCACCCATACCTGCCCGCAGCACTTTGGGTTCCCAGGCGTCCACACAGCCTAGAAAATAAGTCAGAATCTAATCAAGACTACAAACCTTCCCACAGTGATATGGATGCAAATCAGATGAATTCTGAATCAAGAGCTAAAGTGCAATGTCTGTGATAGCCTTCCTGGCAGCTGGGACCTTCTTTGCCCCTCCAATCATGGCGGGTCCCTCAAGCGGATGTCAGGATCGTCACCTCCTAGTGTTGAAACAGATTGTATTCCTTTACCATACACCTGTGCCGGACTTTGTGCAGAAGATGCAAAGAGAATTAAAGTCCCCATCCCATCTACAAGAAGCATTTTGTATAGTGGGTGGTGGTGCTGAAAAACATCCCAGAGAACATGCCACTGAGCTGATCTGTCAGAGAAAGGCCCAGGCAGAGGAAAAGTTACAGAATAGAGAAGAGAGCCACCGTTCAAGAGCTATAAGTAATGTAATCAGGCCAATCAATGGGTGGGATGTGACAGGAGATGAGACCCACAATAGGCAACACCACAATTAAAGGAGGCTGGGTATGACAATGAAGGATTTTAAGCACGGTGGTGAGAGAATATGGTTTAAGTTTACAAAAGACTCATTTGGCTTCAATACTGAATCTGGAATAGGGCAGGGAAGATGCCAGAGACAGGGAAATTAGTTAGGAAGCGATTATAACAATCCAGGGGGATGACAAGAACCTGAACCAAGGCAACAACCTTCTCATTGTGTCTGTCTCTTTTGCACACACGAGCGTGCGCATGCCTGCCTCACAATGCAGAGAGAAGGCTACGTGACTGGCTTACACACAGTTGGCATGTGCTCAGCCTGAGCACATTTGCGCGCTGACAGACACTGGCCTTTCCCAAGACCACAGCAGGGAGAGACAACAGGCCAGGGCACCTCTCCGTGGCAGCATCACATCTTTCTTGGCAGGTCAGCACCAGTCTCCTCATAACAATTTATTTTAAAAATGTCAAACTTCAGCACAGATTAACTAGGCAAACAAATTTTAAAAAGAAAGCAAGACACACACAATGTAACACTACCCACACACAACTCCAGTCGTGGGCTTTCCCCATCACTGGAGGGAAGCAGAGATGGGAGTCAGGCTATGCCCATGACGCTGGGAGCAAGGGAAGGAAAGAGGGGCCCAAACTCATGAGGGGCGCCTTCTAGACTAACCCCTGTCCCCTGTAGGGAGTTAGACATGTGAGACTTCTCCTCAGCCTCATAGCCCTGATACTGGGCACCACACCAACTATTCCCTGCTCTTCCCCACCTCTTATTCTCCTGACCCAGCGTCAGTGCAGAAACCACACTGCTTGGGTCACATAAGCACATTTCCAAAGGCACACCCGCTCTTGGAACATTCAACAATGGGACAGGTAAGTGGGGTACTGATGATGGAACCCCAACACCTCGCTTGCACACTGGCAGAGAAATGTACTCCAACAGGTGTGAGTGGGAGGAAGTGTTGAGCAGAGCAAATTAGGCAAGTTTCACCGAAGGATGCCGTATTAGCTTATGGGGTAGGGTAGCTGCAGTGTTTCGAATGAATCATACTCATTTTCCACCCCTCCAAGTTGTGAGAGCATTTTAGGCATGTCCCAACAACTAGGCAAGTCAGTTTAAAACCATGCCTACTAATCCCCATTTCTAATGAGAGAAGACAGAAGTATTAATAAGGCTAATTTGCTTGTGGCGTGTTTAATCCATCCTCAAGTGAAGGGAAATGAATCACAATTTCATCACCACACTCAGTCATCATTCCTTTCACGGGATTCAAAATGTCAAGACCGATATAACAAAAGTCTCACATGCCCAACAAGATCACTACAAAACTACTAAAACCAAGTGTTCAAGCTGGCCTCTGTTCTTTCCCTGATTGATTTTAAGTTCTTCCTTTTAATAACTTAGCAGATGTCGAAGTAATTTTAAAAGATGAACCTTTCCTGAATTACTTACTGTATACTGGGCAGAATGCTAAGGACCTAATGTGCACCTCAATCCTCAAGACAACCCCACCAGGTAGATTCTGTTATGTCTACTTTACAGATGAGGAGACTGGACACTCAGAATTTGCTCACAGACCTACAGCTAATAAGAGCCACATCCAAGATTTAAGTGAGCCAGGTCATTTAAAAACGGTCACCTATCCACTCAGTACAGACGCTCTTACCTTTGGTGAGTAACACCTTGCTGCAGCCTGCCCCAGCAGCCGATCTCAGAATCGTCCCCAGGTTCCCAGGGTCGCGGAGGTTGTCACAAATCAGCAGTAAGGGTAGTGAATGGTGAAGCTGAGTCTCTGGGTATGTCATCTTAACATGATTGGGCTTGGCAAAAATCCCTGAGGAAACAAAACAGGTGCTTCAATTGTTTGACGCTGACATGGGACTAATTTGACTTTAGATTTATTTATCATTGTCTGATAAAAAAATTCATACAACTAAAGTCTTACCAGTGAGCTTCCCACCAAAAAACAGGTTTCAACCTTTCAGAATATGTTCCATGCATCTAAATTACATATATTACATATATAATTGACCCATACATTGAGGCTTTTTCCTTTCATATTTAAAAAAACCACGCCCTAAGCATTATTCCATAATCTATTTATTTAAACACCCATAACACAAGATGTGTTGGAGAATTTACCATATCAACACATTTGGGGTTACCTTATTCTTTTAACTGCTTCATGTTATTTTGTAACATGAATGTTCAATTATTTAGCTCTTCTCCAAAAGTCTGACATTTAGATTACTTTCCATTTCCCCTCCCTGTTGTAAGTGCTGCAGTGAACATCCCTGTGGGACTGTGTGTAGGTCTAAATACTTCCCTAGGATAAACAGTTAGAAGTGAAATAGATATGTGGTATAATTCTTCACATTAATATATACTGCCAAAATGCCACTCTCGACCCTTGGCTATCTCAGACTATTCATTCCAACAACACATAAATTGTAGTACCTAATCCATTAATGAAGCAATGGAATGGTATTAGATAACTGTGTACTGTAAGAAGATCCTGTACTTAAGAGTCACAGATAGCCACAAGACTGGTCAGTGGGGCAGGGGAGCCTAGAAATCCTTTCACTTCTTCTTAAACAGCTGTGGTGATAATAACTTACTACTTCTAGAGGCCCCACTTACATTACTAGGCTTGAGAGATGTGCCTGAAGCCTTATAGGAGTGCCAAACCTTATTAATTTCTCCTTTTACCCACCTTCTCCAATGTAAAATAAAGCATGGTAAGGAGAAGTTGAATAATGAGTATTTTTAAAAACCACGAAATGACAAAAACAGTTAATGATGAGGGGACTTCAGAAACCCATGCCCCAAATCGGCAAGCAGTAAAACTCAGTCATTCTTCCACTGTGCCATGGGGTAGGGACTAAATAAGTAGTTTATGAGCGTACAGATACTTGTAGTCTAAGTCCCACCCTAGGAGGTCTTTTTTTTTTTTTTTTCCTTCCTAGGAAAGTTCTAAGTGTAGAGGTAGAATCTTGTGGCTTACTGGGTTACAGAAATAGGAGATGGCTCCCCAGATTTTCTTGGTCCAACTAATAGCTGCAGTGACCCCTGGGAATACACATGCACAACTGGTATAAAAGAACCTGGCCTAAACTTTAGATAACCCCTCTGTTCCAACTGTACCTTACTATCAAGAGAAACCTCTACACTTACTGTCATTGAATTCTCAGCTCAAGTATAACTCCAATGTCAAGAAGACAAAGAATCTACCCATATTTAGATTAAAAACTCAAAGTGCTAACTGACATTATTAGTACATAAAGCAACCAAATGAAGAAACAAACTCCAAAAGACAAGGTTTCCTTCTCAGTAGGCTGCTGAACAGGGCAATATATTGCAGCTCACAATTCACTGCTTAACTATAGACAGGTATCACAATAATGACACAAATTTTGTGGAAATGAAAGGCTACATCATTTGGTAAACATTTTCTTAATTTGGCATTAAAGGTTGATGAAATGACCTAAAAACAAGCAAACAAACCAACCAAGGTGTGAGGACAGTAGTTATTCCCAGAAATTACAAAAAGCCATAATAAACAAGTGAAAACTAGCCTCAGTCTCTCCTGAAGCTATAAGATGCACAATTTGAGAATGCTAGAGTTTTTTGGTGTCTTGATAAAAGATTAGGCAATAATGTTTTGACTTTGGTTTAATTATAATGTGTTGCCCTCAGACAAGTATGAACAAATAATCCTAGGTCTCTACTTCTAGTGATACAATGTATAACCACTGACCAATTATTCCTTGTGGTGTTACTAGGTCGGACCAATCCTTGATATCCTCAAATTTCACCTTAATGAGGCTGACACCTTTCAGCTTGTCAACTGGCAGCTCCTTTATATATTCCAGACGGCTAAAGAAGAAAATCTGTGGCACTGCACCAGCCTTGAGTGCGTCTGCAATCAGCCTGCGACCTTCCAGCAGTATCTTCCCTTGCTTTTCCCGAAAAGACCTGGACTTAACAATTGTCATCGCGCTGCTGTGGGTAGGAAAGAACAAAAATACGGATAATTACTAAAATCCTAATTCTAACACACCTAGTTCTAGAGATACAAAGGGCTTCACAGAGGTATAAAGCCGATTTCAAGAAGTTCCTTATTGAACTTAGTCTGCATTATCAAAAGCAGCGGGTGGTACTGGATGAAGTCGTTCATTGGGAGGGAAGGAGGTTAAAGCCCCGCTGTTACAGGGAAGAGAAGCAGAAATACTACCCATCATGCCTCAGGAACACATCACCTCAGCCTCTTGTCGCCGGGTAAAGCCTTATCGTAGCGAAGCCCCAAGTCTTCCCAAGTGCTGGGAGCCTGGGATAGTTGCATTTGAAGTGGCTGCTTCGGTCGTTGCTCGTGGGGCTCAGCCGCCTTCCGGGACTGCTTCCCAGGTCCTGGCTTCCGTTCCTCCACCCGTCCCGACGGAAACACCACTTTCACCGGGCTCCGCCGCAGCGCCCGGACCCACCGCCGCGCATCGATGTCCCAACTCCGCGACACCGGTAGGAACCTGCGCGTGACCAAGCCCGGGCCTCTCATTAGTACCGCCATCTTCTCCTGCGCCGCGGGCTGCGTCACGGAAGCGCGCTGGCCGCAACTAATGACATCACCGACCGCTGCGTCATCTTGGGTGGCGCTGCACTCGTGAGTGGTGTGAAATCATGGTGGTCACTGCTGCTCGCCGAGCTCTCCACTTCGTATTCAAAGTGGGAAACCGCTTCCAGACAGCACGTTTCTACCGTGATATCCTGGGAATGAAGGTACTTGCGGGGCCCAGAGAGACTGGCGCGCGAGGGGGGCGTGGGACGCTGAGCCGCAGCTGAGAAGGAGGGGAGAAGTGGGGTGTGTCGTGATCTCAGTCAGAACCCGAGTGTCCGACTTTAGTCTCCGAACTAAAATTTTCAGCTTCAGGAAGTGTTTTGAGTCTCTCTTTGAGTTAAATAGCCTTATTAGTCGCCACTAGGTGCCAGTTTATTTAAGTTCTTTTACAAATATTTTTTGAGCTCCTAACCTTGGGGCGTTTACAGACATTGAGCTAAAGGATTGCAAACAAGAAGTTATGTAACACTCGTTCAATTAGCAATAACTCAGACTTCTGGTTTGGAGCTTTTCAGTTTAGTTAACTGGTTTATTCAAAGTTCCGCTTCTTGTCAGGGTCAGTTTGTTAGGGGGAAAGGTGGTCCTAAATGGATTATGGGTGTGTGGACTCCAACCCCTACTCCAGACCATCAGTGTTCCAGAAAAAGGTGGTCCTGAGTGGATTATGGGTGTGTGGACTCCAACCCCCACTCCAGACCATCAGTGTTCCAGAACCACAAATGATTATCGAAGAGTGGATTACTGGGACCTGAGGGTGGAGTTAAGCAGCCAGGCTGGCTATGAAACCGAGGTGAGGCTGGGACACGGCCTCTCTCTTACGGAGGAGCCAGACCCCCTTCCTTCGGAGCCA
>JAGFMF010011578.1:794642-827607 GCA_019455555.1 Galemys pyrenaicus | reverse complement strand
GCTCCCCTCAGCAGTGTACTTCTGTTGATCTGCCTGTTCTGCTCCCCGCTCTCTGTGGTGAATCGTCTCACCCCCCTACACCTCTGGCCTGTACCCCAGCTCTTGTATGCATAAATAAATAAATCTTAAAAAAAAAAAAAAGAAAAGAAAAGTCTGCTGATGGTCTGATTGGTGTGCCCTTATAGGCTACCCTTTTTTTTTTTTAAACTTTTTTTTTTAAAGATTTATTTATGCATACAAGCACTGGGGTACAGGCCAGAGGTGTGGGGGGTGAGAGGATTCAACACATACAGAGCGGGGAGCAGAACAGGCAGATCAACGGAAGTACACTGCTG
This sequence comes from Galemys pyrenaicus, assembly GCA_019455555.1. NCBI lineage: Eukaryota > Metazoa > Chordata > Mammalia > Eulipotyphla > Talpidae > Galemys > Galemys pyrenaicus. The sequence continues at coordinate 827,272 of JAGFMF010011578.1, read as the reverse complement.
AGGGGAGCAGCGGGCACAGCAGGAGAGGTCTGCTGCACCATGTGAGTCCCCTCCCTGGCCAGCAGCAGGGATTGAACTCATGCTGTAGTGGCTGAGGTTTGCTTCATAGTGTGTTGCTTAACGCACTGCGCCACCAGGGAGGCCCCATATACGTAAACATTAACTAAATGAATATAAAGTTTGCCTTGCTAATTTATCTACATTTTTTTTCTCTTAAAACACAAAAGTGAAAACGTATTAAAAAGATAACTGGCAAGGCAAGATCAAGATTTCTCTGACTAAATCTTATAAATTAAAGAGAGATTGTCTTCAATATAAATGGATCAGACTGCAATCTTTGAATTCTTGCCTTAAAATGATAAAAGTCAAAATCTTCATAGGAGTGAGACACTCAAATCCTACTATAAAGTCACTAGAAGATAATTTTGAATGCCATTGAATCTTCGGTGATTTAACCTGAAAGAATGGGGTTTTGCTTCATTACCTTGTTCTGCAAAAATTTTACACTTGGGTTGTTGTTCGTCATAGGGTATCACGCTTGCTTCTAGCCAGGCTGTCAGCAACGCCAGAAAGCTGGAGTGGCCACTCAGTGAAGTTACAGAAGGTGTTTTTGAAACTGAGGCCCCAGGAGGATTTAAGTTCTATTTACAGAACTGCAGTCCACCTCAGTCAGGTAATTATACCAGGACTAATAAAAGCCTGCTGTCTAACAGCATCTTTGATGGAATGATGGAAGCTGGATTCTATCTCCTGTGGAGTCTTTCTACGTTGACATGACATTCTTTCCCAAGCCAGGGTTATTCGTTCTCTAGAAATTATAATCTTATATTAGAACTTTGGCTCATAACTATGGGGATGGAATTTGCTTCTATTCTACTGGTAATATTATCTATTTTGGGTACTTTCAGTTGCAAATAACAGAAAACCTAGCTCAGACTACCTTGAACCATAGGAAAATGTTTAGCTCAGAGAAAAGGCATTCTACAGGTAGGGATGATTTCGGGGTTATTGATTGAACAATTCAGCAGTGGCATCAAGAACCCAAATGTCTATCTACAGTCTCAGTGTGCAGGATCTCACTTCTAGAACCAGTGGCATGACTGCCAGTAGCTATGGGGATATATGGTCCCACATTTTCATCTGGGGGGGAGGAGGGTGGACAGAGATTGACTTCCTGTTTTGTAGAGCAAAGTTTTCCTAAAATCTTCCAGCAGACTTCCTAGTCAGACTTGAATCACATGCCCATTCCTGAAGCAGTCACTGGCAAGAGAAATAGGATTGTCCTTCGACCCAGTTAGTCTCGTACCTTGTGCTGAAGTCAGTTTCCCATACTCTAGTGCTGTACTTGGTGAGTGAGAATGGAATGGAAGTGAGGGGCTCATACATTGCTACTGGGAGAAGGAAAGAAAGTTTGTATGGCTTATTTTGTGTACTGCAGGGTCATTCTCATTCTTTGGATACTTAATTCCTACAGATTTTGCTACCTATCTTGTCAAAGCAAAAGCCAAAAAAAAAAAGGAGGGGAAATACTGGTGAATAGACAAAGGCAATTCTGCCTTTTCATGTGACAAAAACATCCCCCTAAGTTGACCTGAGAAGGGAGACCTAGATCCTCTTTGCTCCACTGGTCTTCCCTGAGTCACAAATGACTGCCCCACAAATGCTGAGTCTGATCATTGTGTTTAATGCTACTTGCTTTTTGTCTGGCCCTCAGGGAAATAAAGAAGAATCCATTCCACCGTGGTGGCTGTGTACGATTTACTGGGAGATGGTATCTCTGTACTTATTGATGATTTAAGGGGTTTTACGATTTCTTGATTGGAGATTGTTCCTTTATGTGCTGACTTGGAAACTTCTACAGCTAATTCCACTGACATTTTTCCCTTAGTACTTTTTTTTTTTTTAAAGATTTATTTCTTTATGCATACAAGCACGGGTACAGTTCAGAGGTGTGGGGGGGGTAAGAGGATTCACCACAGAGAGCAGGGAGCAGAACAGGCAGATCAACTGAAGTACACTGCTGAGGGGAGCAGTGGGCACAGCAGGAGAGGTCTGCCGCGCCATGTGGGTCCCCTCCCTGGCCGGCAGCAGGGATCGAACTTGTGCTGCAGTGGCTGCGGTTTGCTTCATAGTGCGTTGCTTAAACCCACTGCGCCACCACGGAGGCCCTACTTTTTTTTTTTTTTTTTAAGATTTATTTATTTATACATAGAAGAACTGGGGTATAGGCCCAGGGTGCAAGGAGTGAGAGGGTTCACCAGAGACAGAGTGGGGAGCAGAACAGGCAGATCTACTGAAATATACTGCTGAGGGGAGCAGCAGGCAAAACAGGGGCTGTTTGCTACGCCATGTGAGTTAGTTCCCTGGCCAGGGATCAAACTCCTGCTGCAGTGATTTGCTGATAGCTTGATTGCACTGAGACTTTTATCTCTGTGCTACCAGGGAGGATACCTTTTTTCCATTGTTTTCATAATGTTTTAATATTTGAAATAGTGGAGAGTCCTACAATCCTAAAATGTTTTTGTACTTGGAACTAGTGCTTTAGGGCACTGATTTCTGGTTAATAGTGTAGTAAGTTTTATCAGTCTAACTGACATCTATCCCCCTTTGGATCACTCACTCCTGTGTCATCTCATCTACTGTTGCCATTCTTGCCCTGCATCCCTACATTGTGGGAGCTCGGCAAGGATTTGTTGATTTCCAAATGAATGGGAGAAACTAAGGCAGTCTCCCAGGCAGAGGGACATGAAAAACACCTTTGCCTAGAACTTGCTGTTCTAGTAAATGTGACCAAGTCAGTGAGAATTGGCGGAAGATGTATTGAATTTAACACTGAATTTGAAAAAGCTGTTCAGAAAGTCACACTTTAAAATGTCTCCAATACTGTTAAGTGCATTAATGTTACTTTTATTCTTTTTATAAAGTAATAGACATTTTCCTGGATAGATATGCAAAAGGATACAGTATTCATATTTCCAGAGATAACCACTGTTAACATTTTAGTTTATCTTTCTTATCTTTTATCAAAACATATAAATATATATAATTATGTATTTTTTCAGACTCCATTGTAATACACTGTAGGAAGATGAACAATGCCCTATTGTTGGATGTTTATGTTGCTCCTACTGTTTCATTGTTACGGCTATACTATGTTGAATGTCTCCATGAGTGAAAGGCTTTATCCATCCACCATTACTTTAATTGCTGAAAATGGGATTCTTCTTTTAGAAAGTGTACTTTTTAAGACTTTTCATACCTCGTACATGCCCGGAAATGTACTAATTTATACTTTACCAGTGTTGTTTTTTTGTGGACCCCCCTCTACTATCACAGTTAACATTGAAAACTTTAAAAACTATTTGCCAATTAGATAGTGAGATGTTTTATTTGAATCCTCTTTTTATTTTCTTTAACTAATTTTTTTTTACATCCCAAGGTAGGAACAAACATTTAATTGTTTGTGAGGTTGGCTTTTTTTCAGGTGTTCATTGACTAGTTCCTCCTTTTGTGGATTACTGCTTTACCTTTTGCTTGTTTTCCTAGGTTATTCATTTTCTTACTAATTTTGAAGGTTTTTTAAATATTAATAACTTTTAAACATGTGTTGGAAAATACATATAGTATTTTGTTTAATTTTGATGGTAATTCTTTTTTATTTGTTGGTTAGTTTTACTTCTGTACCATAAGTCTAGCAAATTTTTACTTTCGCGGTATTTCTATCTTTGGTCTCAGGTTTAAAAAAATCTTTTTTCCACCCCAAAAGTTTATAAATAATCACCTATTTCTAGTATTTCCATGGTAAATTTCATTCTTTGGACATAATCTTTAAACCATCAGGAATGTATTTTGCCATTTCTTTTAAAGGTAAAACTTTTCCCACCAAATAGTAAACCAGTTTCTTAGTGTCATTTATTATATAATGTGCCCTTTCTTACTAATTTAAAATCTATTTCTTTTAAATTCTTGCATATATTTGAGTCTGTTTTGGTCTTTCTAATCTGTTGCCCTGATCTGTCCATCCTGCTTTTTTATGACCCTACAGATCCTATATTGAAAGTAACTCTAGCTGTGTCTGATCTTCAGAAGTCCTTGAACTACTGGTCTAATCTACTGGGAATGAAAATTTATGAAAAAGATGAAGAGAAGCAAAGGGCTTTGCTGGGCTATGCTGATAACCAGGTGAGTGATCTTGGATAGAAATAACCTGTTACTTAAGTTTGTCTTCTAAGTGAAGCTAATTTGAAGGTTATCCCGTAGTTTCTTCATGATGATTCAATATTTATACAGATAAACAGAAAGAGGGAAATAAAAATTACTGATAACCTCACCACCCAGATACTACCTTTGTTTATATTTGAGGGCATATCCTCGAGTGGAATTGCTGAGTCACAAGAGAGGTAGACAAAGTTTAACACTTTAATGGTGATTTTTCATGTTCTAAAAAGAATAACCTAGCATATGAGCATGATTTAATCCTTGCACTTTGATCTAGCAGTCTAGTCCTAGAAACTTATTTTACTGATGTATTCATCAAATGTGCACAAAATTGTATGTGCAAGATTATCTGTTGTGGAATTGTTTATGATAGCAAAATATAAGAAATAACCCAGATGTCCTGTGGACTGCAGGAATAGTTGAATAATTTATGGCTTGTCCATACAACAGGTTGATGTACACCAAAAAAAAAAAAAAAAAAAAAGCAGTGAGGCAAGTCTTTGTTGTGCTGGTATGACAATATTGATATTGGCCACATTGCTTGTTCCAGAAAATAAACCTATTTTTAATTTCTCTTCAGTGTAAACTGGAGCTACAGGGCATCAAGGGCGCAGTTGACCATGCAGCAGCTTTTGGAAGAATCGCCTTTTCTTGCCCCCAAAAGGAGGTAGTATTTGTTGCCAAATCTTTTGTTTAAATTCTCTGACAAGCTAGTTCAACTAGCTAAGAATCTTGGCCCTCCCTTCTTTACAATGATTCTAATTGTGCCTTTGTATCAAGTTTAACAGTTGTCCCAAGAGTGGCTAAGATAATAAAATAAATATATGGCGCCTGGTTCTTTCTGGTTGATCTGAAAGTCCTTTAGAACTGATGAGGACCATGTGTAAGAGTCCTGTGTGACCCCTTGTTCACGTTGTCTTTTTGTTTTCCTCAAGTTGCCAGACTTAGAAGACTTAATGAAAAGGGAGAACCAGAAGATTCTCACTCCCCTGGTGAGCCTGGATACCCCAGGAAAAGCAACAGTCCAAGTGGTAATTCTGGCTGACCCTGTAAGTATTACCCACAAGGGGATGGGCTGCACCAGGGTGTTTTTCCTTAGGTTTCTTTCTCCCAAATTTCCTTTCTTTTTATTGTTACAGGATGGACATGAAATTTGTTTTGTGGGAGATGAAGCATTTCGAGAACTTTCTAAGGTGGATCCAGAGGGAAGCAAATTGTTAGATGACGTGAGTCTCATTTCTAAATTTATATCACCATAGGCCCAAGGGAGATTAAGTGTGTATGCATGTGACAGGCTCCATTTCTTAATATCAGACCCAAGTCTTTTTTGCTGTTGAGGTAGCTTTTGAACCAGAAGCTGTGTCTCCATTGCCATCTATTATACATGAACCATATATGGGTGCAGGATTTGTATTTTCCTGTTACCTTAGACTGTGTTGGGGAACCGCTACTACTACATGCTTCATTATTCTGTTCAGTGTATAATGCCAGAATATCACTCCGTCTTCCCTAGCTCTTTTGGTCATCTCTTTTTCCATTTTTGGCATCATTCTCTTCCTTTTAGTGAATTGTTCTAACTCACATACAAACTCTGCTATTCTCCCGTCTTTTAAAAATCTTTCATTTGCCCATACCTCTTCTCCAGATTTCCTTATAGCCAGATTTGTTTTTTTAAAAAACTGCCTACACAGTTTCTACTTCTTACTCCTGTTCATACTAAGTCTATTTTGCATAGCTCCTATCAGTCATTAAAATGCTTGCATTGACACCACATCATGACATCATCTTGCTACACCCAGCAACTACTTTTTTATTGATTTATGCATAGAAGAACTGGAATGTAGGCCAGAGGTGTTGGGGATGAAAGGATTCACCAGAGACAGAGTGGGAAACAGAACGGGCAGATCGACTGAAATACACTACTGAGGGAAGCAGCAGGTGAGATAGGAGAGGTCTGCTGCACCATGTGGGTCCCCTCCCTGTCTGGGAATCAAATTCAGGTCATAGTGGTGATGGCACTGAGACTTAACCCCTAGGCCACCAGGGAGGCCCTCCAGCAACTATTTTCTGCCCTCATCAAACTCAATCTTTCTGTAGCTTCAAAAGCAATTGTTTAATGTATCCAACTGGCACATTCCTGCTGTGAGTCGCATTGAGTGAATACTTTGTGGAAAGATTAAATGACTCAATCTGTCCTGGTTTTGTTCCGTCATTCATATCTGGAGGATGGCCTTAACGAATTTTCTTAACTTCTCTGAACTTCAATTTCCTTATGTAAGATTTTGAAAAAATAAGATTATCCATCTCATGACACTGTTGTGTGGTTTTTAGAGCTTGGCAAACTGCCTGCATAGTTTAATAGATAATCTGTTAATTAAAGCAGGTAATGCGTAGGAAAGATCAGTATTTATACATTTTACCATGAAGAAAAATAGATTCTGACCACCTTTTCATTGACAAATTTGTTAGACTCTTCTTGTTCTTTCATATCACTGTCTAACTTCCTCCTTTTTCCATTTTTCAAAGTGGTGCTGCAGTGGCTGCAGATGCTTCCTACCAATTGCAGTGCTTAACCCCTTGCGCCACCAGGGAGGCCCAAATCTTTAAAAAAAAAATAAGAGTTCCTTCCAGATTTTTTATCCATTATAAGGAAGACTTTTAGGAACTTTGTCAGGTGAACACATGTGTTTCATTTCTCTTGGAGAAATGTTTTGTTTGTTTTTAAAGATTTATTTATGCATACAAGAACTGGGGTGCAGACGAGAGGTGCAGGGGGTGAAAGGGTTCTTCAGAGACAGAATGGAGAACAGAACAGAGAGATTGACTGAAATACACTGCCAAGAGGAGTAACGAGACAAGAGAGGTCTGCTGTGCCATGTGGGTCATCTCCCTAGCTGGGGATTGAACTCATACTGCAGTGACTGTGGATGTTTCACAGTGCTGCAACTTAAGCTTTCACCACCAGGGAGGCCCCGTTTTTATAAGAAACTGCCAAGCAGTTATCCAGTCATTCAACCATCTTATACCCCTACCAGCCATTTATGTATCTGAGAGATGCAGCTACTTTGCATCCTCACCCACATTTGTGTTGGGGGTTTATCTGTACTATTCTAGTATAGATAAAACAGTTTCTCATTGTAGTTTTAATTTGCATTTCCCTGATAACTAATGATGTTGAGCATTAGAATGGTGGTCTTTTCAGGCTTCACAACTGGTTCTTTTTCATCCTCTTTACTCTGCTCCCTCACCTGAAGAGCACTGTCTATCTGCTATCCCAGCTATTTGAGCTAGAATTCTCAGAACCATTGTTTTTTAACACTTCTATGCTTTTTGTGTGAATAGTTTTAGAGTTACAACCATTTTTATTATTTCTTCTCACCCCTCAATCCTATTAGCTGTTAGTCATGAAGATCTGAGTCTTACCTCTGAAATCTCTTGTCTGTCTACTTTTCTTTTAAAAAAGGCCTTTAGGGCTTCTCTGGTGGCACAAGGGTTTAAGCACCGCATTATGATGCATCTGTAGCGACTACAGCACGAGTTTGATCCCTGGCCAGGGAGCTGACCCACATGGCGCAGCAGACCTCTCCTGTCTCGCCTGCTGCTCCCCTCAGCAGTGTATTTCAGTGGATCTACCTGTTCTGCTCCCCACTGTCTCTGGTGAACCTCTCACCCCCTGCACCTCTAACCTGCTCCCCAGCTTTTGTATGCATAAGTAAACCTTAAAAAAAAAAGATTTTATGTAAATGCAATACAGTGGTATCTAGCCCCATCTCTGAGTCTCTCTGCCCAGGCAGCTAGTTTCAGCTTCACTGTTTCTAAGTAAAAACTACACATATTTCTTTTTCTTTATATTCAATTGTAGACATCTTTTGATTTCCTGATGAGGTAGTTGAGTGTTTTTATGCTATTTCTTCAACCAATTAGTTACTCCTTTCATTTCAGTTTGATATCACTTTGCTCATGGTTCCGTTATAGCAAGTGCCTAAGGAGGGGGAGAGAGAGACAGAGATGGACATACAGACACTGCACAATTTGTTTCCATATCTGAGTTCTCAACTATTCTGTATACTCATTCTTCAAAGCCTCAGTCTGTCTCTCCTGCCACACCTGAACCCAACACAATAACCCGTATTTCCCCCCATATCTACGTGGTTTTTTGTCTTCATAGGTATGATGTCTCTCTCTTTGTTTTGAATTGGATAAATAAGGAAAACTGGCATTTTTAAGGGCATTTCTGCACTTGCTTTTTAACTGAATAAATAAATGCATTTCCTTACCAAAATAGCTATTTAGTATATATGCTATGTTCTGTTGGACAAAAAATTTTAAGAAACCTAAGCTCTCTAACCCCCTCTCCATGGGCTCAGTCTCATAGAGTGATAGGGTTCAAGAACTCTAATCAGATGAAAACATAGTTATTAACGAGGTTTCTTTTTTAACTGAGTCCCACACTCAACAAATAATGCAACAGCGGAATGGTATTGGAGGAGGCAAAGAAAAAGGGAATCGTTCCACCAGTCTCAGTTCACATTCGATCTTGTCATTAGACTGAATCTCATGAGCACTAAAGAGCCTGTCTGTCTAAGGTAGCTTTTTTTTTTTTTTTAAGGATTTATTTTTTATTCATACAAGAACTGGGGTACAGGCCAGAAGTGCAGGGGGTGAGAGGATCCACCAGAGACAGAGTAGGGAACAGAACAGGCAGATTTGCCTGAAATACACTGCAGAGGGGAGCAGCAGGCGAGGCCGGAGAGGTCTGCTACGCCATGTGGGTCCCTCCCCAGCCGGCAGCAGGGATCGAACTCGTGCTGCAGTGGTTGCGGTTTGCTTCATAGTGGCGTGGCTTAACCCACTGCACCACCAGGGCGGGCCCTGTCTGAAGTATCTTAAGAGCCTACTCAGGTGCTATGCTTTCTCTTTTACTTAAGATTCCACAGGCTGGTGTACTTGGTCCTTGTTCTCTAGTCAGTTAATGAGCCATACTTACTGGCCACAGACTTTGCCCTTTGCTGTGGAAAGAGAATCCACAGCTATTGCTCAATACTTATTAGCATCCTCAGTCAAATTAAACGTAATACTCTATGCTGAATAAACATACTTTGATTGTTAATTTCTTGATTGTGGACATGCAGTGAGATATACTACTTTTTATGGACTTAAATGTAATTCTGATTCTATTTCTATAGGCAATGGCGGCAGATAAAAGCGATGAATGGTTTGCTAAACACAATAAACAAAAGGCTTCAGGTTAACTGAAGATGACATCATGTGGGACGAGTATTTGGGATTCCTGTTTAGCCCCCGTGGGACCTGATGTGTCCATTCATATTAAATTCGCTCACACGTGGTTATTTCCTATATAGACAAGGAGGCTGGAGTGGTGAGGATTGATGTATTTTAATCATTGAAATCTCTGATATATTTTAAAGTAGTAACAAATTATTTTTCAGCCTGGGGTCAGATGGACATTACCTTTGGTTGGGGATGAGGAATTTTGATAAGCATGTAGATTCTTTTAGAACTGTTCAAATAAAACCAAATCAGTTGCCTGATGGGATATGCTGATGGTAGCATGGAATACCAGATGGTCATATGTTGTTTAATGTCATACTCTGATAAACGTTGGCATTTAAAATTCTTTTAAATAAATGTTGTTCTTCAACTAAAAGATTTAGTAAACCCTTTATTCCTTGATTTAAATGTTGTGTAGCCAGAGAAAAGAGACCAAAGGCTCTGTGTTATTACATAAACAACTAGTTTTATATTTTTAATCTTCATGAGAAGAGATTGTTAGATTTCTTAAAAATAGATTAGAAAGAAAGGAAACATTTACTAATCTGAGAAAAATATTTTTTAATGTTTTCTTTTAGTTTTCTGTTTGGTTCTAGAGAGCAACTAAATTTTAATCACTGGAAACAGAAGTGTATTCCTAAATAATTTTTAGAAGTCAGGCTGTTATACCAGTATGTAAGAGTCATTATTTAAAGTGGTGACCAGGTTCACATTTTAAGGAAGAAACTAAGATTAGAAAGGATTAACTCAGGATACCAATTCTGGAATAACATATATGAAATAACTTGTAAATCAGAGCCTGTTATTCTCTTTTGCTGAGAGGGTGACTATGGAAATTTCATGATGAGATAGGGTGAGCTTACCTTCAGTGAAAGAAAAAATTCTTGTCAGCTCTATAGCACTTTCATTCATCTTAAATTCGCCATAGGAAGCAATCATGTTTCACAGCAATCAAGTTATATATGTTCCTCTTCTACATATGGGAAAAAAATTTTTTTAAGATTTATTATTTATTTATGTATGCAAGAGCTGGGGTACAGGCCTGAGTCGCGGGAGGTGAGAGGATTCACCAGAGACAGAGTGGGAGCAGAACAGGTAGATCTACTGAAATATACTGCTGAGGGGAGCAGCGGGCAAGGCAGGAGAGGTCTGCTGTACCATATGGGTCCCCTCCCTGGCCAGGGATTGAACTCGCACTGCTGTGCCGTGGATGGTTCACAGTGTGGCACTCAACCCACTGTGCCACCAGGGAGGCCCTACATGGGAAAATTTTGTGAATTTTGAATAATCAGACTTTTCTGTGTGTCTTTTGACTTTTAATTCTCAGATCTTCTATTAGTTTAAGTCATTTTGGGGGTTTAGCTCAGGGGTAGAGCATTTTGACTGTAGGTTATTAAGTATTTTTTAATTTTTATCTAAAATAATGTTCTAGTGAAAAGAAACTACTTTTGCCAGTCTTCTAGGTTGCCATTATGTAGCCTTCTAAGTTTGTTACAGTAAAATAAATGGTTTATATGTAAATACTAAAGTCTTTCATATTAGAGTCCTCTTACTCTAACTGTAACATGCAAAAAATTTTTTCCTCTGAAATGTAGGCTTGATGGAAGTTAATGCTGTTTCTCTACCTGGCTTGTGAGATCGGCTCCCTTTTATCTTTCATTTTTATTTTGTTGCAGTGTTTAATATTCCATGCTGAAACCGTTCGGTTTCAACTACTTGACATTTTATCAAAAAGTTTTAACTTCTGCACAGTGCAGCTAGTAATTTTAAAACAACACTATTAATTTCCTATCCCTGGGGATGGAATGATCAACTAAAAACAAGGTTATAAGATTGTTTTGCCTAGTGTTTTTAAAGACACAAAGTAAAAAAAATCATGAGTTTTTCCTGAGTCGTGTTTTCAGAGTAGTCATTCTTTTTAATGACTTGAGGGTTTGTGGAAGTCCTTGCATATTAAATTTCAGTCCACAGTAGTCCTTGATTTAAATCCAGGCTAAGTTGTAGGAGTTCTAGGTTAACCTAGAGAGTTAGTATGAAATCCGTATCTGCCATACTTGTGGAATTAGCAAAACCATGGATATTCAGTGCTTCTTCCTGTGACTTTCTGACCGTCTTACCTGTCATACAATGCCATATGGTTTAGCAGAGGGCTTCAACTTGTCACTGAAATTTAGCCCAAGATTTCTTTATTTAAAATTTACTCTGGCCCTAGTCATCAATAAATAAAAATATCCTTACGTCAAATTTCTTTCTGAGGTAGTAAATGTTCAAAAATCAAGATGTAGCGGCCTCCCTAGTAGCCTAGGGGTTAAGTCTTAGTGCTATCACCACTATGGCCTGAGTTTGATCCCCAGCCAGAGAACTGACCCACATGGCTCAGCAGACCTCCCCTGCTCACCCACTGCTGCCTTCAGCAGTGTATTCCAATACATCCACCTGCTCTGTTCCCCACTCTGTCTCTGGTGAATCCTCTCACCCCCTTGCATCTCTGACCTACACCTCAGTTCTACACAATAAACACATCTTTTAAAAGAAAAATGTAGGGCCTCCCTGGTGGCACAGTGGGTTAAGCAACACACTATGAAGCAAACTGCAGCCACCATAGCTTGAGTTCAATCCCTGCCTCCGGCCAGGGAGGGGACCCACATGGTGCAGCAGACCTCTCCTGCCTTGCCTACTGCTCCCCTCAGCGGTGTGTTTCAGTCAGTCTGCCTGTTCTGCTCCCCACTCTGTCTCTGGTGAATCCTCTCACCCCCCTGGACTCTGGCCTGTACCCCAGCTCTTGTATGCATAAATAAATAAATCTTTAAAAAAATATATAAAAAGGTATACATTGAAAGTCCTACCCTGTTCCCCCATCATATTCCCCTTGCTTCTAATTTATTAAAACTACAGTCTACGGCCATACCACCCTGAACCCGCCCTATCTCGTCTGATCTCAGAAGCTAAGCAGGGTCGGGCCTGGTTAGTACTTGGATGGGATACCTACAAATATACTTTTCTCCCTTGTCATACAAAACAGTACATTATACCTTTTTTTTAAATGTAATGTATCCTACAGTTCCTATACTGCTAATTATGGTATATTTTTACTTTATTGGATTTATAATTTACAGAATGGTATGACTGTACCTACGTTTTCCAAGTAAACCTGTAGGTATTTTTACTGTCAGCAGTTAACAGTAAAATGTTAACAGTATTTTTACTGTTAATTCGCATTTAATGTGAATGATGATCCTAAAAGCATCAGATGTGTTTGTGATCTCCAAACAGAAAGGCGTAGCTATTGTACAATGTATCTCTTGCCTGGTTTATAGTTCTCAGGAATCATTCTCTAGTCACTGTAGTATCTTGGGTATACTTAATTCTTAAATAATGAACTTAATCTATAGCAACTTCCCATGATTATATGAACTAAGATCTTGAGAGACCTGGTAAGACTTAGTTTCCTTGTCCTCTGAAGTCTTTACAGTTGCTTCTGTTTAATAATACTTCACAAACTAGAGCTGACCTGATGCCATAATCAATAAAAATATTTGAGGAAAAGCACTAGAAAATTCCTTGCCACAGCAGATAACAGTCTTCCCTGAAGTGTATTTATTTTAGCACTCTATACCCAGCTCACCTGTATTCATTGAGGCTTCTATGACCATCGACATTAAAAGCTGAACTCTGGCACTTTGCCCTGCTCATGGGTCAAGTGATACATTGTGCTCCTAAAACAAGTCCCATATACATACATAAAGCATTTTGTCCCAATCCATGAGCAGTAGAAACTGGTAGGTTTCTACTTGGAGAGCACACCCAAGAAAATTTTGGCTGGGCCTTAGATGAGTTAGAGAAGGGGATTTTGAAGCCCTGAGTTCAGTGTTTCTCAGCCGCCGCATTGTGATGCATAAGTATTTCATTGGTTACTTCACTAAAAGTTTGACATCATTGAATTCATTTGGCCTGTTTTCCAGTAGGGGCTTTTGGTAGTAGGACTTGGTTTTAGCTTATTGGGTAAAAGATAAATCCTTTTTCCTGCTGTCATGTTGGGCTTTAGTAGTATAATCCACAATTCTTAAAGAAATAGGGGCCTTGGGCCTCCCTGGTGGTGTAAGGAGTTAAATTGCAGCACTATGAAACAATCTGCAGCCACTACAGCTGGAGTTAAACCCCCAGCCAGGGAAGTGACCCACATGGTACAGCAGACCTGTCTTGTCTCACCCACTGGCTCCCCTCAGCAGTGTATTCCAGCTGATCTGCCCATTCTCCCCACTCTGGTGAATCTGTTACAAGGCAGGGAGAGGGACACCTTAGAACCCCAAATTTGCTTTCTTTAAATGGGTTCTGCCATCTGCCGCATAAAGACAAACGCCCTGTAACAAGGCCTTTAATGGAAAGGAACTTTAATAGAATTAGGGTATAATACAGAAAGGACAAAGACCATAGCTACTAAGTTAAGCATCCAAAGTTACCCATTTTCTTGAGGGTAAAAACCCAGTCAAATAGGATTAGCCCAAAACAAGGCCCAAAAGCCTGCCACAATTTTAAAGGACCTTTCAGTGGAGACTCATAAAAAAGGGTCAATAAGAATCAAATCTGAAAGGAAAGAGAAAAATCAAAATTAAAATAAAAGCTGCCATGTTAACCTCCCCATGGGTTTCTCACCCACATTTATTTCAACCAGTTCAAAACCAAAAAGCAAGCGCAGTTTCTTTACATGTCCCTCTGCTCCACATTTCCTTGCTGCTCTCCATACTGCTTTCTTCTTCCTTCTATGTCCTCTCTCCAGCATCTTTTTATTCCTGCTCAGCTCCACCCACTTAGGGCGGAACCAGAATTCTAAAACTTTCCCCTTTCCTGGGGATCACCCTGTTAAAATCCTCTCACACCCCCACACACCCCTCTGGCCTGTAACCCAGTTCTTGTAGGCATAAGTAAATAAAATTAATCTTTAAAAAAAATAATAATAAGGGGCCTTGGCCACCTCTTCTATCTCTTTCTCCAGAGGCTGCTCTCTGGATACTAGCCTCACTGATCCCAAATCTTAGGCATTTTCGGACAGTGATTCACCTATACACTCTCTTCCCCCATCACCTTTCAAATGTCTACATAGGTTTTGGAAATAGAAAGTCTGGGAACTCAGAATCATACAGAAAATCAGTTTCCATGAATTTTCCCTAAGGGGGAAGTGCTTTTCATACATTTGACACCCCCCAGGGCTCATTACTGTCACTTTACAGCTCTTCTAATAGCAATCAACCAGTTTCATGTGGCAAGTGATTTTATTGGTGTCTCAGCTATGGTTGCTACGGTTTTAGCCATCAAGGTCTCTTAAGAAGCCCTTTTGCCTACCAGAGAAGCCATGCAACCTCATTCTGTTTCCCAATTCAATCTGTCCTCTTTAGCCAGTTTCCTTTTTCTTCAGTTCTTCCACTTTGGTAACATAGATCCTCATGGCATCCATTTTGGACATCCCTTTGTTCTCGTTCCAAGCCTCCCACTTGGCCTTGGCTTTCACGTCTGTGGCAGGTGGGGCAGGGATGTCGCAGTCACCCTGAGTCGCCTGTTTGTAGAAGCTGTAAACCACCAGTTTCTCCTGATCACTCACAGGTCCTTTTAACTGCTTGACAGCAGCGCAGGCCAACTCAAACTCCACTTGGCACATTGAGGTGACTGAGACCGGCCGCCTGTGTCCTTTCTGGTGCTAGAGACTAGAGGGTGGAGAGTTAGAAATAATTGAGGCTGGTGATTTAAGTCTGGGAAGAAGGGAAAAGGGGAAAAAGGAGACGAGGTAATGTATGGAAAAAGAACCCGAGTGTTTGTGGGTTTTTTTCCTCAGTGAGAAGATACGGATTTATAAAGGACCTAACAGCAAACTGGGGTCCACTGGACTGTATCTCTCCCACAGTTCTGGCTGTGGGTTCCTAGGGAGAACTACAATTAACATTTCAAAGGCGCCCCTGAAGCCGGAATGTGAAGGCGGTGCTGCAGCGTCGGACCGAGCAACGCCGGGGGCGGTTTGTGGTTGTCCTGGGCGGGTGAGTGCGAGACGGCGAGATCCGCGGCTGGGGCGGGAAGCCGCTCAGAGCGGCGCGTCTGTGCGGATTAGAGGGCGGCCTGAGGAGGAGCATTCGCTAGCAGGGCTGTGTGCGCTGGGGACGCCGGGGCTTGCTGGATGAGGGAGCATGCGAGCCCCGGTCGGGGGCTAACGGGTAGGGTGCACTGGGATCCCGACGCTGGCTGAGCAGGGCACAACCGATGTGTGGCTGGGCAGAGCCGAGCGCCGCGAGGAGGAGGCCGCGCCCGGGCACCAGGGGTGGGGCCAGATTTACTGGGGGCGGGGTGGGGAGAGCGGAGACGCGGTTACTTGCCTGTTGGCTAGTTGGAAGCTTCTGGCCGACAGGGGGCGCTGTGGACTTGGGACCTCGGCGCCGCGGGCTGGTTGGTGAGTACCGCGCTGAGCCGGAGCTGAGACTGTGGGCGGAGACCGGGGCGCGGCCTGTTGTACCGCCCCCGGCCCCGCCCATTGTGCCGTGGCGCCTGCGCAACACTAGCGGCCGTGCGGGGGAGGGGCGGTCCGCGCTGCCGCCGGCGTCGCCGCCATGGACCTAGGTGGGTGCTTCGGTTCGCCAGCCCCCGGCCCGCCTCGCCGCCTTCCTCAACGGCAGCCAGGGCGGTGCTGAGCGGACCCGGGCTGAGGGAGACCCCGGGTTGGGGAGGTGTTTGGGAGGGCGGGAGGGACCTCCGAGAGCCCGGACTCTTGCCTGGGCCCCGCCGCGGCGTGGCCCGCCTCTTGCGGGCTGCGGGCCCCTCTCCACGTGAGGAGCCGGGTGGATCTGAAGTTAGATTCCCTGAAAGTGGACAAGTTTCATGCACGTGCGTTGGGAAATGCCATACTCGGAGGATGTCCTGGGAAATCCCGGATGACCCGACGGTCTTATTTATTGAACCTTTACTAAATTCTTGAGCAAGTGTCTTATGCTCGTGAGGTCCTAATCTCTAAGAGCGGGATGATACTGTAGCCACCATAGATTTGGGGAGTTTTCTTTGCGATCACGTTGATGCAGTGTCCGGTACAGTGCGTGCATTTAGCTAGCGTTCATCACGTTAGCAGTTGTGAGGAGCTGAGATGGCACGTGCCATCCTCAGAGCAAGGTCTGCAGGAGCGGGAGCTGGTGTAAATCGGTGACTCCTTGCCCAGCCTCCCGTCTTGCTGGACATGTACTTAAGGAAGTTTTTCCAGGAAGGGCTGGGCGGAGGCGCACCCTCTGCCGGTAATAAGTAGACTGGAGAAATGTACCCAGTTAACTTTTCAGTGGTGGAATGGTACAGCTTGAAAAGTTTAGATTCCTGAAGCTGTGGGGATTTCTATCCCAACCCCACCGCTTTGTAGTTGTGACATCCTGAACACATTGCTTCTGAGTCTCAGTGCTCCCATTCTAAAACAGGAATAATGGGCCTCAGAAGGTTGAAGATTCAAAGAGATTTTACTTCTATGTGTATGACCTAGCACAGTGACTGACACGGAGTAAGCACTTGATAAACATGAGGAATAGACATTCACAAGCACCAGTTAACCAGAAGTAATAAAACACTTGGGATGCTCGCAGCTAGAGTGATATGGGCTCTCTATCCAACACTTCTTGGGGCTCCTGGGAAAACAACCTGAGCCAGAAAAGATCAGAACCTCTGAATATCCCCCTGGGTAATCTAATAGTTCCTGGGGAGCCTTGGTGAATCACTTTAAGTAGTTGCACAGATGCTAATCCCGTAGCCTTTTGCTGCTCCCACGAATAAAAGGACAAGCTATTCCTTACTGGAGTCTAGATTCTCTTTGCTGGCTCCTGACCTATAAAGATGTGCTGGGGGAGGGAAAGAATATGAGGAAGAGGTGGCATCTCTGCACCCTGAGAAAGGGGAGGAGTCAGGAATACAGAATAGTGAGCAGGAAACATACCTGAGAAAGACCTATGTGCTCTCCTACTTCTGAGTTGGTGAAGGTAAAGAATAGTAACAAGATTCTAGACCTGTCATAAATGGAAAGGCTTGGGAAAACTAACATTTATTGAGTCTGTTACTTAACTTACCCAGCAGTATGTACTTAATCCTATAGTTAAGTGCAAACTACAGGTTTATGTCTAAACTCTTTCCTTTAGTGGAAGGCCTCCCTCAGCTGCCAGCTCTTCCCGCAGGAGCCCTTATTTCATTGGTTGCTGTGATCCTTCCCCTCAGGGCAGAAACCTCCCTGACTCACATTCCAGGCCTTGACTTTCCTCCTGTGTTTCAGCCCTGACTGTTTCTTCCATGACTAGAAGACATCTCTACCTTAATTTACAACCTCAAACTTAAGATAACCGATCCTGTACTTTTCCCTACAAACCTGTTCCAACTCTCCTCTGTTGCCTCTTTCTGGTGGTACTGATTGTCTTTCCAATTCCAGGCTTGAGAGCTTGAGGCCTTTTTATTCCTCAGCTAAGTCCTTTTGACTGCAGCTCTGTAGTGACTTTTGGAGTCATCCCTTCTCCCTCTTTTCACCACACGGTGTCTTATTCAACTTCTCTCTGTGCAGGACCCTTGAATATCTGTGAAGAAATGACTATTCTGCATGGGGGCTTCTTGCTGGCTGAGCAGCTGTTTCACCCCAAAGTACTGGCAGACTTGACAAAGTCTGACTGGGAACGTGTTGGGCGACCAATCGTGGAGGCCTTGAGGGAGATCTCAGCCACAGCACACTCCCAGCCCTTTACCTGGAAGAAGAAAGCTCTGATCGTGATCTGGGCCAAGGTTCTTCAGCCCTACCCCACGACCCCTTCTGACACCGAAACTCGGTGGCAGGAAGATGTATTCTTCTCAGTAGGCAACATGATCCCTGCCATCAACCACACGGTCCTTTTTGAGCTGCTCAAGTCCCTGGAAGCTTCGGGACTCTTCATTCAGCTCCTGATGGCCCTGCCCACTGCCATCTGCCGCACAGAGCTTGAGCGCTTTTTGGAACACATGACTGTTGACACATCTTCAAAGGATGTGGCCTTCTTCCTCAATGTCTGGTGGGAAATGATGAAACATAAGGGCAATCAGCAGGACCCCCTGCTCTCCCACTTTAGGACAATGGCCCACAAGTATGTGTCCTCTTCAGACGAGTTCTCCCATCCTCCAAAGAGGTTTAAGTCAGACCCAGATGTGTGTCCTACCATGCCCTTGTTGACCATGCTGCTCACTGGGCTGAAGCAAATCCAAAGTAGGATCCTGTGCCCTGGGATGAAGTGCTGCGCACTAGCCAACTTGGCCGACATGCTGACTGTGTTCGCACTGATGGAGGACGACCCTCAGGAAGTATCTGCAACTGTGTATCTAGACAAACTGGCCACAGTGATCTCTGTATGGAATTCGGACGCCCAGAACCCGTATCACCAACAGGCACTGGTAGAGAAGGTAAAGGAGGCAGAACGGGATGTCAGCCTGACCTCACTGGCCAAGCTCCCAAGCGAGACGATTTTTGTTGGCTTTGAGTTCATGCGCAGCCTCCTGCGGGAGTGGGGAGAGGAGCTGCAGGCCATGCTCAACAGCAGCCAGGGGACAAATTATGACAGCTACCGGCTGTGTGACAGTCTGACTTCCTTTAGCCAGAACTTGAAGCTCTACCTGGATACCACCAGCTTGTCCAAGGAGGAGAGGCAGGTAGTCTCAGAGTTGGCAGAGTGTGTCGGAGACTTCCTAAGGAAGACGAACAGGGTGCTGAAGAACAAGGGCTTCGAAAAGGATATCACTGCCTCCATTGCCATGGCCATTATTGAGCAGAAGATGGATCGGCATATGGAAATGTGCTACATTTTTGCTGCTGAGAAGAAGTGGGCCTTCTCAGATGAGTGGCTGACCTGCCTGGTTAATAACCAGGCTCTCTTCCAAGAGCCGAACTTGGTCTTAAAGCTGCTGGAGACAGTGATGGAAGTCAGCACGATAGACAGAGCCATCTCCGAATCACAGATCAAACAAGTGATCACCTTGATCCTAGAATGTTATGCAGACCTCTCGCTGCCAGACAAAAATAAAGTCCTCTCGGGTGTGCTCCTTTCCTGGGGGCGAAAGGGCCTCTCTGAGAAGCTGTTGGCGTACTTGGAGGGGTTTCAGGAAGACCTCAATACAACGTTCAACCAGCTTGCTCAGAGTGCCTCTGAGCAGGGCTTGGCGAAAGCGGTGGCTTCAGTGGCCCGCCTGGTGATACTGTGCCCAGAGATCACAGTGAAGAAGATGTGCAGCATGGCCGTGATCAATCTTGGCACCCACAAGTTCCTGGCTCAGATTCTCACTGCCTTCCCTGCCCTTAGGTTCACAGAAGAGCAGGGCCCAAATCCAGCCTCTACTTTTGTGGTGTCATGCCTCAAAGAAACCGTCTGGAGAAAGTTCGCTACACCCAAGGAAGAAAAGCAGTTTTTGGAGTTGTTGAGTTGCCTGATGAATCCTGTGAAGCCCCAGGGGATTCCAGTTGCTGCTCTTCTTGAGCCAGATGAGGTGCTGAAGGAATTTGTCCTGCCCTTCTTGATGCTCGATGTCGAAGAGGTAGACCTTTGTCTGAAGATCTTCATCCAGACTCTTGAAGCAAATGTGTGCCTAGAGGAATACTGGCTCCAGACCTGCTCTCCGTTCCCCCTCATCTTCAGTTTGTGCCAGCTCCTGGATGGCTTCAGCAAATACTGGCAACTCCCCAAGGAGAAGCGGTGCCTATCTTTGGATGGAAAGGATCTGGTGGTCCATATCCTGGACCTCCTCTGTGAGATTGTATTAGCCAATGCTGAGACTTTCTCCCCGGACACCTGGATTAAGTCCCTCTCCTGGCTCCACCGGAAGTTGGAGCAGTTGGACTGGACTGTAGGCCTAAGACTGAAGAACTTCTTTGAAGGCCACTTCAAGTGTGAGGTGCCAGCCACCCTTTTTGAGATCTGTAAGCTGTCTGAGGATGAGTGGACCTCCCAGGCCCACCCTGGGTATGGACCAGGCACAGGGCTTCTTGCCTGGATGGAGTGCTGCTACATCTCCAGTAGCATCTCTGAGCGGATGCTCTCCCTCTTGGTAGTAGATGTGAGCAACCCTGAGGAGGTCAGGTTGTTCAGCAAGGGCTTTCTGGTAGTGCTAGTGCAAGTCATGCCTTGGTGTAGCCCTCAGGAGTGGCAGTGCCTCCACCAGTTGACCAGGAGACTGTTGGAGAAACAGCTCCTGCATGTCCCTTACAGCCTGGAATATATTCAGTTCGTTCCTCTGCTCAACCTGAAGCCCTTTGCCCAGGAGCTACAACTCTCTGTACTCTTCCTAAGGGCTTTCCAGTTTCTCTGCAGCCAGAGTTGTTGTAATTGGCTTCCTATGGATGGCTGGAGCCACGTGGTCAAGCTCCTTTGTAGCAGCCTGACTAACCTCCTGGACTCGGTTAGGTTGATACAGTCAGTTGGCCCTTGGGCGCAAGGACAAGAACATGACCTGACCCAGGAGAGCCTGTTTTTTTATACCCAGATATTCTGCCATGTTCTGCACATCATGGCCATGCTCCACCAAGAGGTATGTGAACCACTCTACGTTTTGGCCTTAGAAATCCTCACCTGTTACGAAACCCTGAGCAAGACCAACCTTTCTGTTAGCTCCTTGCTCCAGAAGGTAAATGAACAGCGCTTTTTAAAGTCCATTGCAGAGAACATTAGCCCTGAGGAGCGGCGCCAGACCCTGCTGCAGAAGATCAGCAACTTCTGACTTCTGCAGATCAGAAAACAGTTGGGCCTCAGTGTGATGGGGTCCAGAGGGGCTAATGCTAAGAAACACAAACTTTTCAGTTATGTGAAATTGTACACAAGCTATAAAGTATATGGCAATAACCATGTAAAGAAAATAGTTTCTTAGGTATTTGTAACATACAAGTTATAAAATTCTTGAGTTTCATCTTGTCTCTTTTGCATCTTTCTCATCAATAGTCTAGGCCTAGATACGCTCTGAAATTGGGTTCAGCTAGTCTTAAAGTTGCCAAGTCAAGCTGGAGTAGGTTCGTAACTGGACCCCTGGAATTTTGGAATTGATGTCCAAAGGTGAGGTCATCCGGCTGAGAAAATTGTAAGGTATGTATGTGTGTATTTCTTTGCACTGAAACCTTCCCCTCATAAGATCTCTTTATGGTTATCTTGAAAAGGGCAGCCTCTAGGAATAGAATCCATTCTACTGGCAATGTGACTTGTGGGCCCAAGAGACCTGACCCACCGTAAAGGGAGTAGACTAGATCAAGAAAATTAAATGGTAGAGAATAGGTTAATGACCTTAGGAAGGTGTCTTCTGAATTGTGGACTTCTGCCGTACAGTCTTAACTTGTCCCTCTGCAGAGCCAGAAGGAGCTGTGCTAAAACAAGATCTGGTAAGCAAAGCAGAGATGTGATTAAAGTACGGGTGTAATTATCTTCTGCCTGGGCTGGGTTGTCATGGTTTTGAAGACAGTGGGAGTAAGGAATGGTGTGTGTAGAAGCATAAAGATGTGAACTTAAGGTGTCTAGGGTATAGTACAGAACTACAAGAACTTGGTGGTGAGGCGTTTAGTTTGGGAAGCAAGGAGGATATGCCCAGTCAGCACCTTCATATCCACACTCTCACTCAAAAGGGTGCATTACTCAGGTTCCCTCCCCCACCTAAATTGGGCTGGCTCTGTGGTCTGCAATTGGGTTTCCACTCTCTCAGGCTAGTCTGGAAAGCAAGAATGCAAGACCCTGGAAAACTTCAAGACACACTTGCTTTCCAGACTTCTGTGGTGAGTGGCGCTGTACCTACATAGGAGCAGGATCTGGACTCACTCTGGCTTATCAGGAGGAAGATAGGAGGTAGGCCCTCCTGGGGGCCGAAAGCATTAATGTATCTACCCCTTCCCCTGCCAAGTTACATGGATGTAAACAGACCAGAGCAATAGCACAAAGGAGCCAATTAGGTCGCAGAATGGCCCGGACAGGAAGTTGGTCTTGCAGTAACTCAAAAATGAGAGAATAAGCTGGAAAATATTAGTGCAGTTTAATCACCACAGAGGTGATTTAGAAGATAAAAATAGTAAACAACAGTAACAAAAATTACAGCACTTTATATGTTTTAAATGGCACCCGTTAAGACTGAAATAATCAAAAGTTGAGACATAATTCAGTACTTTAGAAGTTCATGTCCAATGAATTAAAAGGCACTTTAAATTCTACTTCTTCACTTCCACTTAAGAAAAAAACTTCATGGTAGCACAGTTTCTAAAACCCATCCGAGTGGATTAGGAACTACTAGTGTTGGCACCGTGCAAGTGATGGGTGAAGGAGTCAGTCCACAGGATGTATTTTGGCCAGGGCTGTCTTGTGTTCTTGCTCTCCAGACTTCTGTGGTGAGTGGCTGGTGAGTGGCGCTGTGCCCACACAGGAACAGGATTTGGACCACTTGCTCTGCTTATCAGGAGGCAGCCTAGATGCAACATCTCACAGTTTGGAGTATAGGAGTCCATTTCCACCTCATGAAAAGGGCAGCATTGAAGGGTGGAATTACCAGTAAAGAGTTACCAGAGCCACCATTTCACTTTACCCCTCTAGTGTTTATGAGCGTACCCTGTGCGGACATGCTATAAAGGGAAAGATAGTCGTAACAAACTCTTAAGTCTGACACTGGGCTTGGCAAATCAGGCAGCAAAGGTGCTGACCTACTGGCCTCTCCACTTTCTCAAGTGTCTCATGCTCCCAACCCTGCCCTTTGCCCCAAGAGACTTCTGATTGGAAGTCAGCTGACATGAGAATCAATGCTGGCACCAGGATGAGACAAAGAACCAGTGGGTTGTCTAGTAAACAATATAAAAGTACCCACAATGACTTTACCAGGCCAATATTGCAAATTATTTCAAGAAGCACGTCATCACTACTGGCCTAGTTGATTGGATACTGCCCCAAGCGGGAAGCCACTGATAATAGAGCCAGGCGGGTACCCAGACACTTATCATCCAGGTCCACCTTTCCCACACCCCATGCTTCTACCTCTCAGAACCCTTGAGATAAACCCAAAAGAAGGAAACTTGGCCTTGCATTAAAATACCATGCTGCTGATGCAATCTGACAGGATCCAATAGTTGCTACTAAGGAAAAAAGGTGCTTTTGCAAAAGGGGCAGATTCAAAGGGGGAGGTAATACAATATTCTTTAGAAAAACTCAAGCCCTTCTGCTGACCAATACTCAAAAGGCTAAGACCACCCAGGGCACGATTTGGTCCGTGGAATACTCAGCAAAGAGGCAGCTAGTGAGAGATGCACCCTTACCACCTGACTCGTGGGAGTGATTAACCATCCTTTTTGGCTGGGGCACTGTCAAAGAGCCGCACTGCCTTCTTGCACAGCAGTGAGAACCAGTAGATCTGCGGAGCGATGAGGAAGGCATTAGCCACATTGCAGAAGAAAGGGATGTGGAATGGCACTTGGAACATGTTTAGTCCCTGCTGTTGGCCATAAGACCAGTACATGAAGGGGAAAAGAAGGATCCGACAGGAAAGGAAGGTGGTCAACGTGATGATTCCATTCACCTTGTATAGGAGGGTATGCTGCTGCTTTAGCTGTAAAAGATGAGGGGAGGAGAACAGTCACGATGAGGCTGGGGCTGCAGGGAGTGGCTAGCCTGAGTCCCACAATGGTATCCCCAAATCTAGTCTCTGACACTTGCGGATGGTTGAGTACTGCCATGTTTATATATGCAGGCAGCCTCAAGTTTTTCCAACACTGATGATGGATTTGACCCAGCTGACAGGAGCATAGGAAGAGTAGACTAGAGAAAATCTGTGGCCAGGAAAAATACAAAGAACTACATCGAATTTAATGTGCAGTTTCATCTCCACTGGATCAGATGACCAACTAATATTTGGGTCTGCTTAAGGGTCTCTTTTTACTTTTAAAAAATGTTTTGTCACACCAAGCTTGGCAACACTTGCCATACACAATAATAAAACAATCAACTTGATAAATAATAAATACAACATTGTAGGCCATAAGGCCTCCACTGTGAAGCAAACCACAGCCACTGCAGCACAAGTTCGATCCCTGCCACCGACCAGGGAGGTGACCCACATGATGCAGCAGACCTCTCCTGCCTTGCCCGCTGCTCCCCTCAGCAGTGTGTTTCAGTCAGTCTGCCTGTTCTGCTCCTGGCTCTGGTGAATCCTCTCACCTCCCGTGACTCTCACCTATACCCCAGCTCTTGTATACATACATAAATAAATAAAATCTTTTTAAAAAAAAATTGTAGGCCATAACCAAACAGCATATGGAAAAAGTAGTGGTGATAAATAGTAGCTATTAAAATTCACAGAGGGATAGTACTAAGGGGTTCCTCCAAACACCATAAACTACCAAGAAAAAGCAGGGTCTGCTCCCCCTGCACTACTGCCATTTCCTTCATACATGCCTGAATCAGAACTCTGCCCAGTGATACAAATGGAGTGCTCAGTTCTGCTGTGAAGATGCAGCCAACAAAGAAGTCCCCCAGCTCTCCCCTAAGTTTCTGCAGATAAAAAGAAAAATGGGAAATAAGGAATGGAGGTTAAGGAACCACTGGAAAGAAAACTCAACTATGGTTACTGAAAGGAGGGAGACCCTGAAGGAAAGGGAGATGCTAAGTAGGTGAGTTAGACCCAGTTAACGCCTCTGCTTCCATAGCAATAGGACTCTGATGACTCAATCCTCAGGATCCAGAGGCAAGTTCAGAGCATCTGATAGTGTCACACGCCACACTTTCTCTGAATTTCAGTGTCAGCTGGAAGAAACTGTAGCCTACTTCTGGGTATCTAACTTAGTCATACCAAGGGCACTTAGCCAGTTCAGTTTAACAAAGTATGTGCCCTGCCCTGTGCTAGATGTTAGGGTCCCAAGGCAGTTGAGAGATTTTTTTAGGGAATGTAATGTACTCTGCCTCTCCTTTCATCTGTTCAACAAAGCAGTATAGTGTGGATAAGCAGCTGTGTCACGTAGCATCACTGAAGGTGATTAAGTAAACATGTACAACCCCAGTTTTGTCATCTATGGTATAGGGTTACTAACATCTAATTATTATTTCTAATTCTTTCAAATAAATTTTAATTAGTGGAAAGCTTTGAGCCTTTAAATGAAAGCCTGTCACTTGGTAGGCTCTAAGAAGTGACTAGTTTCCTGTCTGCATTCCCATTTCTCTTCCTTACTGGGTGGACTTTTGGTGGGGAAATGGACCTGGGGACAAATGATGAGATGCCTTGTTCAATAGGAGAAACAACTGGCCAAGGCTGCTGGTAGCTATCCTGGGCAGACATACCTGTGTGACTGGCACAAGGACAAACAGAATGACCGCATGGTGTGTGATCATGAGGCGATTTTTACTTAGGAAGTTTCGAAAAGTAGTGAGGGGGTCTTTGCGGTTCTGGTCTCTGGTTCGGTACCATTCACAGAGATACATGGCATAGAAGTCATAGACCATGTATGGAATCAAAAACCAGACATACTCTCGGGCAAGCCAGTGCCTGAAAGAAAGCACACGAATAGTACATAAAATAATTATGGATATCAATTATAAAGGCCCAAAGCCAACTTCAAATACATTCCCTTCAGTTGGCATTTAACCAGCTATCTTTATTACAAGTGTTCGATGATAAGGATGCAGGGACTGATAAATGAGAGCGAACAACCTACTCTAAATTACAGGACAAATTCGTGTCAAAAGCAGAATGAGGACTTCACTTATGAATACGTTGAAGTCACTGCTGTCACCATTACTGGGTTAGCTACTCATTTGTAATTGTTTTCCAGGCATTTTGATGCAGATTATATACAAATGATTCAACAACCCCACCAAGAAACTGGCTTGGAAGATGTCCCAAATCCCAAATCCAATATTTCCAGTTTAACTTCACTCAGTTGCTCAACAATTGGGAGTTAACTCTTGCCTCCGCATGCAGTCCTTCACTGAGGAGTTTCTGGGAAGCAACCCTGGCCATTTTCTTTATAGTTCTGTGACTAAATCCAGTTCCACTGTGGAGCTCAAGGACTGCCTTACAGCAATTACATGCCAGAAGAGAGCTGGGACAAAAGACTGTTCCCATTTACTTGTCCAGAGAGGATGAATCAATATTTGCTGAATTGACATGGTAGTTTATTACCATCCCAGAGCAGATCAGAAGGAAAGTCCCTAGAATTTATATAATTTTTTCCCAAATGATAATCATTCTATAAAAAACTTAAATGAAAAAAATCTAAAATCATGCACTATGCTGTAAGGGCTAGACTCAGTCAGCAAATTTTTATTGAGCACCCATTCTTTAGGTAGAAGAGACAATTTAGTTTTATGGTTTTCAAACTACCTGAACATCAGAATCACCTGCAGTGCTTAAGGGCTCTGCTCTGCAGAAATTCTAAATGTAGTATCCCCAGGGCCCTCAAATCCTTATGTTTGACTTTGTCTCAATGACCCCTTAAGGAGCCAGTCCACTGAGCTGCAGTACTGGAAATATGTTCTACAGAGGATGCCATTCGTTTCTGTTTCTGGATGATTCCACACTAACCACAAGATAACTAAATAATTAATAAATGGGGCCTTCCTAGTGACAAAGGGGTTGTCTCAGGCTATCACTGCTGCAGCCTGAGTTCAATCCCCAGCCAGGGAGCTAACCCATATTTGGTACAGCAGACCTCTCCTGTCTCGCCTGCTGCTCCCCTCAGCAATGTATTTCAGTCAATCCACCTGTTCTGTTCTTTACTTTGTCTCTTGTGAATCCTCTCACCCCTGACACCTCTGGCCTATACACCAGTTCTATACAAAATAGTAATTATAATAATGAAAGAAATAGGTAACCCAGTAAATAACAGCAAATGTAATAAATGTGTAGTTTGATTAATTAGCCAGGATCCACACAGGAAAAAAGATGCTATGTTTTTATTCTACTGCCCACCTTATGGTCTCCATTGCTTTCCTGAAGCATCCAAGTAGGATAACTATGAAGACCTACTGAAAGTTCAGTTGAAATATAATTGGCCTCTTCCTTTGAGTGGAACTGAGGATTTTAATATTTTGCATGCAGTACCAACATCATAAGATCTGAAATTGTGGCTGGTAGGCAGAATTCTCTGAAGACTTATTAGCAAGAGATCTGTATTATAATCTTAACTACCAATTAGTTTTCCTTGTTAAATGAAGATAATAATCCTTACCTCCCCTCACAAACATATTGTGAGAAAAAAAAAAAGCAGCGTCAAAGTCCCTTAAACAGAAGTGCTTAAATCGAGAAAATTGCCTAGAACTGTAATTTTTTTTTCTTTTGTCCTTTAGGGATCTGGACCACTTTAAGAATTTTATGAAACCCCCCATGTGACTAAATACAGACTTTGATTTTGGGGGGAAAAAAGAATTTGATGAAATCCTTGATCCTATACCACATTCTGCATATAATTTGGGGGTCTCTACAGATAATTCTTCCTCTCTGTAAATATTCTATACAACAGCATAAAAGACATGTAATGAAAAAACTGAATGGATATGAACCCCCAAAGGTCTTTACAATCGAGGTACCTTTAGAGCATCCTTGTGCATCCATGTAAAGGGGGAGAGCACAGAAATGTGGCGTCTGTTTCCATTTTGCAAACAGAAAAATCTAAAGATACACAAAAAGGAGGGACCTGAAATCCAAACTCAGGTTTGCCACCAAGCTCAAGTACAACACACACAGCTTCTGAGGGGAAACACAACAATGGCACTATAGAACTGAAAGTTAATCGTCGGCAAATATCTTTTCCTGAAATGTGCAGTGGTTGCCTGTTGCTTGCCCCCATGCCAGCTTGAATGAGCGCTCTGGGGCCGTGTTTGTTTAATTTTTGCAAAGGAGGCGGGTCTCAAGCTGGAGTTGACAAACTAGGGGCAGTGATGAGAAAATGCTCCATTAAGATAAAACTTGAACCCAGTCAAGCAAAAGCTGTTAGCCTTTGTTGAAGGCGATCCAGAGCATTAGCTCTGTCTTCTCTCACCACCTACAATTCAGTATCTGGTTTTCTCTAAAAAGAGGGAAAGGAGAAAAGTACAAAAATCATGATGCAAGATTAACTCCAAGTAAGATCCAGACACTAAATCTACAAGCCACTCAGGCACCCCTCCCACTCCAGTGTTGATAGGTGAAAGAAGACACTTTGTAGAGTTAATGAGAAAAAGACCTGGGAAAGGCTACTGGATGTCCCCTGCATATTTGACTATCTCCTCCTTCATCTTGGGAGGAAGTAAGGATGGCTCTAGGAAGCAGGTAAAAATGGTTGTTTACTAAAAGCACTACCATTGCTCAGACCTAAACACGATACCAAACGTCTTATGATTTTATGGTTTGTAGCACTACAAGTCGGTGTCCTGAAAGCATCTCTTCATCACCTTAGCAAACCCAGGAGACAAGAGAAGCATTTGTAAGAAACAGACCATGGATGTGTTCCCTTCCATAGAGAGGCTCTGCTCACCACAATGGACTTATCAGGCCAGTATATGCTCCACAGCGGGTCCCCAGTAAGATTATTTAAGAGAACCAAAAGTCATACTCCCACTTTTGGATAATTTTCACACTTACCCATGTGATAAAGAACCGATTTCAATGGACCACACTGTCCTCTCACATGCCACCTTAAATCAGACTTAAACTGTGTCCCTCCCTAGCATTTCGTCACTTGACTTTCTCCTAAACTGGCAAAGCTCAAAGAAGTAAGGACAGGAGAAGGAACTAATTATGGTGCCTAAGTCTCCCCATTAATCAGATACCTAGCAGCGTGCACTGATAAAGAACTACCTGGGTGCCACTAATACATGGGAACTTGGAAAACAGCTCAGCACTGTGGCTTGTGCTACTTTCACCTGGCAGTGGATGTTACCTGTCGGTGATCACGTCCTTACAGGAGCGGACGACGACGATCCCTGAGCCGGTGGCCAGCACAGCCTGCACTGAAGAAACCAGCCTGACGTGGGGCAGGAAAAAGGAGGGAGAATATCACGTTCAATCCAGTCTTGTGGGCAGCATCAAGCCCGAACTCTTCAACCCGACCTTCCCTCACTGCCAGTACAGAGAAAAATGGTGGGGCCGCCATGCTCCCGACCCCCAAAGCAGCTGGCAAGGTGGGTAGCAAGCTTCCCTCCGCATCCTGACCAACGTGGGCCGCCCTGACCCTCCTCCCCGCCCCCTCCAGGCGGAACGCACTGGGTCTTCAGGGAGCTGTGGCCAGGGCGGCGGAGAGGAGCAGGGAACCAGGGAGGCAGCCCCCTCGCTTCCTGTCGCCCCCCTTTTCCGCCCTCAGCGCGGCGCAACCGGGTCGGGCCGCGCCGCGGTGCAGCTGGCGCGCGGCGGGTGGGGCGGGCGGGCGGTGCCGGCCTCGCCCGTACCTGGTGCTGATCATCGCGCAGTCGGAGTCGGTCCATTCCGGCCGCGCGCGGCGCAGCCCCCAGGTGCAGAGCGCGAAGAGTCCGGGGAAGAACAGGGAGCCCCAGCCCAGCGTCAGCAGCATGGGTGCTCAGGGATCGGCCGCCTCGCCCGGCGCCGCGCGGCGTGGCTCGAGTCGGCTCCGCGCGGCTCCGCGACTGCCGCTGCCCGCCCGGCCGCCCCTTTTTCTACCCTCCACACCCCACCCTCCACCCCCGCCCGGCCCGCCGCGACTCCGGCAGCCGTGGGGCGCTGGCCAGGAGCCCGCAGCGCGGCTCTCTCCGCGTGACCAGGCGGGCGGCCGCGATAGGCGCGGGCGGCCGGGGGGGGGCGGGGTCTGGCGGCCGCCGCCCCGGGGCCCAGAGGTTTTCCCGGGTTCTCCGGGCCAGCGAGTGGGAGGCGGCGGAGCCCTGCTGCCCGGAACGGGCCGCGGCGCGAGCGGCCGAGTGGGTTCCGAGCGCGCCGACGCTGCGCAGGGCACCAGGGCGCGCGAGTGGCAGCCGCCGCCTCCGGTGCGGTCTCCCGGCCGCGGCCGTGATGGGAAGGGCCGAAGCTCCCGGGGCTTCTCTTCCGTCAAGGTGGACACCTCCTCTCTCCAGGCCCAACCAGGCAGAAATGCCCCGCACCTGCCCACAGCCCTCCTCTCCTCCCCAGCCCCGGGCGAAGGAGCCAGGGAGGGGCATGGGGAGGTCCCTGAAAAAGCCAGGTAGGAAAATGCACTGGGTGAAGACCTCCTACGACCAGGATGGGATATCCCTCTGGGCAGGGGCATCGCCGCTACGACTCATGCAGTGGGCATCTCACTGTGGGAAGGAAGGAAAGGGCGGGTGGGCTTGAGGCGGTCCGCCCGCCTGGCTTATCTGCTCTTGCTTCCAAATGGGAGTCTTAAGGAAGTGGGCTTTCTGCATGCCAAAGATGGCTTTTCCATCTCCTGCGCAGTGCTGCAAGTTGTCCCAAGAGAGGGCTGCCCCCACCCCCACCCCCCGCGCGCGCGCGCGCACACACACACACACACAAAACCAAAACCATTAAATCCTGCTACAGTATCCAGCAGTTCCTCTGCATCTACATATTGAGGTGGAATAGCAAAACTGCAGACATTCTGTGGTACTGCCTCTTGGCACTGGGTTGAGATACTATCCGGAGTATTGGTGACTGTTTTGTTGTTGACAACCTGTTCTTACTTAAAAGTTTTCCGGCCAGGTGCCCAGGACTTGAAAGCATTGGAGTCGATCTCATTTTCTGTGGGCACCAACTACATAGGCCCATTAAGTAACTTCGGAATTACTGGCTTCTCACCCTCCTGGAACTTTCAGAATTTTACATTTTTCTCTGGTCTGTATCTACTTCAGCTAACAAATTCGGGTAAAAGACATTAAGGTCTATTGCAAATGAAATGCACTGTAGGTCTCTCCCAACCACCCTCATGCAAAATATTGACAAAGCCCCAGAAGAGGACTCTGGAAGAGCAGGGCTTATCCTCTCTGGGTGTCTCAGTTGTGAAAGGAGGAGGCTGGATTACAGGCTCTCTAAGCCTCTAAATTCTTAGGATTCTATGGCTTTCATAAGGTAACAGGTAGTTTCTACTAATGCCAATTAAACTTTTCTAACATAGCCGCCACTGGTATAGACAGAAACAGATAAAAACACAGCTTTTCACGTCTTCCTACATCGTGTTCAGAGGGGACATTTAGCCAACATTAGGGTAGCAGAAAGCCTCCCTCCAAAAAGTCTGAAAGTTCTGCTTAGGGCAAGGTCCTTAACGCCTAGATTTACCACTAACATAGTTGGAGATGTGAGGAAGACACTTCAGTTTGATATCAAAACATCTGGCCAATGCAAAGCTTTCTGTAATGTCACATGTGAGTGTGGACAAAGAACAACTATCCATAACCTTTCCATACCTTCCAGCAGAATGTCTATGCCATGTTCTGTTCTCTATTCCCATTTATCCAGGGCACTTTCAGCTCCAGCTACTCTGGAGAGAAGCAAGAGGTTTCAAGTCCTCCCTGCCTTCTCCCAAATAGATCACCAACGGTGCTAACATTTGCAAGTATTGGGAATCAGTCTCTACCATACTAAGAAGTTTTTGTACAGCTCTTAAGGAGTGTATGGGGTGAGAACAAAATAACAGGTGTTTCATGTATAAAAAGTAACAAACAAAACCAGTTTCTAACACCATGCTCATGAAGTCACCAAAACCTTTAGGTTGAATCACCAGAAAATCAACAAGCATGAACATGAAGCTTGACTTTTCAGGTGTTCAAACCCCTGCAGGCAGATGATAAAGTCAAATGTAAAATATCAAACCTTTCTTACACAAAGTTCTACTCACCCTTCAAAAGTTGAGTCAAATATTCTCTCTCCTAAGGTTTTTATCTACCTGTCTCTTCTAGGCATGTTTATACATTCATTTTCTTTTTTTATTTATTTATTTTTTAATGATTCATTTATTCATGTGTACAAGCACTGGGGTACAGGCCAGAGATGCGGGGAGGTGAGAGAGTCCACCAGACAGAGCAGGGGGCAGAACAGGCAGATGGACCAAAACACACTGCTGAGGGGAGCAGCGGGCAAGGCAGGAGAGGTCTGCTGCGCCATGTGGGTCACCTCCCCAGCTGGCAGCAGGGATCGAACCCGTGCTGCAGTGGCTGCAGTTTGCTTCATAGTGCGTTGCTTAACCCACTGCGCCACCAGGGAGGGCCCTA
>JAGFMF010011578.1:743578-793519 GCA_019455555.1 Galemys pyrenaicus | reverse complement strand
GTTCCCCTCCTGGCCAGCAACAGGGATCGAACTTGTGCTACAGTGGCTGCGGTTTGCTTCATAGTGCGTTGCTTAACCCACTGCGCCACCAGGGAGGCCCTTAAGGAGTTTTTAATTATGCTTCTTGTGTGAGCCCAAACGTGAAATTTGCATTACTAGATATCAAAATAAGACTCGTTTACCAAATCAGTCTTACCCCTGGAATGGGAATCTATAAAGCTCACAGTTTTGTTTTGTTTTTTAATTTTTATTTATTTTTTTAAGATTTATTTATTTATGCATACAAGCACTGGGGTATGGGCCAGAGGTATGGGGGTGGTGAGAGAATCCACCAGACAGGGCAGGATGCAGAACAGGCAGATTGACAGAAACACACTGCTGAGGGCAGCAGCAGGCAAGGCAGGAGAGGTCTGCTACGCCATGTGGGTCCCCCCCTGGCCGGCGGCAGGGATTGAACTCGTGCTGCAGTGGCTGTGGCCTGCTTCATAGTGCGTTTCTTAACCCACTGCACCACCAGGGCGGGCCCCGTTTTGTTTTTTTAAAGATTTATTTATTTGTGCATACAAGAACTGGGGTACAGGCCAGAGGTGTGGGGGGTGAGAGGAGTCATCAGAGACAGAGTGGGGAACAGAACAGGCAGACTGACTGACTGTGGAGGAGAACAGCGGGCCAGGCAGGAGAGGTCTGCTGCTCCATGTGGGACCCCTCCCTGGCTGGGTATCGAAATTGCCCTGCACTGGCTGCAGATAAAAGCTTGCAGTTTTGGACGGCTCTGGTGGGAGTTCTCTGTGGTTTCTTCTGTTACCTTTAGGGCAAAGGAATAGTGCTCTCCCCATATCTGCTCCCTGGTTTCTCCAATCTTAAACTAAAACCACCGTATTTTGTTGTAACATACTTTGAGAATACACGAATATCATTAAGATGTGTGATGTGTGATCAGGGACATTTTCTTCCTATCTAGAAAAGTCACAACAGAACACATGAAACCCTATTCTGAAATACAAGTTATTTTGTTTAGAACCACATTGCATTTCTGCATCAGGGACACTGAAAGCAGGAAGGAGGACAAAAGGGGAAAATGAGGTGATAGGAAGAGATAGGGAGAGAGATAAAGCACAGGAAAAGATCCATTGGAAAACAGATAAACACAGTTATAGGGAATAAAATGTGAAGATACACCCTTAGACATAAGGAAAGACACATAGATACAGATCCAGAGATTAGAATTTATAACAGCTGAACAAGAGAAGAAAGGCTGTAAGATATAGAGAGATGAAATGAGGCGTGACAGAGAAAGGAAATGACTGCCTTTTATGGAGTGTCATTTCCTGTACACTAGCCCCAACAGAAGCCACATTGCATTTGAAGATACACACACAGTACAAATAAGGAGGCACTTTGCGCTTAGGACTGAGTGTATGGCCAGGAGGAAGTTAATCACTGTCCTCTCTTTTCTCCTGCACTGTTTGTGCTCCCTGAATATCCCTGAGGCCGCACGCTGACATCAGTACCTGTGCTTCCCAGTAGACTTGCGTGCTTCTGGTTGGCAGGCAGGGCCTGGCTTCCTCACATCACTGGGATTAGGACTTGAGGTTTTGGGCTTCAGTCCTGGTTCTGCTACTCATAAACTGTGTGATATAGAAAGAACTAGTGATACTTAGCCTCTCTGGAAAATGGGTGTTTCTCTGCCTACGTCATAGGATTATTGTAAGAATTAGATATTTTCAAAACTATATGTAAAGAGACCTCCCTGGTGGCACAAGGAATTAAGCACCACACTGTGAAGCATCTGTAGCCACTGCAGCATGAGTTCAATCCCCAACCAGGGAGCTGAACCACATGGCACAGCAGACCTCTCCCGTCTCACCCCCTGCACCCCTCAGCAGTGTGTTTCAGTCGATCTGTTTGTTCTACTCCCCACTCTGTTTCTGGTGACTCCTCTCACCCCCCCCCTCCCCACACACACACCTCTGGCCCAAACCCCAGTTCTTGCATGCATAAGTAAATAAATCTTTAAAAAAAACTGTATGTAAATATGCTGGGCACAGATAAGGAGCTATTGTTCTTTATCTTGGTATCCTACTGGTACCCCACAGCAGAGAATTACTTGCCTTTAAGCTTCTCAGTAAACTCCTGTTGGCTAAAGCTGCCCTAGCCCTGGCCTTAGCCAGGTTCCAGGCTGTAGCTTCTCAGTTTTTTCCAGGACTATGTGCAAAAGCAAACTCTGAGTCTAAGTCAAAGCTCAGTCACACCCAAAGCACATGGCTTCTACAAACAGTGACCACAGCTTCACCCCACAGGGAAGTTTTGCTTTTGTACACAAAGATAATGATCCGTGTTAATAAAAGCCATTATTCACACAAAGGCAGAGTATAGTGCTGGCCTTTGTGGATTGCTATATATTTTCAAAGCACTTTCACATACAAGTTTCCTTTGATAGAGATGCAAAAATGTGTTTGTTTGCAGATAGTCACCTAAGTAAAAGCAGTGTGAGTTCCAACCTCAAGTTTCAGAAAAACTTTCAAGGACATTTTGAAGTGAACTGGCAACCAGTGAGCAAATTCAACTGCCTTCCTAGTTATCAGATCAATAATTATCAGTTTCCTCATGACTCATAAATGAGGCCATAAAAGGTTTTATTTTGCTTATTCTTCTCAGCTCAGCTGATGGGTTTAAGTTAAGTAATCTGGTAAAAAGTAGAGCATGCCCACTATGGAAAATAATAATCACCAATTCTTCTATAGTATTAGCATTCTTTATATAACATTATTTCTGGTCTTCTTTATCTAGATTTATTATATATTTGATTGAAATCATGCTTTAATTTTGAATATTAATGTTTCACTTAAAAGCATTTTCAAAATGAACTTTATTTTTAATAAATCAGAATCTTTCAAAGTAGGTTATCACTGGTTTTAAAAGGAATTCTAAACCGGGGGAGAGTAGGTTTATTCAGTTGACACACAAATATCAATAAGGCCTTCATCTTTTTGGGTAACTTTAACCTTAGGAATATTAAGAATCCCATCCATGTTAACACTCAGTTTCTGCCTTTAAAGTGGACATCGTAATACCCATAGAAACCCATACTCCTAGTTAAGCATCTAGATTTCTCTTTATATGGGACAAGCTCTATTAACTTCCTTGGTAAACTACAATTACGTAGGCGCTTGGTACCCATTTAAGAAGTGATGAAGGGGAAGAAGCTATGTCTAGAGTATCTTTTACCACGTACAACCAATTTCAAAGAGTTCATTACGTTTCAACAACATCACAGGTGAAAACCCAAATGACAAACTAAAAACAATGCAGAGAAAGCTGACTAGCTATGGACTTAGAAGGTTCTGGTTGGGAGGGACTCTTCATTATGCACAGCATCAAGAACCCCAGCTCAAGCAGAGCACACATGCTTAAATATGGTCACTGAGTGCCACTATTTGCCTGTGGTGGACCTCACAAACTGTTAATGGTCAGGGTAGAAGACTGAATGAGCTGCTGGGGAATGAGCCACGCTGTGATAGACTGGCCCTGCAGGCAGAGCGTATTCCCACCGCCAGGTAACATGATGGAGTTGCCTCCCGTAGGTCAGAAGGGTTGGGAAGGTTTTAAGTAATAGCAGAGAAGATAAAGGACAGGGAGCTCCTGCTAGACAAGATTCTGCTACTTTCCTTCTTTCAAGTGTTTTAAGTCCCTTGCTTCCTTTGCAGTTATCTGTGGCTTGATTGGTTTGTCTTAATGTTTTCTTTTCAGATTGTAAGTACCACATTCATTCAGTCTGCTGCTGTTTACACTCTACAATTGGGGTCTGGCAAATATAATAACACACACATACACCTTTAAAAGAGAGCCTAACATTGAAAAGGGAGAGAAGTAAGTAACTATCACTATTTTCAAACAGTATGGCAAT
Source organism: Galemys pyrenaicus (assembly GCA_019455555.1). Lineage (NCBI taxonomy): Eukaryota > Metazoa > Chordata > Mammalia > Eulipotyphla > Talpidae > Galemys > Galemys pyrenaicus. Next base: position 789,612 of record JAGFMF010011578.1, on the reverse strand, counting down.
TTATCAAGAAAACTTATCCAAATCAAGTGAAATATAGAATTGAGGTATAAAAATCAATATATAGAATTATATATTAATATATTAACTATATAAGTATATTAATATATTTACTATATAAGATATAGAAATTAAAAATTGAGGCAAGGTAGCTGGATATAAGATCAACACACAACAATCAATGGCTTTTTTATAAGCCAGCAAACCAGTTAGAAAATGTAATAGAAATAAAGGATCTTTTATTTTTCTAATTTATAAAGCAATAGTTTTAGACCAAACATGAAATATACAAAACCTATATAAAGAAAGCTACAAACCTTACTGAGAGTCATGCAGGTAAATAAGTGGAAAGTGTATTGTCAATATGTTAATTCCCCTAAATTAATTCAATGCAATCCCAATCAAAATCTCAGCATATTTTTAATAGCTCTATTGAAAGCTTATGTGAATTAGAGAAAATGTGCAAGAATGTCAGGAAAATTTTGAATAAAAACTCTCAGGGAAGGGAGGAATTTACAATAAAACATGCTATAAATTATTATAATTAAGAACAATGTAGAAGAGGGGACCTCCCTGGTGGCGCATTGGGTTGAGCGCCACACTGTAGGGGTTCTGCAGCCACTACTGAGCAAGTAGGATCTCCAGTCAGGGAGGGGACCCACATGGCGCAGCAGACCTCTCCTGCCTCGCCCGCTGCTCCCCTCAGCAGTGTATCTCAGTCGATCTGCCTTTTCTGCTCCCCATTCTGTCTCTGGTGAATCCTCTCACCACCCGCGTCTCTGGCCTGTACACCAGCTCTTGTATGCGTAAGTAAATAAAGTCTTTTTAAAAAATGTAGAAAAAACACATAGACCAATGCAACAAAAGAGAACCCTGAATCAAACCTACTAAAGCTGCGGCAAGCACATCATCTGAGGAAAGGAAGGATTGTGTCAGAATGGCAGAGAAATCATTAGTCTCCCTTTGGAAAAAATGAAATTAGTTGAACAATGACCTCTCCCCTGTACCCAGAAAGTATGTCATTCACATCCACCCAGAACCTCAGAATGTGACCTTATTTGGAAATAGTGTCTCTGCAGATGTAATTAAGGTAGGAAATGAAGCGAGTCCATACTATACTAGGTAGGCCCTAGGTCCAATGAGAATATAAGAGACAGAGAAGGACACAGACACAGAGAAGAAACTAATGTGGAGAAGGTGAGACTAAAATGATTGGACAAGCCAAGGCATGCCAAGGAAGTAGTCACAGAACCTAGGGAGAGGCATAGAAGGTTTCTTCTCAGAGCTCCTCAAGAAGAACCAACCCTACCAACATATATTTCATACTTCTGGCCTGCAGAACAATTTCTGTTGTCATAATACACCAGCTATGGTAATTTGTTAGGCACTCCTAGGAAATTAACATAACACCCTATCACACACCGGTCATACATCCCAGATATGTCAGAAGTTAAAAAGAAAAAGCAACTATAAATGTATTCAAAGAAAATTTGGAAAGTATTCATAGACTAGACTGTGCTTTCCCAAACAAGGCATAAAACCCAGATGTTGTCTAGAAAAGAACTGACAGATTTGTGCGCATCCAATGCAAAACAAAACAAAAAGCTGTATATCAAAAGGTCCTATTAACAAGCAAAAAGACATGTAACCATTCAGAAGAAAACATTTGTAGTGTATAGCAGAAAAAGGGTTAATATCCAGAATAGTCAGAGACCTCCCAAATTATTAAATGACTAAAAAATATGATGAAATGAAATACTCGATATAAACTGGAAATACACAGAAGTACCAAAAGACCAATAAAAAATGTGTAAGCAAATATAAAATGTCCAGTGTACATAAAGATGCAAAGGTATAGGCACTTTTTCAGAGGTAGACCAAAATACAGAGAAAGATTCCAGAATATATTGATAAAGAGAAAGCATTGAGCAACAATTAAAGTGAGATATAATTCTGATTTTTTTAAAAAAAATTATGCATACAAGAACTGGGGTACAGGCTAGAGTTGTGAGTGGTGAGAGGATTCCCAGAGATGGAGTGGGGAGCAGAACAGGCAGATCGACTGAAATATACTGCTGAGGGGAGCAGCAGGCGAGGCAGGAGAGGTCTGCTGTGCCATGTGGGTCCCCTATCTGGCCAGGGATTGAACTCCTGTTGCAGTGGCTGCGGATGCTTCATAGTGCTGTGCTTAACCCACTGCGCGACCAGGGAGGCCCAATATAATTTTGATTTTTAAAACTACAACTGTGATTGGTAAAAATACTGCTATATAATCACACAAAGGAAGGATTGGATGGAAAAACACCCAAAGATTAACAGTGCTGCACTAAATCTGTCATCATGGAGAGAAGTGCATGTGTGTTTGTTGGTTTTGTGAGTGCGTTTATGGACTGAAATGAATAAAGATTTACATTTTCCTGTGTCATGAGTTTTTCCAATAAAAAGGGTTCATTATTTATTATATGTATAAAAAGAAAGGAAAAACATAATAAGCACCTAGAAAGCAATGACTCTGTTAAACCTGCTTTGCTCTCTGTGAAACAGATTCAGTCCATGTATTTAAAATATATGTAGGAATTTGATGAAGTCAGAAGAGCACACTGTCTTGAAAAATACATGAAAAGTAAATTTTTAAAATGACATATAATAGGTTTTTCGGGGGGGGGGTCATCATTTTTTAAGGTATAAAGTGTCACACACGCTCTTGGAAAGCAATGGCTCTGATTTTTCCCAAGACATTTCTGTAACAAGATCTCTCTTGGGGAGATTAGAGAGACATTAAAAAGAGCAAAAGCACTGGACTGGATAGGAACAGACCTTGGTGTCCCTCTAGCAGGCCAACACTTGACCTTAGCTCATCACCTTGCTGTCCTATCTACCTTAAGGACAATGAGGAAGGTGAAGAAATAATGTATCTGCAAACAGTTAAGCTGTGCATAAAGTACTATACAAATGCATGTGTTGTATTATCCCTTAAAACTATTCCTCATCATTTACTGTGGTGGACGACTATATTTGTTCATAAAATGTTAACTCAGTAGATAAATGTACTTAGGCAAGGGTAGTAAGGGCAAAGGAAAAGAGAAGTTGAAACTAACCAAAATGATTTTTAGAACAGTTGAGAATATGATATTGACATGGAGAGCAGCCCAAGTGTGGCTATAAAAGCTTAGAGAATGATCTAGGCTGTGAGTGGGTCAAAGCCATGATCCTCAATGGGGATAGATTCGGATGAGGAAACTATCAGTATCTTGAATATTATTGTATTTAGGAAATAATACTTTTTTGCTGGTTTTCCAATGGAGATGTGAAAAAGTTTAGCTGGGCAAAATAATCTTGGCTGATGAAGAAAGGATATCTATCAATTGCATATCAACGATTGCAAAATAGGAAAAATGAGGCTCACACCTCTTATCAGAATATTGCATGTGGAGAGTTGTTCACAAGATTTTTTATGTTTAGCAGGAGGTGTGGCCAAAAAAAAAAATATCAGTGTCATCCTCCTCCTCCTATAATTGCATGCACAATGTTATGAAAATGTGTAGTTTTTTGAGGGAAAGGATCTGTAAGAGTTCTTCCTTTCTTCCCCTCCTCCAAGGTATCCAGACCAAAAAAAAAAAAAAAGATTAGTAACTACCTGTGTAGACCAGAGAGAGAGCAGCTAAAGTGAATGCAACAGAACAGTACAGGAAGAAGTGGAGTCAAAGAAACAAGGAAACAAGGCTGGAAGTAGCAGTGGCACTGTGAGATACTCAAGGGGATTACAGATAATGAGTTAAGAGTAGCTACAGGGCCTCCCTGGTGGCGCAGTGGGTTAAGCAACGCACTGTGAAGCAAACTGCAGCCACTGCAGCACGAGTTCGATCCCTGCTGCCGGCCGGGGAGGGGACCCACATGGCACGGACCCACATGGCACGCAGACCTCTCCTGCTGTGCCCGCTGCTGCCCTCAGCAGTGTACTTCAGTTTATCTGCCTGTTCTGCTCCCTGCTCTCTGTGGTGAATCCTCTCACCCCCCCACACCTCTGGCCTGTACCCCAGTGCTTGTATGTATAAATAAATAAATCTTTAAAAAAAAAAAAAAAAAGAGTAGCTACAGTGGGCCTCCTTGGTGGCGCAGCGGGTTAAGCAATGCACTGTGAAGCAAATCGCAAGCAAATCGCAACCACTGCCTCAGGAGTTCGATCCCTGCCCCCGGCCAGGGAGGGGACCCACAGGGCGCAGCAGACCTCCCCTGCCTCGCCCGCTGCTCCCCTCAGCAGTGTGTTTCAGTCAGTCTGCCTGGCCTGCTCCCAGCTCTGTCTCTGGTGAATCCTCTTACCTCCCTGGACTCGCCTGTACCCCAGCTCTTATGCATAAATAAATAAAATCTTTAAAAAAAATTTAAAAAAAAGTGGCTACAGTATAATGATTGCGATAGTTAGTATCATTTGTTGTAATGTGTAAGTCTTGCACAAAAGGGCTTGTCATTTTGATCTATTTAATTATCACTTTGTTGAGTCGGTGAAGGAATCACTGAATATGAACCCAATGTAGCCAGTGGGGATGGGCTCTAATAGAAAGCATCAGGGATCTAGCCCAGATGTATGACTGAATGCCTGAGCTGTGACCGTGGGAAAGGGGTGCTGCTGAAGCTAGCTGGAGATTAGGATCTGTTTAGCAAGAATGGGCATGCACAGAGAACCAGAGTACCAATCAAAGCAAAACTGGGTGTCCAGGATATAGGAACATCCAGAACCATCTGAATGTCAATTGAGAACAAATGCCCATGTCCAGAAGGTTCAGATAATCCAGGAATGAAGGGTAGTAAAAGAACCTGCCATCTTTAAAAGCCATGGACTAAGAACATGTCCATAAATGAGGGTCAATAAAACATTTGAACAAGATTTTATGTAAAAATGACATAAGCTATGTTTCTCCACTAGAAGTTGACCTGGGAGCTTTTGCCACCCTTAGTGACAACAGGAGCTACATGTGATTGGGCTTGAGAAGCCTAGGAGGCGTTTTGGAAATTTGTAGGGGGGATTTTTTTTTTTTAAGATTTATTTATTTATGCATACAAGCACTGGGGTACAGGCCAGAGGTGGGGGGGTGAGAGGTTTCACCACAGAGAGCGGGGAGCAGAACAGGCAGATCAACGGAAGTACACTGCTGAGGGGAGCAGCGGGCCCAGCAGGAGAGGTCTGCCGCGCCATGTGGGTCCCCTCCCTGGCCGGCAGCAGGGATCGAACTCGTACTGCAGTGGCTGCGGTTTGCTTCATAGTGTGTTGCTTAACCCACTGCGCCACCAGGGAGGCCCTGTAGGGGGGATTTAAGTTGTCACAATGTCGGGGGAAAGGGCTAAGTTACTGACATTTAGTAGGTAAGGAAAAGCATGCCCTACATATTTTTTTAAAAAGATTTATTCATTTATGCATACAAAAACTGGGGTACAGGCCAGAGGTGTGGGGGCTGAGAAGATTCACCAGAGACAGAGTGAGGAGCAGAACAGGCAGATCAACTCAAGCACACTGCTGAGGGGAGCAGCGGGCGAGGCAGGAGAGGTCTGCTGTGCCATGTGGGTCCCCTCCCTGGCTGCAGTGACTGTGGATGCTTCATAGTGTGGTGCTTAACCCCTTGCACCACCAGGGAGGCCCTGCCCTACATCTTTTTTACAAGAAGTTTCACAAAAAGCCTATCAGTTTAGAACAAGGTTATTTTGGAGAGGGGAAGCTTAAATGGAACAGATATTGTCTTGATCTTATAAAATAACATACTCTGCATGTTGTCTACTTAATCTATTATAGTAAAGGTACTTCAAAGAAGTTACAAATGTAACTGAAACCAGTAACAAATACAACAGGATATTAAAGACACTTTTCAAGAGTTAGAAACATTAAATTAACAGAGGCACATGAAATTCAGAGATCTCACTGGATTAAGAAAGGATATTTTAAAACTACCTAGTTCTGACTTGAATATTTATAGGGTTATTTTTCCATTTTATTCCAATGCTGTCCAGAGATGCACACCACAACTCAGGGTAGCATGTTGTATTTTTCCTTTTCCTCTCTATCCTTTTCCCATCACCAATTAAGGATGGGATCTTCAAGAATTTTTTTTTAAGTTTTAGAAATTGAATTAATACCTCATTTGGTGAAATTTCAAAGTAGAAAATATTGCGGAGTAAAATGGGTGAAGGGAGTCAAGAGGTACAAACTCGCAGTCACAAAATAAACAAGGAGACATGCATGGGGACTATGGTCAAAAAAATTGAAAGTAGTTAAGAAAAATGATAAATGGACTTGTGATGATGATCATTTCACAATGTATACAAATGAGAATCATGTTGTATACCTGAAACTAAAACAATGTTATATGTCCATTATACTTCCATTTAAAAAAATGTATGTTTTCTATAATACCTTGTCATCAGCTGCACCCCATGCCACACTATAACAGGACATTGTTTTTATTTTTAAAAGGCCCAGTTTATTTGCAAGAACAGCATATGCTCATTTTCATACCCAAATCTCTCATATTTGTAAACTTCCATATTTCAGTCATCCTAAAAGTATACAGTCTGTCTTTCCAAGCTTCCTCCTTCTACTAAAGTTATTTCTCTCTTTTGTTTATCATAAACAAATCAGTCTATAATTACTTATCTTCATGCAACTTAAAAAAAAAAACTAGGGCCTCCCTGGTGGCACAGTGGGTTAAGCAACACACTATGAAGCAAAGCAACGCACTGCAGGACGAGTTCGATCCCTGCTGCCGGCCAGGGAGGGACCCACATGGCGCGGCAGACCTCTCCTGCTGTGCCCGCTGCTCCCCTCAGCAGTGTACTTCAGTTGATCTGCCTGTTCTGCTCCCAGCTCTGTGGTGAATCCTCTCACCCCCTACATCTCTGGCCTGTACCCCAGTTCTTGTATGCATAAATAAATAAATCTTTAAAAAAAAAAAAACTAGTATCCACCTGTATCTCTGCCTCTATCTTCCTACACTTTTTGTACTGTGTAACTCTCTCAAACCCAAATTATATTCATTAGTAGTACTTTATCTGCAAAGAGGAAGAAGAGAATTTATAGTTGGAAGCTTCCTAGTAGGGCAAAATTTGGGTCATAATTAGGGAATACAGTTGAGAGCTGGGTGAGTAAAAAGACAGTTGGTGGACATTGAACAGCGTGCATTTGTACAGGAGATGGTCATCCTGGTTTCACGACTGTGACTATGCCCGTGGTCAGAAGCAGAGAAAGCAAAAATGGGGGAACTAGGGCTGATGACAGGCATGGTAAACCCGGTTACTTCCGTCCTCTGCTTATCATCCTTTAAAGGCTTCCTATCGCTTAACATGACCTTCAGCACCTCCACCATCTGGCACTGCCCATTTCTCTGGCCTCTCTTTGTACCAATTCTGCCTCAGGGCTTCAGAATCTCAACACCCAGCCAATTTCTTCTATCCTAATGGCTTTTGCACACGGCATTCTTTTGTCTGTCCCACTTATTCCCACTTCCATCCTTGGCTTCAGCTTAAAAATCACCCCCTTAGTGAAGTCTTCTTCACCCCAAACACCTATCAGAACACTATCAAAATAGTCTCTCAACATATGCTTTACTTGTTCACCATTAGACTCACCACAATCGTATTTTGATTTGTATGGTTACTGTTTTTATACAAAGAAGTAGCTTCATGGAAGTCCTTAGTCTATTTGCTGATTATTAAATTCCCAGCACCTACTGAACATCTGTTCATTCATTCAATAACTATAATAAGTTTGAATTCAATAAATTTAATGAATTCAAATTTTTTGAATGAGGGAATTAATGGCAGGAAGATTTAGGTAGGCAAACTCAGTCAAGTTTTTCATTTTGTTTTTAATAACATCTCTATTTCCTTATCTGTTAAATGGAGATAATAATAACTACCAACATTAGAAATGCTGTGTGGACTAAAACAGACAATGCATGCTTAGCATGGTGCCTGGTATATACAGCAAGGACCAGGGAATGTCAATTATTATCACCACTAAAAATAAGTTCTATGTGGACCTCCCTGGTGGAACAAGGGGTTGAGTGCCACACTGTGGGGTTTAAGCAGCCACTGAGTTTGATCCCCGGCCAGGGAGGGGACCCACGTGGCGCAGCAGACCTCTCCTGCCTCACCCGCTGCTCCCCTCAGCAGTGTGTTTCAGCCAATCTGCCTGTTCTGTTCCCCGCTCTGTCACTGGTGAATACTCTCATCTCCTTCACCTCTGGCTTGTAATCCAGCTCTTGTATGCATAAATAAATAAATCTTTAAAAAAAATAAGTTCTATGAGCAGCCGAATTCTCATACAGTGCTGGTAGCTGCTTTGGAAAACAGTTTGCCATTATCTTATAAAGTTAAGCAGACTGTATTACCACAGAATCCAGCAATCCCACTTCTAGGTATTTATACAAGTGAAATGAAAACTTTTGTTCCACACAAAAACCTACACATGAATGTGTATAGTAGCTTTATTCATCATTGCAAAAAACTGGAACAATCCAAAATGCTCTTCAACCAGTGAACAAACAAAATGTGGTATATCCATGTAGTGGAATACTGCTTATCAAGGAGAAAATGAACTATGATACAGGCAGCAACATGGACTGAATTGCAAATGTATTACGCTAAGTGAAAGAACTCAGACCCAAAAGGAGATATGTTGTATGATTCCATTTATATCACATTCTAGAAAAGTCTATAGGGATAAAAATCACATCAGTGATTGCTAGGGAACTGGGGGGAACATGAGGAAATTTAGGGGAGGAGTGAAATAACTCTTGGACTTGATTGTGATAGTGCTCATATTATTATATACATTTATCAAAACTGACAGCATTATAAACTAAAAGGATAAGTTTGTATTGTATCTAAATCACTTAACGAAAAAAAGTCGACAAATGGATATAATTAGCTTTTTCTTTAAAAAATGGCATTTATATTTTTAGATTATAAAAGTAGACATTTACAAATGTAATGTACAAAGAATGTACATTCTAATATCTGCAGTAATGTTCCCTTGCTATCATTTTTATATCATTTCATAGGCATAAGACACATAACACAAACTGGCGCTACGCTGCACATTTTTGCTTTCTGAAGTATACACATTTCCCTTTCATTAGCTTGCAAAATTATGATTTTATGAGTCAATAATATTCCATTTTATAGTCGATTTATATTTGTAAGTCTTCCTTTATTGATAGAATTTATAGCATGCTTCCTTTACTACAAACAAATGATAACATTGGGAAAAAAAAGCTCAATAGGGCCAGGCATTCTTCCATCAGGGAGTTTCACAATATTTAACAGGTCAAACAACTCGTCTTTTGGCTGCAATTCTCTCAGTGTTCTAAGTAGCTGGAGGAAAAGTAGTTCCACTGGGTGATCTGGCCTTGTTTTCCTTTGCGGTGCGTAAGGGGTAGACACCCTAATATTCCCTGTATTACCAGCTTGAATTTGCATAGCACTTTTTATATTTACCCCTCACCACATTCGTGCACGGTAAATAGAGCCTGTGGGGTAATTTGTTCACGACCACACACTTCATCAGTTACGGAAAGGTACTTAAACGCCAGATATTCAGTCACAGAAAGTAAACATTTCCCAGCAGGGATGCACGCTCGCTCTAGTCTGGATTTTTCCCTCCCTCACAAGAAGGGAGCCGCAGTCACTCTTAGAGAACTTCCTGGTGGTTTGGCTCAGGACAAACTTGACTCTGCCAGGTGGATACGATCCCTTCCTGGGTAACATCGCCACTTACCAGCTGGGGTCATTTCTCCCCCGATGGCAGGGGGCACCTACTGCCTCTGAGCCAAGGGGCCCTGGGAGCTGAGGATCCAAGGTTTCCCAGCTCGAGGGGGTTGCTTTCCGTCGGTCGCGAAGCCGCTAGAGCTAACCCTCCTGCCGGGGCGGCCATTCCCTCCCCAAAACCAGGGTCTCCGCGGGATAACGCCTTAGGTGAGGTGAAGAGGGGCGCCGCCATCGTACGGGGACGCGAGGGCACGCAGGGGCCGCTGCGCAGTAGGACTGCTCCGGGAGACTCCCGGGACTGACGAAGATGCCTCTGCGGGCAACCGGAGTCACTCCTCCGCTATCCCAGAGTGCCCCGGATCCCGGAAGTGCTTGGCTTCCCGGAAGTACCCGGTTGGCTGACACAACCGAGACGTGCCTGGGCGCTGCAACGCGAGCACTGGTGTTTGGGGGGCTTGCGTGACGGCCGGAGGTCGGACTCGGTGTTGGCGTGGGGGTCAGTGAGGTACCGGGCGGCGGCATGATGGAGGAAGAGGAACTGGAATTCGTGGAGGAGCTGGAAGCCGTGCTGCAGCTCACGCCCGAAGTGCAGCTCGCCATCGAGCAGGTGACCGCCCCGCCCCCTGAGGGGAGAGTCCGCGGAGGGGGGCAGCCCTGGGTGGTGGGGCCCAGAGTGTGACGCGGAGCAGTGAGTCTTAGGACCGAGAGGTGAAGTCTAGGAGCATAAAGTATTGGGGTGGTTTGGGAGGAGGAGGAGGAGGAGGTGGTGGTGGTGGGAAGCAGTTTTGAATCTTGAGAGACACCTTTTTTTTTTTCCTTTCTCTAGGCCCTGATTGTTTTTGGAGGGTGGGGCATCCTGGTGGATTGGGCAGAACAGTTGTGTGCCCCTGACAGGGTGAACCTTGTGGGCATCCTTCTCGGATTTTGGGTGTGCCGTGAGGCTACTCATTCATTTACCTGCTTGTGAGCTGCTGCTCCAGCTTTTCTATCTAACTCCCTTGTGAGTGACACGGAATTAACTTACATTTATGAACTGGGTGTTAGAGCGAAGGGGAATTGTTGGAAAAGGGACCCTTTATCATACTGACATGGCTGAGAATACCTGAATAAATGGACTCTTTAGTTGACTAAATTTTGTTTTAAAGTTTATTGAGTTTTGGAGGGTAATGATGTTAGAAATAGTGATTTAGACCCTTATACAGGGTTTTGCTCCTGATAAAGGGACCAAATCTCCAATACAGGAATTGGGAAAGGATTTGATTTAAGAAAAGGAGAGTTATGCTACATTGAATGACACTGGGAAAACTTTCAAAGTAAAAACATTACAGCTATTACTACTATTAATTGTGAATACTTATTGAGCATTAATACTTAGTATGGGCCTACCTTTGTAGTAAGTAGTTTATTGTCCCATTTATAGATTTATGGATATGTATTTTCTAGGAGTATTTGGATCACCCATACAAAGCATTTCTCAAGGATGCCAAACTTGCCCACACTTTTCTCAGGCCACATTGTTCCCTCACCTGCCTCCATCTGCCAGAAAAAGACATCCATTTTATTTGCTCTTTAGACCTAGTGGTAACTAATGCAGTTGCTGTTTGACAGGAATTTCAGAAGTTCATTTTTGTTATTTCTTCATAAGATTGAATTCTAGCATTCGTTTATTGAATAACCATACATCAGAAAATAATTTACTTTCCAGAATTATGACTGCTTTGAGGTGATGAGATTATTTAACTGCTTTTATGATCCATCTTGTTATATCTTCTTTAATGTGCAACTTTTGAAGGGAGTTAGTTATATTTCCCAGAAAGCAACTTTCTTCCTTCTGTTGAAGAGATGACCAGTTCAGGCACAAGGGTTAAAGCATCCGCCACCACTGCAGCATGAGTTTGATCCCCAGCCAGGAAGGTAACCTACGTGGCACAGTAGACCTCTCCTGTCTGCCCGCTGTTCCCCTCAGCAGTGTATTTCAGTCAGTCTGCCTGTTCTGCTCCCCCACTCTGTCTCTGGTGAATCCTCTCCCCCCACCCCACCTCTGGTCTGTACCCCAGAACTTGCATGCAAAAACCAATAAATCTTTTAAAAAAAAAGAGAGAGAGATGACGAGTTCTAGAACACCAGCTGTTCATTTCCTGATGCTGTCTGAAACACAGAAATTGCTTCAACGCATAGTAAATGCTACTGCTAAGTCATCATTGAGATATGGGGCATTAATCTTTTTTTTTAAAAAGACTTATTTATTTCTGCATACAGAACTGGTGTACAGGCCAGAGGTGCAGGGGGTGAGAGGATTCACCAGAGACAGAGTGGGGAACAATAGGCAGATTGATGGAAGTATACTGCTGAGGAGAGCAGCGGGCGAGACAGGAGAGGTCTGCTGTGCCATGTGGGTCAGCTCCCTGGCCTGGGATCGAGCTTGGGCTCAGTGACTATGGATGCTTCATAGTGTGGTGCTTAACCCCTTGTGCCACCAGGGAGGCCCCTGGGGCATTAATCTATTTTCAAGACTTCCTCAATCCTACCGTGTCACTACCTGATTTAATCTGGTAATGCACAATGCCCATTTAGTAGCCATTGGCCTTGGGAATTCATTGGTATCTGTAGAACTTTTCATTGTAGCTTTTCTGTTAGCTGCACCAAAATGATTAAATTATGGATGATGTTGAAAAGGAAAGATTTAACATGTATTTTATTGACTATCTTGATACTCAATTACAAAATTAAAAAAAAAGATGGGTTTTTTTCTTCAAGGAACTTAACATCTAGTGTGGTGGTGGGTGGGAAATAATACATAAGACAAGACAGAGATAGTTGTTTTTCTTAACTTTAGGACTGGTATTTTAATTATTTTATGTACTCAGAGTTCGTCCCTTACAAAAATAATTTTTTAACTTGTTAATTACCTCAAGCTTTTATTATCCAGAAAAAAAGTGTATTCACAACTAATGGCTAGAGACTTTGTGATAAATTATCATTGTGTTTAATAATACATTTGAAATAGTTTCTCAATGGGACCATTGCAAGAGATGACAGTTATTTTTATTTTTAGTTATTTTTTTTGACAGTTATTTTTAAATCTATATTTTTATACAGGTATTTCCAAGCCAGGATCCTCTAGATCGAGCAGATTTCAATGCTGTGGAATATATCAATACTCTCTTCCCTACGGAGCAAGTAAGTATAGAGATTAGGTTTCCTCTATTTCCATGGCTTCTAATTTTTCCTGGGTGCTATGACTGGTGTGTTTTATTGCATAATCTAAGGAACTCTGATAAACAAGTGAAAGTTAAATTCAGAGCAAGCTCTGTTGTAACCATATGGGGCTTATAATACCAAATATTGTTGTTGCGTGGAATCTTTGTATTGAAAGCATATCACTAGAAATTGTACCCTCAGATTGAAAGAGTCCCCCAAATTTTCTGCAGGAAACTGAAAATGGAAATGATTTTTTAAATGTAATAAGGAAAAAATAGGATTGAGGTAGACAGGATAAGTCTAGAGTCATAAAGTTACTTTGAGCCCTATTTCAAGGTGTAAATGTTTATTTAGACTTTGTGTTTTATTTTGTTTTGTTGAGTAGTTTACCTATATAGGTGGGTTTTTGTAAAAAACTAGTTTTAGGGTATTCAGGTTAGGTGAGAAGTAGACCAGAATTAGATGCAGCATAATTTAATTGGGAGAAGGTCCGCTCAGGTCCTGCTTGTTTTTTTTTTTTTTTTTTTTTTTTTTCTCTTNAAGGTCCGCTCAGGTCCTGCTTGTTTTTTTTTTTTTTTTTTTTTTTTTTCACTTATTCACTCAACAAACATTCAGTGGGTACCAGTCAGGTTGTCAGTCACTGTGCCACGCATTGGGGATACAAAATGAATAAGACTCAGTCCATACCCTTGAAGTGTACACGATCAAGTTGAGGAGATGCTGGTGAATGCTATAGAGTATGTAATAGTGAATGCAGAACAAATGAAAGGTGCTTCCCAGGAAAAGCAGAACCTCAGAGGTGAGGGAGGTCTACCTTCAAGTCTCGTGGGATTCATTTAGTCAAACTCAGTAATCATTTATTGAAAGTCCAGTAAGTGCCAGGCACCGGCACTGGGGAGAAATGATAGATGTAACAGATAAGTTCCTGGCCTCATATTTGTATTGTGGAGTGATTGCTACAATAAGTCTGGTTGACGTTTATCAGCACACAGTTACACATTTTTTCCTTGTGATGAGATCCCTGTATCAGTGTTAAACAAATTAGACTTGAGTGTGTTGGGCTATATGAGTAAAAAAAAATTAAAAGAGGTTTTAGTGTTTTCTTACTACCCCCTAATTGATATGCAAACCCCTTGGGGAGGCACAAGCCTACTCTGGAGACTGCTGTTCTGGGTAATGGGTATTTGTTGTATGACTTCAACAGGTAATGACTTTACCACATGCACAGTTTAAAAATCCTACCTGGTAGGACCTCCCTGGTGGCGCAAAGTGTTAAGTCGCAGACTATGAAGCCATCAGCAGCTACTACAGCATGAGTTCGATCCCCGGCCAGGGAGCTGACACACATGGCACAGCAGACTTCTCCTGTCTTGCCTGCTGCTCCCCTCACCATTGTATTTCAGTAGATCTGATTGTTCTGCTCCCCACTCTGTCTCTGGTGAATCCTCTCACCCCCTGCACCTCTGGCCTGTACCTTGGTTCTCATATGCATAGATAAATAAATTTTAAAAAAATCATACTTGGTATCAGTGGGGAGATGAACAGAGAGAATATTCTCTGAGTTATTCAGGAGACAGAAATCATGGTATTTGGTACATAAGGGTAATAGAATCTCAAATTCACTCATAGATGTACTTAACAAAAAGCTCTGCCTAGCTCTGTAAGAAATTTGGAGCTAAAAGGGTGAATGAGACAGATACGGTTCTTACCAATTTAAAATTTCCAGTCTCTCTTAATAGTCAATAATTACTCCATTAGCAGGGTATAAGTAAATTAATATGGAGTTACAGTGACTTATTTGTATAATATATATTATTTGTTACTTGCTCCCAAGAGTCTTAACTTCTCTGACAACTATAATAATAGTTCACATTTTTTGGATGCCTGCTATGCGTGCACCAGGCACCATTCTAAACACTGGAAGATAGTCTCCAGGGTTTCCCTGGTGGTGCAGCAGGTTGAGCGCAAGCAGCATTGTAGGCATTTATAGCAAAGCAGCGAGAGTTTCATCCCTAGCCAGGGAGGGGACCCACATGGAGCAGCAGACCTCTCCTGCCTCACCCGCTGCTCCCCTCGGCAGTGTGTATCAGTCAGTCTGCCTGTTCTGCTCCCCGCTCTGTCTCTGGTGAATCCTCTCACCCCCTGCACCTCTGGCCTGTGTGCCAGCTCTCATGTGCATAAATAAAAAAATCTTTAAAAAAAAATACAAAGTATAACATCTAAAGAATTTTTAAGAAAAGATAAAGTCTCCATTTTGTTATCATGTTTGTTTTATGATGAGAATAATAAGGCACTGGGGGATAAATGCTCAGCTTAAATGTGATAGCATCACCATGAGGGGAGCATGCTAAATACTGTGAAAATAGAACACCCAGGGTCTTACTTAGTGTGAGGGATCAGAAAGGCTTCCCTGAGGAAATGGCATGTAAGCTGTGCATGATAGGACAAACTAAGGATTTTGAACTTTGATTTCTATCTGGCAGAATGGGTGGATGTTGAACCTTCACCCTGTACTGGGACTAACAAGGATGAGCACGTTTCAGTAGTGACTAGACAGGTAGTAGTAGTGGGTAGAAGAGTGAGTAGGGTGTGAGGGTGTGCTCAGTTTTAATCTGGAGAGCATAAGTTCCATAACTGTTAATATCTTGACATAATCCTTCCAGACTTTTTCTAATGGACATGCTAAATTTTTAAATAAAGTTGGAAAAAATGATGTCATGTTGTGTGATTGTCTTTTTTAGGAATTCACAAATAGCCATTAGAGCTCATCATTTTCCATGAAAGGGAAATTGTAGGAATTAGCTGGAGATAGACTTTAGGGAACAGCTGGTATAAATGTAAGCATTTGGGCCTCCCTGGTGGCGCAGTGGGTTAGGCAACGCACTATGAAACAAACCGCAGCCACTGCAACACGAGTTCGATCCCTGCCGCCGGCCAGGGCGGGGACCCACATGGTGCAGCAGACCTCTCCTGCTGTGCCCGCTGCTCCCCTCAGCAGTGTACTTCCGTTGATCTGCCTGTTCTGCTCCCTGCTCTCTGTGGTGAATCCTCTCACCCCCCCACACCTCTGGCCTGTACCCCAGTGCTTGTATGCATAAATAAATAAAATAAATCTTTAAAAAAAGAAAATAATTCATTTACTTCACTCAAGAATGCTGATTCACCAAACAAAAATAAGTTTTAGATTTAAAAATTCTATAGGAAACGACTGAGTTCTCACCTTTTCCTTTTGTGTGTGTATATTTGCTCTAAATTACTAGAGGTAGTGCAAGACATTTGTTGTTCCTCAGAGTCAGTTAAATGTCTTGTCTAATTATGCCCAGTGTATGTGATAATGTATAGCGAAGTTCCTTATGAGATTCAGCTAATTTATGACACAAGGCTCCCTTTATTTTCCTAGTCCCAGAGTTGCATTTAGCAGTTCATCCTTCACCCCAGATCCCCATGGACCTTAATGAAAAGGTAATGGAAAGTAGTGGCATGATTTATTAATTTCTTTCAGCTATTGCCAGACTTTAGGCAAAAACCCATCTATATACTTCATGGACCTGCAATGAATACTCATGAGTTTAGGTTATTTAAAGTAGATGTCACTGTGTCAAGAAGAAATTGAACGTCCCTCTAAGGAGAAGAATGTGTTTCTGCTGAGTGGAGGCGCCTGCCTGGAGATGGGGGTCCGAAGAGATTCCCCCAGATATCGCTGCTGACTCACCAGGTGGGAATAACTCAGGTTTCTGGGTGGAAGGCCCTCAGGTGGTCCTGAAGAGTAGCCAGGTTTGGTAATAACGATTTCTCTCCTAATAGAATTGGTTGGTGGAATCAAGATGAAATATGTTTTGGAAAAACCTGTAAAATTAATATAATTGAGATTTTGCAAAAAGGGTCATACAGTATAAACTATTTTTAAAGACCTCCTCAGATGCTCTGGGTTATATTGTTAAGTGAACAAAATAAGATGTGAAATGGCTTATCATCCCCGTTTAATTTTTTAAGAAAGCCATGTATCTGTACAGGAAGAGCAGTAGAGGCAGTATGATAAAATGCTAATTGGTCCTGCTGGGAGTGCAGATGATTTTATTAATTTTCTGTAATCAGCAAGAATTACTGTTAGATTCAGGAAATACTCTTCAATAATTAAGACATTAAACTGTACAAACACATTGCAACCAAAGTATAGATGAGTAATCCCCATATTGAGGGGCTGCTTGTCTCTGGTTAGCATAAGCAGTCGTAATGTTTCCAGCCAGACTTTTTAATGGTGACATGAAAGTTCATCAAGTAAATGTGGACTGATTTATTTATTTAACTTTGCTATTGATGGTCCCAGGTTTTTACTTTTTGAATACAACTGAACATCTGAAAGCACAAATATTTTGAATTATTTTTCTGAGAAAAATTGTTATGGGTTAAGCAAGATCATCATGTCTAAGAAGTATTAGACTTGAGAAATTGTTCCTATACTACTAAAATCAGTATTGACTGACATGGAATTGTCTTGAAGTTTGTTTTTTTTTTTTTAAAGATTTATTTATTTATACATACAAGAGCTGGGGTACAGGCCAGAGGTGTGGAGGGCGAGAGGATTCACCAGAGACAGAGTGGGGAGCAGAACAGGCAGATGAACTGAAACACACTGCTGAGGGGAGCAGCGGGCGAGGCAGGAGAGGTCTGCCGCGCCATGTGGGTCCCCTCCCTGGCCGGCAGCAGGGATCGAACTCGTGCTGCAGTGGCTGCGGTTTGCTTCATAGTGCATTGCTTAACCCACTGTGCCATCAGGGAGACCCTTGAAGTTTTATTGTTAAGTGAAGAAAGCACAGAAAGCGGGACACTGTGTGTGTGATTTAAATAAAGAAACATCTCAGGGCCATTGTTTCAAGGAAGGAGAACTGGGGGTACAAGTAGGCCAGGGACAGGAAGTCTTACTTTTCACTGTTTTCTTTTTTTGTTTGCATTTTTGGTTATGTACATGTTTTACTACTAAATATGTTACTGTTTTTAACTTTTGATACAATTTTTCATTTTTGAAAAAGATGCAAGAATGCTACAAAGAATTCATGACTATACTTTACACGGATTTCCTGGATAGTAATGTTTAAAATTGTTTTTTGTTGTTGCTGAGATTTTATTTATTTGTGCATACAAGAGCTGGGGTGCAGGCCAGGGGTGTGAGGATCCACCAGAGACAAAGTGGGAAGCAGAATAAGTGGATCTACTGAAACACACTGGTGAGGGGAGCAGCGGGCCAGGCAGGAGAGGTCAGCTGTGCCATGTGGGTCCCCTCCCAGGCTGTGGATTGAACTCGTGCTGCAGTGACTGTGGTTTGCTTCACAGTGTGTTGCTTAACCCATTTCACCATCAGGGAGGGCCCTGTTTTTTTTTTTTTTTTTAAACCCTTCAACCTTTACCCCCAACCCCCAAAATGAGTTCCAGTACAGATGGGCAAAGCAGGAACTATTATATCCATTTTGCCTATGGAAGTAGAAACTCAGAGGTTAAACAGCTTACCCTCTAGACATACAGCAAGTTGGTAATGGCAGAGTTGGGCCAAATCCAGGTCCTTTGACAACTCAGCTCCTATTCCCTCGTGGTGTGATTTATGCACAGTTCCGTTTTGAGGTGGTAGACTTGGCAGTGCACCCCTCAATAAAGGTAACTTCCTTTTTCTGAGATTGATCTTTACGTTAATCTGTTCTTAGATTTCTGAAAATTCTGAGTAACCATTGGCTTTGTCAGAATGGCCCAGCCTGACCCTGCAGATGCCTGTGACCTGCTCTTGGCAGGCTCCCGGCCTCCTCCTGCAGCAGATACAGCTCCTGTATCACCCCAAATTCCTTCTCAGCTGTTGGGGGAGTAGAAGAGAAGACTTAAAAAGTTCTTGGTAAAATGGTGGTGGGAAACCCATGGGGACCACAATTGATGTCAAATATATAAAAATAAAGGAAAAAAAGAAAGCAAGTTGCAAAACCATTTTAAAAAAAACTTGATACTGTGAAATTGGTATCTTCTCTGTTCCATTAGGGGGCACCCTTTCCTCATATTTTCTCTTGACTAGGGTTGGAAGTAGTCAGATCGGTTTTATTGTCATTGTTTTAAAAATAGAAATAACCCTGTCGTAATTACAATAGTTATGCATAGGCAGTATAGAATAATTTGAAAACACTCAAGCACAAAAGAGAAAAACTTAAAATCCTCCTTTTCATGTATTACAAATACAGCTACTGGTCACATGGAGATGAGCAGTTGAGATTACAACTACTGTGTTTAGCCTCCCAGACATTTTTCTAGTGGACTTACACACTTAGAAAAAGATACATTTATTTATCAAAGTATTGCAGTGTGGAGGAGTACACAAATATTAAGTGTACAACTTGGTAAGTTTTCACAAAACTAATATACAATGTAACTAACTCCTATCCAGATCAAGAAATGAAGTGTCTTCACATCTCCCCTTTCTGCATCCTCATAGTCATCACCTCCCCTAAAGGTACCACTCTCCTGTCTTCTAACACCAGAGAATAGTTTTGCCTACCTTTTAAAAATTATGTAGCACATTGTTTTCCATATCTAGGGGATTATAAAATGGCATGAGAAAATATGCTAAAATATTCTTGGATTCCTCTTGACTATTCTTCTCTTCTTCATCTTTCTTCACTAACTTTCATACTCAGTTTCCTGTCTCACTCTATTGTCTTCTCATCTTTACTATTTTTTAAATTATGTGTCAACTCCATATTTAAAAGGTATTTTGAATAGTCCCATCCAGCCCAGCCCTCAGTGTAAGAGGGAAATACTTACAAAACAAGGAATCCAAATATAATTATTAAGGATGACAGGCTGTGGTGCGGACAGATTCGCCATATGTCAGCAAAAGGGATGTAGCATGTAGGTGTTTATTCATCAGAGAAGGGACTACCTCCTTTCTTGCTCAGGTGGTGATCCCGAGCTGCACTGCTCACATGGTATTATCCTGCCACTCAGGACCTCTCAGGATAGAAACCTACACATCTGTGATCTCTTTCATGGTCTCCTTTCTGCCTTCACTATGGTATAGCTTACTTCTGCAGCAGTTATCACTTCCACACAGCCACCTCATTTCTCTGTAGGTGGCATTAAGTCAGTACTGTTGAGTTTCACCCATTTTGAGTAATGATTTTATATATAAGTCCTGTCAGAC
Organism: Galemys pyrenaicus; assembly: GCA_019455555.1. Classification (NCBI taxonomy): domain Eukaryota; kingdom Metazoa; phylum Chordata; class Mammalia; order Eulipotyphla; family Talpidae; genus Galemys; species Galemys pyrenaicus. The sequence goes on along the minus strand of JAGFMF010011578.1, from coordinate 769,484 downwards.
AATATATAGTCTTACATGTCTAGCTTTTTTTTTATACCATTATGTTAGTAAGATTTGTCTATGTATTTGTTGTAATCATTAATTTTTTTAAAGATTTATTTATTTATACATATAAGCAAAGGGGTACAGGCCAGAGGTGTTGGGGTGCTGAGAGAATCCACCAGACAGAGCAGGATGCAGAACAGGCAGATTGACAGAAACACACTGCTGAGGGGAGCAGCGGGCGAGGCAGGAGAGGTCTGCTGCGCCATGTGGGTCTCCTCCCTGGCCAGTGGCAGGGATCGAACTCATGCTGCAGTGGCTGTAGTCTGCTTCATAGTGCGTTGCTTAACCCACTGCACCACCAGGGCAGGCCCGGTAATCATTAACTTTTATTGGAGTATTCTGTTGTATGAATTTGTATCATCCTATACCTCAAGGATTGGCAAACTTTCTCTAAAGGGCTACATAATAAATACTTTTGGCTTTGGGAACTGTGCCATCTCCTTTGCAACTAGTCAGCTCTGCCTTTGTAGCGTCCAGGCATTCGTAGACGATTTGTAAATGAAAGGGCATGGCTGTGTTCCAGTAAAACTTAATTTACAAAAAATGACTCTAGGCTGGATTTGTTAGTAGTTACCAACTACTGCTATAACTTTTTTTTTAAGTAAAAAATTGTATCATACTGCAAGATTAAATTTTTTGAGATGTCATAACTCTCCATTATTCACGTCTCTGGAAGGAAGAACTTCAGGAAGTAAATAATAACTGGCACTCTTCCTTCTTTATTGTAGTCTCTGGCAAACATAGATGAAGTTGTGAACAAAATTAGACTGAAAATAAGGTAAGTACACAGTATGATTATTAATCATTGAAAGTATGTTGTGAATGCCATCAGTTACATTCTGGATCACACTTATCTGTGAGAATACTGAAATCCCCAGTGCTACTGATGATTTTTTTAAATAATTTTTTTCTGGGTTTTCCAAGTTCTTGTGGCAAAGGACTTGATTCTTTGGTTAATCTTCAGTTAAATTTATACCAAAGAGAGGAAGCCAGAACAGTTAATTATAATAGGAGGCAAAAGTATTTCCTACTATTTTTAATGTAGCAGATTTACTTTTTTTTTTTAATTTTGAAGGCTTAGATATGAAAATGGGCGTGTGTGTGTGTGTGTGTGTGTGTGTGTGTCCCTCCCTTGACCACGTATCAGCTGACAGTGTGGTCAGATCTGCTGGTTGCTGGTGGCCCAGGATTAAACACTGTGGTTAATCTAGATGTGATTATCTAGCATGGTAATCAAGTGTCCTTCCTGCCCTTGTTCTAGTATGTCTATGTCTGGATTTCCAGTTTGTTTGTGTTTTTAAAGATTTATTTATGCATACAAGAACTGGGATACAGGGCAGAGGTGCAGGGTTGGGGGATGAAAGGATCCACTAGAGACAGAGTGGGGAACAGAACAGGCAGATCGACTGAAACACACTGCTGAGGGGAGCAGCAGGCGAGGCAGGAGAGGTCTGCTGTGCCATGTGGGTCAGCTCTCTGACCAGGGATTGAACTTGTGCTGCAGTGGCTGCCGATAGCCATAGTGCTGTGACTTAACCCCTTGCACCAGCAGGGAGGCCCCTGGGTTTCCAGTTTTAACACATGTTAGATGTAAGGTTAGTGCTTGTTCATTCTTCTTATTATAATGGTTTATGTCATTACTTCAAATACAGTTTTTTAAAAATTTTTCATGAAAAGAAGCATTCATTTTGAATCCAAAGGGAGATTTATTTTTTCCTTACTACTTTTGGGTCTTTTGTTGAAGACCTTTGCCATGAATGTATTACTCCGTTGGATGCCTTCAGAAGTACAAAGAAGCCTGTTCGTTGTTTTCGTGGACTTTGGCTATCACATTTCTTATAGAGACCACTAAGTTGTTCAAGGTTTGCACAGATAATGGAAATTCCCTGATGATCTAAAAATCGCTTGTGAAAGAGTTATTTTCAGCTTTCTCTCACCATACTTTTAATGGCTTCTTCAAATGAAAAATGAAATTGATACTAATTTCTCTGGTTGGGATGCCATTAAATGGTCCCTGCTGAGCTGCAGTGGAAAGAGGAACTGGAGACACAGATCTGTCTACTACACAGACTGCAGGATCAGGGCCCAGAGGACAGAGCACTGATTTCATGTTTCCCCGGCTCCTGTCCCTTTGACGGTTTCTGAGGAAGGATTTTGTGTGGAGTAACTTGAACTCCCTGGCTTGCTCCCATTAAAGCTCAGCACTTTTGTCATCCTTGGTTTACTCCATGAAGAATGCTAGAAGTTATATTGGTCCTTTTGGACAACTCTGAATATTAAGTGAAAATAGCCTTTTTAAAAACAAAGATGACTCACCAGTCTGTGCTGGACTTGGCTTCTTACCCCACTGCTCCTGCCTCATCTGGGGTCCGAGCTTCAGTCTTCTTACCATTCAAACTTGTTTGATTTTCTGGACAAATGCGTACAGTCTGCAGAAGTTGATGAATAAAGCACTAATTTTCCCCTACTTGTGTCAACCTAGATTGGTTAAATAATTTGTATCCTTTTGATTTTTCTAGGAGACTGGATGACAATATTCGAACTGTTGTAAGAGGTCAAACAAATGTGGGCCAGGATGGCAGGCAAGTAAGTAATCTCTTCCTCCATATTCATTATACTGCCCTAATTTCTTTAAGACCCAATGACCAAGTGACCAAAATGTCACTCTGCCTTCTCGCAGAGCACTTTTTTATTGATTACGTTCTGGTAGTAGGAGGAGGTTGCCCAGGCCAGCCTGCGCTCTCGTTGAGCGTCTCTTGGACTAGGAACATGTATTGTAGCATAGTCACCCAGGGCCAGGGGCATGCAAATTGGAAAAAGGAAACCAGAATTTCCTTAACTTTCTCCCTGGTGCCAGATATCACTTGTACCCTCCTTTTTTGGTATATTATGATTAAAGAGGGTTGCTGCTTTTATGTGTGGCTAAATTGTTAGGATTTTGGTATTACCTTTGTGGCTGCCAAAGATAGTAGTAACCTGTGCAATGCAAGGCATTGTCAAGAATTAAAGGGTAAGCTACGAATGGAAGCAAATATTTACAAGTCATAGCAGATCAGGGATTAATATCCAGAATATATAGAGAACACCTGAAATCCAACCACAAAAAAAACCAAACAACCCTATTAAAAATGGGCAAAGGATTTGAATGAAAATTCAAAAGATGTTCATGAAAAGGTGTTCAACATCATTCATTATTAGGGGAATGCAAATCAAAGTGATCATGAGATGCCACCTGGTACGCAATAGGATGGCTAATATCAAGACACCAGAGGACAACAGATGTTGGCAAGGATGTGAGAAAATTGGATTCTCGCTCACTGTTGGTAGGAATGTAAAATGGTACAAAACAGTATGGTGGTTCCTCAAAAAATAAAGTTACCTTATGATTCAGCAGTTCCACTTCTGGGTAAATAGGCAAAAGCAAGGTCTTGAAGAGATATTTTAATAGCCATATTTGTAGCAACATTATGCGTAATGTCTAAAATGTGAAAGCCAAGTGTCCATTGACTGATGAAAAGGTAAGCAAAATATGATATATACAGACATTGGAATATTACCCAGCCTTCAAAAGGAAGGAGATTCTTTAACATGCTACAACATGGGTGAACCTATAGAACATTATGCTAAGTAAAATAAGCCAGTCGCAAACGCAATATGATTCCACTTCTATGGGGAACTTATGGTAGTGAAAATCATAAGACAAAATATAATGATAATTGCCAGGGCTTGGGTAGAATGGGAATCTACTATTTCATGTGTATAGAGTTTCAGTTTTATAAGACTGAAAGAGTCATTGGGATGAATAGTGATGATGGTTGCACAATAGTGTGAATGTGTTTAGTGCCATGGAAGTGTACAGTGACAAATGATTAAGAGGGTAAATTTTCTGTTTAGGAATCTCACCACAATTAAAAAAAATTTTTTTAAATCAAGATGGAAATAAAGTTCATTATTGTAAAAAGGAGAAAAAAGATAGTAATCTGACACAGCTATAATCCCTCATCCCTAGTTTGTTGGCAAATAGGTAACTAGATTCATTTCAGAGTTTCACAGTTCTTTTTAGATCTAGCTAAGGAGGACTATTGGAAGGGAATGAAGGAAAAGAGAAGTGTTTAAGGAGGATGACTTTTTCTGTGATTGAGAGACCAGATGTTATCTATTAACCATTTCCTTTTTATTTGGATTCTGTTCTCCTGTTTAGGCATCATATTTCAGAAATTGTTATCATAACAGAAATGCTGAGCATGCCTTTTCTAGTCTTCATCTGAGACAGTGTCTGGTCCTCCTTTTACAATCCTAACTCAGTCAGCGTGAGTGTCCACCTTTGCATTAGCTCCACTTCTGTTATTTGTCTTCTATTCTGTGATTTGACTGACATTTTTTCAGTTTAACTAATTTCTTAACATGTTCATATGCTATCCAGATTTTTGGTGGGTGGCATTGCAGGCGGGGATGGGGGGAGGTATAGTCCTATTTAGAAATGTCTTGCTCTCTCATATGTCTGTTTCCTTTGCTTGTAGCTCAAAGGTGTTGGGGTCTTTTCCTTTGACATTTTTCATTTTGACCATTTCTGTGTTTTTCCTGTATTTTATGGTGAACTTTCATTTTCCTGTTTAGTAATCATCTTGCATTGGCTTATTTTTTAAAAAAATATTTATTTATGCACACAAGAATTGGGGTACAGGCCAGAGGTGTGGGGGGTGAGAAGAGTCACCAAAGACAGAGTGTGGAGCTGAACAGGCAGATCGACTGAAATACACTGCTGAAGGGAGCAGCGGGCAAGGCAGGAGAGGTCTGCTGCGCCATGCTCAGCTCCCTGTGGGTCAGCTCCCTGGCCAGGGATCGAACTTGTGCTGTAGTGACTGCAGATGCTTCGTGGTGTGGTGCTTAACCCTTTGCACCACCAGGGAGGCCCACATTGGCTTATTTCTAAGTAGTCTGCCTTCTTCCTTGTTATCGTCAGTATTTGTGCATAGATATATTAGGTTCCTAAAACTGATCCTGTTTCCTGGTCTTGGCATGACTGATTCTTAGTCCTTATTGCTTCATGTTTGTCTAGGTCTCTCCCAAGTAGCACCACTTCTCTGCCAGGTGAAGCCCCTGCAAATAGGTCCGTAGACATAATAAAGAGGAACAGGGCAGCCTGCAAACACTCCAGTCTCATCCTGCTCTTTCAGTTTCCTCATGTCAAGTATTTCTTCAGAAACTTTGGCTTTACCAAATTAAACCCAAATTCCTTTGCTTGGCATTCAAGCTTCCATTTTGTCTCCTCTGTGAAGCATCTGTACTGAAGACTCAGGGCTCTACAAGTGTGATCTGTGCTTTCTGGGTCTCTGCTTATATGCTGCTTTTTGTCTGAAATGTTAGCTTTCTGTTTTCTTCCAGTAGCTTCATTTCAAAATCTTACCTGTCAAAGCCGCAGATCAAGTGCTACTTTTATGAAATTTTCTGTATACACAGAAGGAATGAAAATTTTAGAAGGGCCCTTGAGATTCATCTGATCCACTTTCATTTTTTAAAAAAGATTTATTTATTTATGCATCCAAGACCTGGGTTGTAGGCCAGAGGTGTGGGAGTGAGAGGATTCACCAGCGACAGAGTGGGAAGCAGAACATACGGATTGACTGAAATACACTGCTGAGGGGAGCAGCAGGCGAGGCAGGAGAGGTCTGCTGTGCCATGTGGGTCCACTCCCTGGCCAGAGAATGGCCGCAGATAGATTGATGGTGCTTAGACTTAACCCTTTAGTCACCAGGGAGGACCCCTTCACTTCTTTCATTTTACAGATGAAAAAGTAGTTCCTGGTGTTCCCTCATTAAGATGTATATGCTTTCTGCCTACAAACTCCACAGCCCCATGCTTCCTGATCTCTTTCCACTGACTGATGAGCACAGCTTGTCCCCTTGATGAAGTCCTGAGTCTTCAGTACAGATGCTTCACAGAGGAGACAAAATGGAAGCTTGAATGCCAAGCAAAGGAATTTGGGTTTAATTTGGTAAAGCCAAAGTTTCTGAAGAAATACTTGACATGAGGAAACTGAAAGAGCAGGATGAGACTGGAGTGTTTGCAGGCTGCCCTGTTCCTCTTTATTATGTCTACGGACCTATTTGCAGGGGCTTCACCTGGCAGAGAAGTGGTGCTACTTGGGAGAGACCTAGACAAACATGAAGCAATAAGGACTAAGAATCAGTCATGCCAAGACCAGGAAACAGGATCAGTTTTAGGAACCTAATATATCTATGCACAAATACTGACGATAACAAGGAAGAAGGCAGACTACTTAGAAATAAGCCAATGTGGGCCTCCCTGGTGGTGCAAGGGTTAAGCATCGCACCATCTTTCTTGAGGAAGAGCTTTATCTTCCTCATCTTCCCATTCCTCAGAACATAGTCCACATTTTATTCAACTCTCTTGACTGGTCTGTGTGAAATTATTAATTATAAATAAAAGCCCTTTATCATGAAAACATCATTTTGATCAGCGCACATGTTCATTTAAAATTGGTTAAAGCTTGATTTGTGTATGATTAGTCCCAACTGTAATTTGAAATAGCAACACTATTTTTTAGTGTGATTCAGTCTACATTTAGAGTGGCTCACTAGAAACCTTAATATTCTTATGAGTCTCAGGTATTTAAAATTCCAAGAATGTGAAAATAAAGTGAATGATTCATCAGGACTTTTTGTTGGGTCATGCTTTGTAGATAAATATCTTTTGGCTATTTATGTTTCAATCTGTGGTCGCAAGCTAGAAGTAGTAGAGAGACAGCTTGCAGGAATGCCGGCCTTCCCCACCTTCACATATTAATAGGTTACAGGTTGCTGCAGCTGAGCGGGTCATATTTCAGAGAGCAGGACCACATTTTCAAGAATGTTTAGATAGCATTTCAATCTGTGATGGAATTTTGTATTCGTCTCCTTAGAATCCAGACAGAAAGGAAGCCCAGAAGAAATAATTGCTTTTCCTGTCATCCCCTCCATCTGTCTTTTCCAAACAGTTTGTAATGCAGGCTGAAGTAGAGATTTTTTTTCCAGGGAACTTTTGGTTCCTAGCCTTGTCAACTCCTAGGGGTGAGAGCCTCGCTGTCCAGCCCTGCTGCCTGGTGGTTTGCTGCAGGGAGACTGTTTGACTGGCACAGACTTGGGAGAGTTATGGATGTTCCAAAATAGTGAGTTTTATAGGTCAGGAGGCCCCAAGTTCCCCTTTTCCTTGGAACAGAGGAAAAATTTGCTTTCAGAACTAGTTTCCTAAGCTGCTGAGCAACACTCGGGAGGAGTGCAAAGGGAAGTTTCCCTTTTAAAATTTCGTCTCGGTTGTGTTCAACCAGAACAGATGTGCTTTTTAACCTGTAGAAGTAAGGGGAATGTATTTACTTAACATTCATGTGTCTTGAAAGACTTTTAGCAGAAAATTTCTTTTGACAAGCAGTTTTAGTGACTGAAAATTTAGTTGTGGCTAAGGAGTAATATAGAAATTGAAGCTACACTGAGACTGTTGGAATTTCTAAAATATCAGCTGCCTACGTAGCGCTCTGCTACGCATTCTGGAGAACCTTTGATTATTGGCCACCCCCTAAGTGGACGAACTCGAGCTGGTCTAGTCTGTGACCTCTTCTAACCAGACTGTGGTGCTCATACAAGGTTAATGGAGCACTGAATTCTCCCCATTTTTATCTGTTGAAATCATCAGGCAAAAGCTCTAACTAAATGCCCACATGTTTGAAAACTCTGTGGATAAGATGAGTCAATTCAACAAATACATGATCTGTTCTGCTATAAATCATCGATGGCTTCCCATGAATTCAGCTTGAAGAGGTAGAAAGAGAGGAGTGAGTTTAAAGTAGAGAAAATTGGGCCTCCCTGGTGGTGCAAGGGATTAAGCAATACACTGTGAAGCAAACTGCAGCCACTGCAGCAGGAGTTCGATCCCTGCCACAGGCCAGGAAGGGGACCCATGTGGTACAGCAGATCTCTCCTGCCTCACCCACTGCTCCCCTCAGCAGTATGTTTCTGTTGATCTGCCTGTTCTGTTCTCCACTCTGTCTCTGGTGAATCCTCGCATCTCTGGCCTGTAGCCCAGTTCTTGCATCATGCATAAATAAATCTTTAAAAAAAAAAAAGAAGAAAGAAAGAAAAAATAAAAAGAGAAAATTGGCAAAGGAGTGGCCAGTTACCAGTCAGCTCACTGCAAATTGCCAAGAGAAGACCTTCTGACTCTTGAATAGAGCTTGGACCACCTGTAAAATAGCATCAGAGCAAGATTAAAGTTTGGTAGGGCAAGAAACTTGTTACTTCCATCTTCAGCTCTGATCACTAAAACTTTGATGTGAAAGGAATTTTAGATAATTCTAGTACAATCTTCTACCTGATTCGAGAATCTTTCTGTGGCTGGCATTTCATTATCTTTCATCTTGGTTACTTCTAGTGATGGGGAGCTCACTACTTTGACTTTCCGTGGGATAGTCTGTTCCAGTCTCATGCAGCTTTAATTGTGAGAAACTTCCTTCTTAGACTGAACTGAAATAGTAAAATGGACCTTTTTGTAACTTCTCATTGATCTTAGTTCTCTTAGTTATCTTAGGGTAAACCTATCCTATTCCTTATTAGAGCTTCTAAAATTTCAAATGGTATTATGTTCCTTTTTGAGTGTTCATTATTTTCCCTAGACTAACCATGCTTACTTTCCTCAGCTTTATGACATGATTTCCAGACCCCTTATCCTCCAGGTTACTTGCACTTTGTCAGCATCTTTCTTAAAATGTGGTTCTTGAGGCCTCCCTGGTGGTGCAGGGGTTAAGTTGTGGCACTATGAAGCTATCTGCAGCCACTGGAGCAGGAGTTTGCTCCCCAGCTAGGGAGCTGACCCATATGGGGCAGCAGACCTCTCCTGTCTTGCTCACTGCTCTCCAGTAGATCTGCCTGTTCTGCTCCCCACTCTGTCTCTGGTGAATCCTCTCTGGCCTACAGTCTAGTTTTTATATGCATAAATAAATAAAAATTATCTTAAAAAAATAAAATAAAATGTGGCTCTTAGCCAGGAAGACACACACTATGTGGACACACAGTGGGACAGTTTGGTCCCCTATTCTAGCTTTGCGTTATTAACTTTGGTACTGTGGACTCTCGAAGTCTGTCAGCTCCCTGAAATTAATTGCAAATTTTTGTATGGAAATACTTATTTTTGGAGATACATCTGATTTTTATAGATTCCCTAAGAAATTTGTGACTTCAAAAATTACACTATCACTGATTTTGATACTGTACTTCCATCACCTAGGATTAGGTGAAATTTTTGACAGTCATATTGACATAACTTCAGTTTCTATTGTATTGGCACTTATCTGAAATTCCTAAGTCAAGAGTTGCAAACAGATGCCTACAGAGGTAAGAAAATAATTTCCGTGGTCTCAGCAGACCTTTGTACGTCCATAGGCATCTAGCAGAGGAGAGGGAGTAGCCATAGCTCCCTTCTAGCCAGTTGTTGGACCTGGATGCACATCTGGAGTTGCTGGATTGATCAAGAGAAGATTTTTCAAGAGAAGCCAGAAATCCGAATTTCATGTGACTCCTCAGTTTTTAAAGGTTAACTTAGTGTTTTTCTCAAGTACTGCAAAGGCTAAACCAAACACATGCGTGGACTCGCAATTTATGATATCTGCTTCAGGTCTTCTTTCTCCCTTTCTTTGATTCAGAGGTCCTTTGAAATTAAGTGCTGGACTTTATGCATCTCACCCTTGGTTTCATCTTGCCAGCTTTGCTTGGTCATCCAGCCTATGGATATCTATTGGAATCTTGATGGTCTCCCCTTTTTTTTTTTTTTGTTAGTGGGTTCACCAGACATGCCTTCTATGTCTTTGAGTTGTAGAAGAAAAGATTTAACGAGATGGTTTCAGGGCCATGTGGCGTGCTATCAGAGACTTCTTTTCTTTGTTATCCTCATTTTAGTACAGAGGATGAGGCCCACAAGACAAAAAATCTCTTCCTGTCCTCAGTCTCTATCAAAGCCATGTTTCTTGATTTTTGTCAGAAAAGGAGGCTAGGTTTACTTCCCTTCTCTTTTCATAAAGATGTCATAAAGATTTATTAAGTAAATAAGCAAAGCATGTTGGAGAAAGTGTTCTTTACTTTTCTTTTTTTTTAAAAAATACTTATTTATGCACACAAGAGCTGGGGTACAGGCCAGAGGCGCAGGAGGTGAGAGGATTCACCAGAGACAGAGCAGGGAGCAGAACAGTATATTCAACTGAAATATACCCTGCTGAGGGGAACAGCAGGCAAGGCAGGAGAGGTCTGTCTGCCTGAGCCATGTGGGTTCCCATACCAGCCAGCGGCAGGGATCGAACTCATGCTACAGCGGCTGCGGTTTGCTTCATAGTGCATTGCTTAACCCACTGCGCCACCAGGGAGACCCCTGTTCTTTACTTTTCATCCTCAAAATTGGCTTATCATTTAATTCAAATGTTAGAACAAAAATAACTCTGCTCTCCAAGACCCTGATTAAGGTAGATGATGGGAATTCACAGCATAGCATCGATCTTCATTAGGTGGGATTATCCATTTATAATTATCAGCTCGTTAACAGGATGAATTCGTTCCTCTGCCACTGCAAGTTTATCTTTTTAATTCATTCTCTCTTTGGGGAGAGAATGAAGCCTATTGATAGAAGAAAATAAATGTCATTAATATTTAAGATATCATACATAGCTTGGGGAAAGCAACTGTTACTTTTTTTTTGCTGAAACATAACTAAATTCAAAGCCATTGAACTTTTTTTTTAGTATTATGCATATAAAGCCAGAGGAGACGGGGGTGAGAGGATTCATCAGAGACAGATTGGGGAGCAGAACAGGCAGATCTACTGAGTACACTGCCGAGGGGAGTGGTGGGCGAGACAGGAGAAGTCTGCTGTGCCATGTGGGTCCCTGGCTCGGATCAAACTCTTGCTGCAGTGACTGGAGATGACTTGATAGCACTGAGACTTTAACCCTTGTGCCAAGAATGTCTGTAGATGACACTCAACTTCAGAAATTGCTATGGCCTGCAAATGACCTGGGAGTGCCGCATCTATGATTTGATGCGGCAGTGCTGGAGTCGGGTTGTAACTCCAGCTTTTGTAGGGTCACCATGTCCTTGATTTTGATTGGGGCTTTCTACCATTTTCAACCAGGATTTCTTCCATCTGGTAGTGAGGTCAAGGTTGGCTTGCCTTTTTTTGACAGTGGAATCTAAGTTAATGTTTAGTTTTGCATACTTTCTAGAGCACTGTTGACTGTAGTTGAGGCAAGGACTCAGAGAATGTCCATTATTGTTTAGCACTGGGGTGACTGCGTTCAGTCTTATCAGTGTGCTTCACCCTGTTTATTGCAAATGAGCCCTAGTAGCTGTTTTTGGCAGAGTAACATGTCTGCTGCATAGTAGAACCCTTTGCCTCTTGTCCTCTAAAACCTCGAATTTTTAAGACATCCTGTAAGGAATTCAAATAGCTCTCTTATCTCTCCCCTATGTCCAGTGAAGGGCTGAGCACTTTATTTGAATTCTGGAAGGGTTGGGGTATGTCTGATTTAAGGATTGGACATTGTCGTTAATACAACACTGATGGCAGCTGAGTCAAGTGAAAAAAACTGAAGCTGTGAATTTAAATTTTGGCTTTGCTGGTCTCTAGCTGTGTGACCTTGGACAAGTTACTTGACTACTCTGAGAATCCTGTTCATCTGTGTCACAGACACAATGATACCTATACTTTAGGGTTGAGGGGTGGTTAGAGTTAATTATGTCAAAACACCAAGCATAACCTTGGGCTCAGTTTGCTTAGTTAATGGCAACAATATTGCTGCCGATGTTCTACTGTAGTAAGTACTGCATATGGATCTATGCACCCAGACACTTGTCAGGTTCTTATGACTTTTCTGTTAGCGCCACTCTTTCCCATACCTACTGCCCTGCTGAGAGCCTCCCCACCGTCCCTCTTTGCTGTTCTCTGAATGAAAATTCAGCACAGTTTACCTGTGTCCATAACATCTGCTGTTGTATCAGAAGTGGTGAAAAATTTCTGTCCTTAAAACCTATATCAGGGCCTCCCTGGTGGCGCAGTGGGTTAAGCAACGCACTATGAAGCAAACCGCAGCCACTGCAGCATGAGTTCGATCCCTGCTGCCGGCCAGAGAGGGGACCCACATGGNNNNGCAGACCTCTCCTGCTGTGCCCGCTGCTCCCCTCAGCAGTGTACTTCCGTTGATCTGCCTGTTCTGCTCCCCGCTCTCTGTGGTGAATCCTCTCATCCCCTCCCCACACCTCTGGCCTGTACCCCAGTGCTTGTATGCATAAATAAATAAATCTTAAAAAAAACAAAAAAAAACCTATATCAAATGTTTGCCAGAACTGTCCCTCCCTTGAAGACATTTGAGAGCTAGATGCAAATAAAGGGGATGGAGATTAGGGCTTGTTGCCTTCCCTCAAGTGGTCAACGCGCCTGCGCCTGCCCCCCAATTCTGCACCAGGTAAAGAGGCGCTTTCTCTGCCTGCAGTCTTTCTCAGGAGCACTCAGTAGATGTGTGGGGAAAGAGCCCAAATGTGGGTGCAAACTGCCTTGTCTGCAGCGCTCCCACAGCTTCTGACTGTTGCATTTAGCCCTGCACTTGGCCATTACTCTTCTGTTAGGACCTTTAGTGGATTCCTTCCTACTGATTGTATAGCATCTGCATTTTCCTCTTATCCCTGCCACAGGCCAGGCAGGCAGTCCTTATGTGTTCTCCTCTCTCCTTCAGCAGCCTTCCCTTCTTGAATTTCAGCATGTTTGATTACCTTCAGCTCTCTGATGGGTTCAAGAAAAGTTGCAATTTGGCAGTTCATTTTTCTTCTCATTGTTATCGTGAGAGCAACACTTTCCAGCTTTCTGCATCCTGAGCAGAAGCACAGCTGATCAGTGGATTTCAGGGTAGCACGCTCAGAAGTTCACTGATGAGATTGCTAATAGGATTGCAGATTCTACATTGCTACTAATCTTTAAGAATTTACCACTTTTCAGGTTTTGGTGTAGGAACACCTGAATATCTAAATAAGTCCCTGAAAAGGGTAGGAAATTATCTCTGCCTTTTTCTGTTACATATTTGAATGAAGCCAGACTGTCATCCTATTTTTCTTTTTTTTATGTCTTTTTTTTTAATCAAATGACATATCATGGAAGCATATATAAGAGTCCAGGTGACCTCTGTTAAAGCATACACTAAAGAGAATTGCAAACACAGATATAATACCACCCTTCTCAAGAAATTGGCTTTGTTTGGGGGAAATACAGGTATTTTTCACAAAAGCATCTTCTTATGTTAGCATGTAAATAGTCTTGTTATTTTAAAATGGTTAATGGCTAAATATTTTAAAAACTCACTTTTAATTTCCACTGTGGCATATATATAGATAGATAGATATAGGCCATCTAAAGAGAATCTCTCTGGGATCCTCAATAATTTACATAATATAAAGGGATTCTGAGATAAGAAGTTTTATCTCTCTGCATAATGTTTCTCTGCATAATGTTTCAGTGTTGAAGGGATGGTAGGCAATTTGCTTTTTTTTTTAAAAAAATTTATATATATTTGACATCAGTTGTAATCCCCATGTATTCCCCATCACCGCTTCACCAGTGCAGATGGCAGGCAATTTGTTTTCGATTTTAATGACAGTGATTTATCAATATATTTGTTCATTCACTCAGTAGCTATTTAGTGGGTGCCTTCTGTAAACTAAGGACTATTCTAGGCATTGGAGATGATGTGAGCAAAGCAGAGATCCTTTCCTTCCACCTGACTCTATGATGTTTCCTTGTTTCCAGATTCTGTGACTATTAAGTAGTTATCCTTGGTATTATAAGCATTTTTGCCAGACAATAGATGTTGAATTTTATCAAAGACCTTATCAGCTTCTACTGATAGACCCATATGACTTTTCTGTGTTATTGATTAGCATGGGATTTTTTTTTTTTTTTTAGTTTAGTTTAAATAACTGCTGAGTCATTGTATATTGTCCTTTTAATGAAGTTTGAATTCTGGCATTTTCATCTGGAAATGATCATTTCATTCATGATCAAAAACTTTTTATGACTGAATAATAGTCCATCATATGTGTATAGCCCATTTTGTTTATCTTTTCATAGATACTTGGATTATTTCCACCTTTTAGTTATTTGAATAATGCTCTAATGATCATTGACATACAACTACCTGTCTAGTGCCTGTTTTCATTTCCTTTTAGTATATACCTAGCCGTAGAATTGATGAATCATATGGTAATTTTTAATCATTTCACTAATTTCTTTGGAAACATAATTTTTTGCATATTGTTCTGTACTTAATACATTTATTTATGTTTTTTACCAGAGAAGCATTTGTCCCTCTCGTTTCTATTTAATCTATACAGATTATGTATTTCAGATTACCAATGGTGGCATAAGCGTTTGTGTTCAGGACCTAAAAATAGTGATGTTGCATCCCCTCCAAGAAAGAAAACTACAATAATTATCTCTTTTAGTTAGCAAGTCCAGCAGTTGGGTTTTTTTCTTCTTGACCTTAGAAACACATCCAATTCCACTTGTGTGCAGCATGATTATTGAACATGGTTTTGTTCCAGGGCAACCCTAATACAAAATGGGTTTGCCTGACTGGATTTTCACCCGCGCGCTCGAAAGGCACTTATAATGCCCCAACTGCAGGCACACACGGCAAAGGTTAATAAAGGTTTTATTTACAAGAGAAGGGGAAATAGCATGGTGAATAACACAAGGGGAAGAGAGGGATACAGATCTGTAAACGTCCTACCAGTTCCTCGGAGCTGGAACCCAATGGCGTGCTGAGAGCTGACTCCCAAGGAAAAGAGAGACCCCCAAGGCCCACGTGTCTGCTTTTATACCCAGCCTGACTGCTCAACTCCACCCTCAGGTCCCAGTGATCTGCTCTTCGATAATGACCTTATGGAATTTGTAGTTCTTGGATCTTGTAGGTCTGGAATGGGGGTCGAAGTCCATAACCTATTTGTGTAACCCATTCAGGAGGGTCTTTCCCCCCTAACAATTTAAGGAAAATTGTTGCCCAGAAGGAACACTGAGGTTTATTATTCTTCTGAGTCATCTCCATATAAATTGGCACTCTTCCTTCAGGAGCCAAGAAATAAGGTCAAGTATTACTTTTGCCATCTGCTGTTTCCATGTTAAAGGCAGTTACAAGTTTAAACTAGAATCTCTGCATGTAAAGAGGAAAATGCCATTCATCACTACTGTAACTGCTTTGGCTATTGCCCAGGTTACTCTTGCTTTTGACTGCGTAGTTAGTGATTTTAGAAGGAAAATTCTAGCCTTAGTTTGAGGTTGAACATTAGAAAAATTGCAGTGTTACCGCTGACAGGGCAGAGCTTTCTGGGTTTCAGGTTCTTGACCTAAGAAGTCATTCATATATGCATAGGTATTTAAAACTCTGTCTTCATGTAAGAACTTGACCTCCTTTTCTTCTTCCTTCTTTCATCCATGAAATATAAAGAGCTTAGAACAGCATGAATGCAATGCTATGTTGTTCTGTCAACATTTCCATTGATAAATCCCTATTTTCAGAAATCTGTAATATAACTATAAATTTTCCTTTGCTCTGCTTTGGGATCTGCAATCTCCTCTGGAAGGGGATTTATTTTGCCATACCAAAGATAATGCTGTTTTAGTCTGTTGTTTTAGTTTGGTGTTCTATAGTCTTGTAGGCAAAAGCTCAAGTATCAAGACACATCGCCTTCATAGAGGATCGGATCATGTGCCAGGATCTCTGATTTTTGTATCCATATGTACTGTGGACTCTGAACAGACGTTGTGTTCGTCTCTAGGTATTGCGTGTGATACAAAATACATTAGTGCGCTATTTTCAGCATGTCTCCCAACTAGAAGGGTGACATTTCTGGAAATAAACTTACTGACAAGTAAATTCAGTGACTCAAATACTGTGTTCTGTAAGGCAGAAGAGATGAATTGACGGGTCTTTACCCCATCTCAGAACCGATTACTCACCTTTGTCTTCTTGTCATAATTCTAGACTTTAGTTCTTCTCAGTCACAGGGGCATACATAGCCAACTGTATTCTATAGTATTGTTAATGTTCAGTCAAGTGCTGTACTTCTTTTTCATTGAATACTTGGAAATATGATGATTGGAGCTTCTGGTGACTGGATTAGTATCTTGTGGTCAGGTTCAGCAGGGTGTCTAGAAAGAATATACATTTGTAAAGTTAATATGTCTTTCTCAATTGAGTCACTGTAAGCAGAGACACATTCTGAAGTGTTTCGCTGGAGAGCACATTTTGAATCATTTGTCTTAATCTGTAATGCTGATATTTATAACAATATAAATGTTTACCTTATATTCTACAAAATATTGTGTGTATTATTTTACTTGATTATTATAGAGATATGAATTAGGCCACATGGATATTCTCCTCCTGATTTTACAGATGAAGAAACTGGTTCGGTTAGGTTCTGTATGGCTTGCCTAAAATTACACTCAATGAATTAGTCACTGACCCATTTATTTTTTAAAAATATTTATTTTTATTTACTTATGCATATAAGAAGTGGGGTGTAGGTCCGAGGTGTGTGGGGGGTGGGGTGAGAGGATTTATCAGAGACAGAGTGGGGAGCAGAACAGGTGGGCCTACTGAAATACACTTCTGAGTGGAACAGTGGGAGACAGGAGAGGTCTACTGTGTCATGTGGGTCAGCTCCCTGGCTGTG
Source organism: Galemys pyrenaicus (assembly GCA_019455555.1). NCBI lineage: Eukaryota > Metazoa > Chordata > Mammalia > Eulipotyphla > Talpidae > Galemys > Galemys pyrenaicus. The sequence goes on along the minus strand of JAGFMF010011578.1, from coordinate 752,685 downwards.
GATTGAACTCATGACACAGTGGCAGGCAATAGCTTGATAGCACTTAGACTAACCCCGTGCCACCAGAGAGGCCCTGATCCAGAGTTTTTGATTCCTAATATGCTGTCTACTTGTTCATACGATTTTCTTTTTATAAATAGTGACAAACTTTAAAAGCAGATTTGAGAGTTACCCTCCTTCTTGCTTGCTCTCTGTCTCTCTCTTTTCTTTTTTTATTTTTACTGTAAACTTCATTGGTTCATAAGGGAATTCAAGCATGACAGTCACCATGTCCCCATGAACCAGTAGGGTCCCTCTCAGCAAGAGGAGGAAACTGGGCGCTGAGAGAAAAGCTCCAGAATGAAAAGAAAACTGTGTGTTCTCTGCCCAACTGTGCCAATGAAGAGCATCAAGTGAAAGAAGAAGAGAAAAGCATTCAACTGAAACCCCAAGGGGGCCCATAGCCTATGGGGCATTGGTACTGAGATATCTGTAAAAATCAACTCAAAAACCATCCAGATGTCCCTACACCTACAAAAGGATCTTTTCTCCTAAATGAATGCCCATAATATAGTTGACCATTACTATGTAACTAGAATTAGAAGCTATGGTAAGATGCAGGGGATTAGAATTTAACTTGGCCACTAGAAACGCCTATTTGTGTGAAGTAGTCCTTTTGTTAAACTTGGACAAATTCTTCCTTGAAATGTGTCCCATTTCCTAAAATACTGAATTAAGTACCTTTTATTGTAGCAAAAACAGTTGAAACTTTTGCTTAAATCTTCCCTTCTCTTTTTCATTTGGAATTGTTGCTTTAAATGCTCTGTCCTCAAGGGTTCCATTTCATCGAAGGAAGTGGTGCATGAATGCACTCACTCCCAGCTATTTCAGGGCTAGCATACTTTAAATTATGGGTAATAACAGATATAAGCAGAACTTCACAATGTAAATGTTTAGTCTTATTTGGGCACTGCTGAATTTGTGTCTTAGCCTTGTCTTGGGATTTTTAACTTTTGGCTTTTCTTCTAAAAACAATAAAAATGAACTCTTCGGTGGATGTGGTTTACAGAAATCATAAATAAAAGTAACTTACATGGAACAGAACGTTTTAACAAATAAGGTGAGAATTACTCCTTGTGCCCTTTACATTCTCTTGGTTCACAAATTTGGAAAGAAATGTGCGCTTTAAATAAAGCCCATTCAGACTTAAGGTTTCCAAATAGTCTCTGGAGGAAATATGTCAACCTCAGCAGTTCTCATTTGACAGGTGCTCACCTGGCCTCTGACCAGGCCTGCCAGACCTCGAGGGTACCTGTTGTATGCTAGGACACAGGGAAGCGTAATGCTGTGCCCATGCAGCCGTCACGGCTATGAAATTTCTGGTGCCTCTGCTACTGTTTGGCTCCACGGTGGGGAACCGGCCACATTATTATTGCTGAGCCTTCTTACTGTACCTCGGCTCTGGCTGAGGATGCTCTGTTTCCATAGCAACAGCTCTCCATGGTGCATGGGTTGCCAACAGGATCAAAAGAAGGGACATAAATAGAGGCTACTTACCCCTCAGTGTCTCTCTTTAGTGGATGTCATGGGGCCTTTGTTTAGAACTCATCAGATGCGGTATCTCTCAACCATGTGTTTGCTCTGTTGAGGAGTCCCTGGCTTTCCAGATGATTCTGGCATTCTTTATTCATACCTCTTTGTATCATGCTTACGGTTATTTATGTTTCTGGTGTTTATTCTCTGCAAGCTCTTTAAAGCCATGATTCCATCCAGTGACCTTTTTCCCTCAGTAACTGGTACCGTACATATAGTAGGCATTATTGAAGGAATGAACAAAAGATTGAAACTTTTTCTCTGGAAAACACATCATTTTCAGTATGGTTTGAGGGACCATCCTCCTGTCCACGAGCCCTTATGTGTATGCCTGCAGTTGCTGAACCTAATCAGCTTCCCTACAAAGCTTTAACAGATGGGTCAGCTACCTTTGACTCTTGGAGGGATAGTCATCTGTAATATTGTGCTCCATCTGGGACATCTGGGAACAGTATTAATAGTTACCCTTTAGTGAACTGCTCCTATGAGTTGAGTCCTTTGTCAGGACTCTCAGTTGCAGAAGACAAAATCCTAATTCAAATTGATTTAGGCAAAACAGGATTATTTAGAAGGCTCTTGTTTTTTTTTTTTGTTTGTTTTTTTTAATTTTTTCCAGCTTTCCCATTTCTTTTTTTTAAGATTTATCTATGCATAAAAGAACTGGAGTACCAGCCAGAGGTATGGGAGATAATAGGATTCACCAGAGACAGAGTGGGGAACAGAGCAGAAAAATCTACTGGAATACACTGCTGAGGGGAACAGCAGGTGGGTGAGGCAGGAGAGGTCTGCTGCACCATGTGGGTCAGATCCCCGGCTGAGTAAGAACTCATGCTGCAGTGGCTGCAGATGCTTCATAGTGTGGTGTTTAACTCCTTGTGCCACCAGGGAGGTCCCAGAAGGCTCTTGTTTTGTTTTTTTTTTTAAAGATTTATTTTTTTATTCATACAAGAACTGGGGGGACAGGCCAGAAGTGCAGGGGGTGAGAGGATCCACCAGAAACAGAATGGGGAACAGAACAGGCATATTTGACTGAAATACACTGCTGAGGGGAGCAGTGGGCAAGACAGGAGAGGTCTGCTACACCATGTGGGTCACTCCTTGGCCGGTGGCAGGGATCGAACTCGTGCTGCAGTGGTTGTGGTTTGCTTCATAGTGTATTGCTTAATCCACTGTGCCACCAGGGCAGGCCCAGAAGGCTTTTGTTTTGAAGGAGAAATTGGCCAGACTGTTGCAGCATCATGTCACAGCTGGGGTTGTCAAACACCTGAGGCAGGATTAGAATAATGGATCTTTCCGTCTCTCTCTCTGTGGCTGGCTTTATCATGTCTGTCTGGTGACCAGACTGTCCCCCTCACTGCTGTCCTACTCAGTTTCACATCTTGGGGCCCCCATCACTGGAGAAAGATGAATTCTCTTTCGTGATTTGTCCTGGAAGATCCCAGGAAGACTCCAGTTGGCCCAACTTGGTTTTATTCTGCCTCTCAGACAGCAGACTCCCTAAGAACGTGGCGAGAGGAAGATTCCCAGGAAGAAGGAAGCATGCTGGGTAAACAGTTCCAGGGGTGGTCACTGTTAAACTCTGTATTTCTTCCTTCCAAAATCTGAGGTCAGTGCTTTTACTCCTGTTCTAGAAATGGTGTCTATGCCTCTAGAGGTTAAGTGGTTTGACAGAGATTGCTCTGGAAGAATAAGGGCCAACTTTCAAATTTTGGTCTGCTAGTTCAAAACCTTGCTTTTTAGTAATACCATGCATTGCTTCAACAAGTAAGAGGCAGGGAACTGGCAGGCATACATAATGTTAGATGATAGAAGTAAGAGCAGAAGAACAGGGAAATACCATTCTCTTTCCAGTAACCTTGAATATTAGCACCTTGTTTTTTCAAAGAACAGTCTAAAGCCATACCAGTCCTTCCAAATATGAACCACCTTTCCTTCCTGCAGTGGCAATAAATAGGATCTCCGTTTAAAATCTCTTGAAGGCTGCATCTCTTGGACTTAGGATAAAGGCAGTGTAACTCTCTGATAGTGCAAGCTGCAAAATTAGATTCTTAAGAGCCAGAGGAGATGTGTGTTTCTCAAGGCATTCTCATTGGCTCGGGTACCTCTGTCTACACAGGTGGCAGATAACAATTCTACCAAAAAAAAAAAAAAGAAGAAAGCAGTAGTCTCTGCCACATTCCACGCTGCTTATCTTCCGTGCACATGGCCTAGTATGGCTTTGGTAGCCTGCTCAGAGTCTTCTTCGGAAGGCAGGGAAAATTAAGAATGATGGCTACTGTTAATGATGCGCTAAAATCTAAAGATAGTGTAATTGGATTTGCTGAATCTTCTAGGCTAGCCCAGTGGGTTGCTTAGCGTCTCCTGATTGCAGAATTTGATTTACTAAAGATGATCATCACAGTAACTGTTTGCTAATGACACCCTGGAATGCAGGCTGTACCCATACTCCAGTGCTCAGTTCAGAAACTCTGGTAAGGATAGATTGAAGACAGGCATTTTGGGGTGATTAGTTCTATTTTAAATCCACATCCAGCTTAGAATGGAAAAGTAGCCACGTTTTATTTTAAGCAGTGTCTAGGGACAGTGCCAGAATCTTTCAGCACATTTTCTGATTAGCCAGGTAGTAAAACTGTTTTAGTATTTTTTAAAAATAAAATCTTAACCTTTTGTAGCGGTCTTGTGGTTCTTCCAATTATAAAATTCTCTTCTTCTTTGTAATTGATTATTAGAGATTAAATATCAGAATATCAGATATTAGGATGTACGTTGATAGTGTGAATGCTTCAGAAGAACCTTTTTTGCTCTGGAAAGTCAATTATACTAAGTTTTCTTGGCTTTGTATAACAAGCAAAAGTATTCCAGTCTGAAAAAATCTGGCAGGCAGTTTATCTTTCTTTAAGACTGTGAAATGTAAGATTGTGCAAGTCTCATTTGTTTGCTAGAAGAAAAAAGTTGTACCTTCAGAGGAGACAGTTCTGGAAGGATGCCAGATTGAGCATAAGAGAGAAATAGAAATCCTTTCCATCAGAAGGGATTGTGCAAACTTCCGTCGGCTTTAGACTTAAGTATAAAAATTTGGTCCTTTTTGACTTTCTTACTTGTGTGTCATCTGTCTGAGGGTGTGTGGCTGGCAGATGATAGTTGTAATCCCCTCAGCACATCACTGTAACTAGGCATGGCTGATGCCATCCCAGAATCCCATGAGGCCCTGTCCCAAAACCAGCCCTTTCTTGTGGGCAGTTGCCGGCAGAGGTCTCAGTAGTGCTTTTCTATCCATTTTTTTAATTAAAGATATTTATGCATAGAAGAACTGGAGTATAGGCCAGAGGATTGGGGGGTGAGAGGATTGACCAGAGACAGAGTGGGGAACAGAACGGACAGATTTACTGACATACACTGCTGAGGGGAGCAGCAGACAAGACAGGAGAGGTCTGCTGTGCCATGTGGGTCAGCTCCCTGGCCGGGGATCGAACTCATGCTGCAGAGGCTGTGGATGCTTCACAGTGAGGTACTACTTAACCCCTTGTACCACCAGGGAGGCTTTTCTATCCATTTTTTAGCAGCATCCAATGGATTTAGAATTTACGGAACCCCTAAAGCATTGAGGGCATTAGACTCCATTTTAGCAAAGCAAGTAACAGTTAAGGAAAGTAGTGATGCCGTTTCGAACTTGTAATTGTGCCAGAAAACCCTGGTTGTCAGCACACCCCAGTCAGACCACATGTCTCAGACGGATGCTTGTCTGAAAAGTGCTATGGGATATTTGTTAATCAGTTGGCAAATATTTTCAACTGTTCCCTGACTTTGTTTAGATGCTTCAGGTAAGGTGACCATATGATTCCCTGCAGAATCGCCTTCAGGAGTGAGGCAGAGATGGTAATAATTTTGCTGAGACAGTAGTCATTAGCTGGATCTGGCTCTGGCATCAGAATGAATGATTGTCTGAACTGTAGGGGCTGGAGGAAGGCCATTCCTCTTCTGGTCACGCGGTGGAAATACTGATAGCCACAGAGGGCTAACACACACCAGCAGTTCAAGGACATTATAAAAAGTCCTCCTCTTCTGAAGTTATCCCAACTCCCACATCAGTGTCTCCTTTCCATTCACATCATTTCCACAATAGGCCTGTGCATCTGTCACCTTTAAAATTCCTCCCCCCAAAATAAACAAATACTCCTCCCTTCTCCCAATCTGTTGCCCATTCTTCTTCTCTTCTCATAGCAGAAGCTTCTTGAAAAAGTAATCTGTTCCAGGGGTCAGCAAATTTTCTCTGTAATGGGCCAGATCGTAAAGATTATAGTCTTTAAGTGCCATCTGGTCTCTCTTGCAACTATTCACCCCAGCTATTATATGGTGAAAGGAGCTGTGGTCAATACCTAAAAAAGATGGAACTGGCAGTGTTCCAAGAAAACATTCGTTTCAGAAGCAGGTAGCAGATCAGATTTAGCCCAGGCACCCTTTGCTGACTCCTGTTCTATACTTACTGTCTGCAGTTTATCACTTTCCCCTTCCATCCCACCGCTCTTTTTGTCAAGGTTTGCTGTCAATTTCAGTGGCACTTCTCTATGCTAATCTAACAGGAATTTTCAACAATATAGGACATAGTCACTCTTTTCTGCCTTCTTCAAACATTTTTTTTTTTTTTGTGATACTGCAGTCCCTGGTTTTCTCTCATCAGTGATGGTTTTTCTCTTGCATCTTTCCTTCCTTCTTTCCTCCTAGGCTGCTCAACGCTGGAGTAGCCAGTGTTCAGCCCCAAGCTGGGCCCTGCTCTGCTCTTCTCGTTCCCCCCTTTGATTCCTCTGCTTTCCTTTCATTTTCCCTATTCTGGCCTCTCCTGCCCTCTTCCCTCACCTGTCACCCACCCCCTTCTCTCTCCTCTCCTTTCTCTTGTCCTCCCCTCAGTGACTTCTTCCAGCCCCACAGACTTAAATATCATCTATAAATTAAAGACGTCTAAATTTAAATTTCTAACCCTCACCTCTCTTCTGAGCTCCCGGCTCCTATGTCCCACTTGGTATCTCCACTTGACATGAAATGGATGACACACCTTTAATGTATTAAAATTGGAACTCTGGTTTCCAACCCTACCACCACCTCACACACCTGCCTGAGAACCTGTTTCGCCCTGTCTTCCTTAGCTTAACAAGTGGAATAATAAACTGCCTTTCAAACCTAAACTTAAGAGTAATCCTTTTTTTCCCCTCATTACCCACTTCCATTCCATCAATGAATCCTGCATATGAATCTCTTCAAATAAATCCCAAGTCACTTCACCCTCTCCCCCATCCCCCACTCTGACTTCGCCTGAATAGCTGCAGCAGCTAGTGGTTCTCTCTGTCCTGCTTTCACTCCTGTCTCTGTACACGTTCTCCTTGCCATTAGCAGCCAGGGCGGTCTTCTGCACATGTAAACCATCTGCCAGCTCCTAGTTTAAAACCCTTCAGTGGCTTCTTATTGCACCTAGAAAAAAATCCCTATGCTTTTTACCACGACTATGAGCCCTCCATGCTCTGGCTCCTAACTACTTTTCCAAATAATTTCTTAATACTTTCCACTCTGACACAGCCTGCCCTCCACTCCTTTATTTTTTTGTTCTGCCAGGGTGTTTTCCATATCAGACTCTTTTATTTGCTGTTCTTTCTACTTGAAACTTTCTTATTCCAGATCCACAAATCTTGTCTTCCTTTGATCCTGCAAATCCCAGTTCCTGTGCTCTTGCTAAGGAGACCCTGTGTGACTATCATTTTTCTTACTCTCATTTCTCTGCTGAATTCCTTCATCATACCTGTTTCACTCTGAAATTTTCTTATAAAAAAAAATTGAAATTTTCTCCCCTATTTATTTAGTTGTTTTTCCAGTAGCTCCCCTACCTTCTCCGAGTAAGCTCTATTGACTGAAATAAAAGTCTCAATGATAATTAGACAAAGAATTCCTTAGATAGTCAAAGTGACAACTCAAACCAGGGAAGCAGTTTGACAGATGAGAACTGTTCTCTGTGAGAGTTCTCATAGAGTTGTCTACGAGAACTGTTCCAGCCATCACAAGTTGAAGTTTATATAGATAGGAATAGTAAGTCACTGATATAAAAAAAAATGTAATTACTCTTAATGAGAGGGCTTCTGGAAGTTTCCTGTGGATCATTGATTTTCCTAAGTTATCTTGACCTAAAGATATGTGGATGCTGTCTGTGTGCAGAGGGGGACAAATGCCAGGGTTTAATCTCTTCCCTGATCATAAAAGAATGCTCCTCGGAAAAGCAAAGCTGGGTGCCCATTGTCTGAATCTTAATCCACCTTGTTGGTCACTGGAGGGGTGGAAAGGCAGCAGAGTTTTGCTGAGACTACTTCACAGAACAGGGCAGAGCCTGTTCTGACTTCAAATCTATGCAGAGAACTTTGCTCTGTCCCTGCTCCACCAGGGAGGGAAGGTCCCCAGAGCACTTACAGTATATTCACAGTTCTTGGAGGATGGGGAGGGACCATGCCTGCCTTGCCTACCAGTCCTAAGAGTAATCTGGCACATGGAACATAGTCAATAAATATGTTGAATGATTGAAGGAGTTAACACAACAGTCACTAATGTAGCTGCAACTATAATTGCCACAGAAGTTCAAGGTAATAGTTCAGCTAATGGTAGTTTCAGTCACTGGATACTCAGAGTCTGTGTTGCTGGAAGATGAGAAATTATGGTAGCGTGTTGATTTGAAAAACAGCATTTTACTTAGTACCCAGTACTCAAAATGTTGCTTAAAACATTCTGGCTCAAAGAATAATATGTGAAGTTTGACCTTCAGAAAGCCTTCTCAGACCTCCCTTCTTGATCTCTTTCTTCCTACCGAACTAACAAAAAAGCCAATATGTGGTGATGGTCTCTCAGGGTCCCCCAACACTCTCTGCGTGTCTTTATTATGTCTCAGTGTTCTCATTATTAACCTGCCTCTTTGCCTAACTAGAATATAAGCTCCTTGAAAGCAAGAATTAAGTTTAATACAGTGTTTGTTGATTAAAATTGGTTCTAGTTCCTGAGGGCACAGCCAAATAGAAAATGATTTTTGCGGGCCTCCCTGGTGGCGCAGTGGGTTAAGCAACGCACTATGAAGCAGACCGCAGCCACTGCAGCACGAGTTCGATCCCTGCTGCTGGCCAGGGCGGGACCCACATGGCATGGCAGACCTCTCCTGCCTGGCCCACTGCTCCCCTCAGCAGTGTGCTTCTGTTAATCTGCCTGTTCTGCTCCCCACTGTCTCTGGTGAATCCTCTCACCTCCCTGGACTCTGGCCTGTACCCCAGCTCTTGTATGCATAAATAAATAAATCTTTTAAAAAAATGATTTTTGCAAACATAAAAGGAAAAAATAGGATCTGGTATTTTAAAATATGGGAAATAATTTTAACATACAGCATATTAAGAAACAGGCATTGAAAAATGCCTTTCGGGCCTCCCCTGGTGGCGCAGTGGGTTAAGCAACGCACTACGAAGCGGATCGCAGCCACTGCAGCACGAGTTCGATCCCTGCTGCCGGCCAGGGTGGGG
>JAGFMF010011578.1:711516-738537 GCA_019455555.1 Galemys pyrenaicus | reverse complement strand
CCCTCCTGGCCGGCGGCAGGGATCGAACTCGTGCTGCAGCGGCTGCGGTTTGCTTCATAGTGTGTTGCTTAACCCACTGCGCCACCAGGGAGGCCCTGGAGGCTGTTTTTTTAAGCAAAGAAGAAAATGTTTAGTTCATAGTCCAGAGGTAGCTCTTCCATTGGGTGCAGCTGAACACAGAGGTTCAAACAAGTCTGCCCGCGCTTGTCGTTCTCCTTTCATCTCAGCCTCACTCTCCTCTTTCCTCTGATAGCGTGTCCGTCTCGGGATAGCTCGCTGTTTCTCTGTGGAGGTAAAGATGACCTACACAGCTCTAGGGTTACACTTACGAAGGGCTTGTGAGGCCCAGGACACATCACTCCGAAATCCAAAATAAATAAAGTGCTTTGGATAAAATGAAACATGGCTCCTTTTGACTGCTGTGTCTTTTGTGAGTCCATCTGTTCTACATGTGTGTGACTTTAGTGCCCTCACAACTCCCAGAATATTGCTTCCTCTGCTCACAGAAGCTACTGTGCTTGTAATACTTTTCATGTGTGGCGTACATCTTTGTGAGCTTTGACTTCAGTGGAAGCACTTGCTCGCTGTTGTTAGCTTTCTAACTTCATTTCATTGGGTTTCCAAATGGAGTACTATAGAAGTCTGGAAGGTTCACCACAGTTCTGGACTCTTCATGCACAGTTGTTTATTTGAAGATGTAACCTGCAGTTTCCAAAATTCAGAGCTTCCCTTACCACCAACTTAGCTGCCTCTGTTTCTACGAAGGTTACTACATACATGAGCCCACGTGCTCACACAAGCACGTATCCTGTTAATTTGCTGTGATCGATATGTGCAATAATTATGGAGGTAGAGGGAAATCATTTCATTTTTAAACTAAAACTTTATGATGCAGATTGGCAAGAATTTTGAGTGCTTGTCGTAACCGGATGCTGCACTCTTGTCTTCGGTCCAGTAGAATTAACCACAGAAGTACAATGAATTGAGTATTTTATTAGTTTTCCCTGAGGCTGAATTTGATTTCAGTGTACAGACTCGTGCTGTCTTACACTGCTTCTTGTTACTAATTTATTTCTCTTATTCTAGGCACTTGAAGAGGCCCAGAAAGCTATTCAACAGCTCTTTGGCAAAATCAAAGATATCAAAGACAAAGCAGAAAAGTCAGAGCAAATGGTGAGTTTAGATCTCTTCTCATTTTTCTGCACCAGAGGAGGAAGTCAGCTGTCGAGTCATTCTCATCCACTGTGGCTTTTTCTCCCACATGCCACCAACCACAGCACTCACGTCTCCAAAGCAAGCCCTTGAGGACATTCCAGATTCATTCAGGAGGAGCTGCTAGACATGCAGTGACTCACCGCTCCTGCTGCCCTACATTTGCAGCCCTGTTTTTAAATAGGAAAAGTTTCCTCTCCTACCCCCAAAATAGTTTGCTACTCATTTCGGAATCCTGTATCTCTCATTTGTTTATATCACGTATTTCTCAAGTGAGATAGGGATCATACGTAACTTGGTATCACATAAACATTGGTACTGGGAATCTGGGAGGTGAGACGTCTCCTGTTGTGATACGTACGTATGGTTTTGATTTGAAGCTCTCCCTCTACAAATTTGCATTCTCGGGTGGTATACTCAGAAGGCCCCTCTGCTGACCAAGAATCCAGTCTCACCCACTCCTACTCCGTGGGAGGTGCTGTGAAATGCTAGCTCCTGGGCTCAGATTCTGACTACATAATGTAATGTCTCTGAATTCCAGTTTTTTTAACTGTTAAGTAAGAATAACATCTACCTCCAAGGGTGGTTGTAAGAATTCACTGTTTGTCAAGAGTGAACATAGTACGAGGCTTATGTTAATTTGCTCAATAAATAGAAGTCATTATTAATGACAACTGTCCCTGGCTTTTTCCCCCAAGCTCTTACAGACTTGTTTCCCTACACCTTTTTATAGTCCAGAAACAGATCTGAGGTTCACATTTCCATATATCCTTCATTCTCTTCAGTGACCATTTGACAAGATAAAGAAGGGAATGGAGTGTGGGGTAGGAGTCGGGCCTTCAGCTGAGAGAGACAGGGCGTTTGATTTAGTAGTGAAAAGTGTGACCTCTGGAGGCAGACTGTCTGGCTTCAAATCCAGCCCCTCTCTACTTACTGACTACACTTTGATCAAGTTATTTAACTCCTCGGTACCTGTTTCCTCTATAAAATGGAGCTGATATTTGGGTACACCATAGAATTGTGGGGATTCACTGAGCTAATGCATGGCACACAGTTAAGCACTTGCAAGTATCGGCTATTATTTTTCTTATAGTTAGCTCTTTTTGCTCCTAGTCCAGGCAGGTGGTGTTAGGGACCTTTAACTACCAAACTAAGGGTCAAAGAAGGAGAACTCTCTTGGCAAAGGGAAGAAATGAATATTTGTGCTTCATCACAGAATTAAACAGCCTTTGAGAGGAGGCTGGTATCACCAGAGAGGGACTTGGATTTGTGGTTCTATCTCCAAGGATGCGCTGAACTCAGCACTGTCCATGGGCCAGAGAAGCGCAATCACCAGGTGACACAAGCAGATGTGACCTTTGCTAGAGTTTCTTGTCCTCAGAGTTCTTATTCACACATATGCTGATGGCTCCAGTCTGCTCTGTGGTCTACACTCTCTTCTAGTCTGAGTGTGGCAGGGGAGAGGGATGTGATAACAGTTTGAGTAGACTGCTTCTAAAGCTATTAAATGTTTCCTTTTAAAGAAGTTTGCTTTCCTGAACAGTGGCTTGTTAAAGGGAAGGAGAAGCAGGACTGAAGAAAGAATTGATATTTGTTGAGCTCTTTCAACATGCCAAACACTGCCAGTCCCTTTCTACAGGTGATCTTAGCCCTCACAGCAACCTGATGGATTAGGTTTTGTTACCATGGTTACTTGTACACCTCCCCACTTGGTAGATGAGGAAGCTGAGACTCAGTGAGGCTATGCGTCTTGGTCTAGGAGATAGAACTAGTAAGAAGAAGATCTGGGATCCAACTCTAGGGCTTTCTGACTCCAAAACCTGCCACACCATTATCAAGTTCTGTCCTTTGTGTGGCTGCCTGTGGGTAACAGTTAAGGTAGAGTAACGACTGGTGTTCTGTGTGCAGATTGGTCTCCTGTGAGTTTGACATGAGTGCCCATGCACGAGCGACCATTAACGGTGTTGTTTAGGGAGTATCAAGTAACTCAGTTTGTCTAGAGAAGCAGAGGATATGTGTAGGGGAGAGATGGAGATGCCGGAATGCAGTGCAGAGCAGTGAGACAGATTCTTCAGATGAGGCAGAGGAAGAATACTTGGGACATAATGACTGATTTATGATGCAGGAATGAGGAGAGTCATAGAGGACATAATAGTTAAAGACCCCTAGTGTTAAGCACTGCAGCTAAGGAGCCCAGGTGGAGGCTCCTGAAGGATTTTTTTTTGTAAAAAAGATGATGATTTCAGTGTGAGAAACGGGTGATCAGATTATGAATATAAATAAACCGTACCTGGTTTGTTACATCATTTTTGCTCTTTCTACCCAAACTCAATTGTTCAGGGAAGAGGTCATAGTTCTTAACCTTCCTTCCTCCATCTCCCCACCTCCTATAGAAAGAGTATCTTGATGGCCCTGAGAGTGTGGACTTGGTGAGGAAGTCCCCATGGGAGACTTTTTAAAATTATTAATTTATTTTTCTTACGATGTTTGCTTTCTTTTCTTGGGTGTAGTCCCCATAGAGTTTCCACCACCAGTTCACCCGTGCACCATCACCGTAGGCCCTTGTGCTCTTCCCACCCCTGTCTTGATTCCAGTTCCTCCCCCTCCCTGGAAGAGAGTTTTTCTGCTAAGACTCATGTCAGTCTTCAGCTCTGTGGGTGTGGAACTGAACTATTCATAGTCTTTACTTTATGAGTCCACCCGGGAGGATCAAATTCTAAAAAATCAGGTTGCATAAACTTAACTCACTCCTGGTTTTTTCACTTCTAATGGGAGATCTAGCTTTCTGGTGACTAACATGTTGGTGCTGGTAACAGGGCCCTCCGTTTCCTCCATGCATCAAGGAATCTGGGGAACCAAATCGCTGTTCAAAAAGTTTCTTGATCAATGTGGATTCAGGTGGTTCAGTGGGAGATTTTCACCCAGTGTTAATAAAGCTGGAAAATTGTTTCCACTTCACTACTGAATGTACTTTCCTAAGGAATAAACTTGTATTCCCAGTTATTAATTTTCTTCCTCTTGGATCTACTGGGTTGACCGAATTTACTCCCCAGTTGTCTTCTTGCCCTCTGACATAATGCATTAAGTTCATGTTATGGAAGTTACATTTTAGTCTTCCTGAGATTTGAGATAAAGTCTTCTTGCTGGAGATTGGGCAAATAATTCCATGAGTAAATGCTGTCTTGATAGAATAAGGTGAATAATGCTATCCATTTTGTGCTGAATCTGGAAGCCCCCAGAAGACTTGTTTTTAGACCCTGTTCAAGAAAAAAATGCATTGTACTTGGCTGCTGGACCTTGTATGTTCCTTATAAATTGCTATTTCGATCACTCCATATGGGGTCAAAAGGAAAGTGCATTTCATTCCCAAAACTGAGGATTTTGTAACTCCAGGTAAAGTCATCTGAAGAAATGCCAAATGAAATTTAAATGGGACATTATTTTGGTTGTCTATTGTGAGGATGTCTGTGTTTTCTTCAAGGGCTTACCTGAGGTTTTCATTCTAGCTTCACTTGCATTGTTGTCTTGTGGTGCTAACTGCAGAATGGTTTATGTCTTCCTTAGCCTGCCTCCTTTTTCTCCTGTGGTTTTTCAACGTTTAGGTGAAAGAAATCACCCGTGACATTAAGCAGTTGGATCACGCCAAACGCCACCTGACCACCTCCATCACGACGCTGAACCACCTGCACATGTTGGCAGGCGGTGTCGATTCCCTTGAGTGAGTAGTGTCAACTTTCTCTCTTGGGGTCACAGGAAATGAACGTGTCACATACAGAAAGTGGCATCATGGGTTTATTTATTTCTTAGCCAGGAAAGTCTCACTATCTTGCCCCACTTTCTGCAAATCAGTCTCAGATCTTCTGTCACCATTATCTGTTCTGTGCCTTCTCGTGTTCGAAACATAACAGACCTACAACTTTGAAGAGAGGTGCAAGTAGAGAATGACTCCAAAAATATAAATCGTTTCCATGTGGTAGATGTCTACCATTTAGGCTGGCAGGGTATTCAGGTCGTTAATTGCTCTCTGCAGCTCCCCCTGGGTAAGTTTTCTGCTGTGTCAGGCTGAGCTGTGCTGTCATTGAATGTTCCAAATGGAAACAGATCTTTATTATTCAGCACCCCCCCCCTTTTTTTTCCAGCTTACTTTTTCAAGATAGTAGTTCTAGCTTCCTGTGGGTTGATAGAGGAGCCATAGGGAATGATACATGAGAATATTGGAAAACAGTATTAAAAGGAAGAGCTGGATATTGACCACAAAGAAGCAATCCAAAGAAGCAAATCCATAGGCAAGATTGTGACTTTCTGGTTCAATGCTGCGGTCTCTCTGCGCCTGAGAATGCTCTCTACACCAGCCTCAGTCTGATCTCACACATGGACAGAGAAAAAGCTTCTTCATAGACAGTTAGATTCAGTATCTAAAGACAGGCTGGGGGCTGGAGTACAGACTTACTGATTTCTCCCAGGCTTTGCATGAATTTCAGCAAATCTTGGTTTATTCTCCTGTGAGTCACCAGAGGGAAGCCACAGGAGCAGTTTCCTTATCCTTCCCCTCTTGGCTCCCACCAGAACAGGCAGTGATAGAACAAAACCTCTTGCCTAAACTCAACCCTGTCTCTTTAAATGTCTCTTATGGGAAGTCATAAAATTATAAATTTAATTTACAAGCACAACCCTAATTAAAAATTTAGATTTAATAATTTGTTCTTCATTGGTTTTTTTCAGCATCCTTTTATTTATACTTCATTAACCTTTTCATTAGCAGTGGGGAAAATAGATATCTCTGACATGGAGTAACAACATTGACTTAAAACCTGCAAATTTAACATGTAAATGTATATACATGCACCCTGTTTTATCTTGGGGAGATGTGTTTAATTTGCTCATGTACTATACTCCTCAGATAATAAGATCCATACCCCCGTTCTCTGTCAAAAACCTGTCAATTCCCTAATACCCAACCCAGATCCCAAGTACATAAAATCTTCCTAGATCCCCCCACCCTGCAAATCCATCACTCACATTCTATGAGAGAAGCACATAACCTATACTTGAGTTTAGAGCTCAGTTCACCTACCTGGTGTCAGTTAAACTTGCACTTGACTCTCTCCCTTTCTAAATGAGTCACCTTGATGATTTAGACCAGATCTTGTATTTTTCCCCCACCCATAATCATGCTTAGTAAATGCTTATTAAATTGAATTAAGATCTGTTTTAGAGCTCAGAGCAGGTTATACCTTGTGTCATTAGTGTTCCTCTCGCATTCTCAGCTTCTTTTTTCCTTTCAGAGCCATGACCAGGAGAAGACAGTATGGTGAAGTTGCTAATCTTCTTCAGGGTGTAATGAATGTTCTGGAGCACTTCCACAAGTATATGGGAATTCCACAGATCCGACAGCTTTCAGAAAGGTAAAATGTCATTGAAGAAAATGAACTTCCTTTTTAAGAAAAGATGGTGCTAGGAAGTACTTGAACCCTGAGTTTTGTAGTTCCTTATGTTCACTATATTTTAAGAAGGAACTTTTGATGTCATCTGATTTGATGTCATCTGATCTGACAATGATACAGATGTCCCATCTGAGTACCATGTCTTCTCAAGTGACTGTGGTTTTTTTTTTAATTTATAATTTTGTTTTGTATTATTATTTTATTAAGGTAGCAATGGTTTTCAACACTCTATATGATTCAGAGGTATAGGTTCATCCCCTTCCAGATGTTCATTACCACACCAATCACTTTTGGTTTTAAGATCTTGTTTCTTAACCAGGAATGTTCTTTCATGGCCAGCGAGATGAGAGGTGGGAGAACTGGGATATGCTGCCGGACTAAGCTCTTCTAAAGTGAGGTTGGCTAGACCTGGAGGGGTGGCTGGGGGGTATGCTGGTGGCACATCAGTAGAGGTTTCCTGACCGGCCTGGATGTTGTCAACACTCTGACCACCAGTGGGATGCTCAGACCCGCGCATCGTCCTGATCTAAGTGTTCACAGCAGGCGTGCAGGCACGCACACTAGCTTCATTTGCTTGCAGGGAGGAGTCCAGTCTATCCCACTGGCAGTTGCCTCAGGGTCCCTGGCATTTGCTGCTATCGTAGCTTTCATTTTTCAGAAGCAGTTTTAGACAGTGGTTTTCTTCTTCATTTCTGTTCTACGAGGGAGTCCTCAGAGCTTCTGGTCTACCAGTTCTTTTCTTGCAGAGTTTTGGAATTTTGTTAAAATCTTCTCCCTTTTTAAGGATCTGGGACAGGAAGTAGAAGTTACAACATGTGCTCTGTGTGCCATCTTATAGTGGAAAATGCCAAAGAACTAATAAAGAATGTTGGAACAGCTTGGCAGAATGCTAGGGAAATCACCACCCTTTCCCTCATCCTTCCTAACCCCTTAGCACTTAGAGCTGGCTGATCGCCATATCATATTGGGGATGTGAAGTAGCCAAGAGCACAGACACACAGAGTTTTATGAACTGCTAGAAAGAAGGAAGCTTGGATGGAGAAGGCAGACTCAGTGGAAGGGGGAGGAGGGGCAGGCACTGTCCCCTCCCTCTATCCTCATGATAATCCAGATTTGATCTCTTCTTCCCATTCACTTGTTTTTTTCTTCATTAATCTAATAGATATTTTTTTCTTCATACCTACTGTATCATAGGCACTATACTAAGCACAAATATAAGAAATAACGTGTTCTCTGTACTTAAAAAGTTTATCATTTTTGTGTGGCGAAGAGAGGTATTTAATGGAAATGATCAGTGTAGCAACAGATAACAAAACTGCTCTATGCAGGATCTCAGAAGAGAAATTGATAGCCTCCACCATTGGGAGGGGTCATAGAAGAATTCAGTTTTAATTTGATCTTAAAGCAATAGGGTTATCTTATCACTGAGATGAGAAGAGTGGGGTCAGGAGGATAGGAGTAGAAGGAGAGAACATTCATGTGTGGTACTTTGGGAAATGATGAAAATAAAAAGACTACATAGGTAGGTAGGGTCATATTTTATATGCCTTGCTAAAGAATTTATTCTTTGTTTTATGAACAATTGAAGATTTTAAGCAGGGAGAGACCCAATCTCACGAGAATGGAGATTAAGACTATGTCCTAGACTGGAAAAGATGAAGGCCATGGTACCTTGGTCACTATAGGTCAGGAGAATGTGTTGAGGAGTTGGTTACCAGCGGGTTGTGTGGATGGGATTGCTGATGACAGGATTGTGGCAGAAGTGAACCTTATTCATATAAAAGCAATATAGAAACAAAGGAAAAAATGTACTTTAGCACTCTTGATCTTTTGACGTTTTTCAAAGAGATAGTTTTATAAATTTGAAGGAATTTTGTGATCATTATTGTAATAGCACTCTCTTAAAAAGAGAAAAAATCTAATGTTCTAGCAATATTGTTTCAGTGCCCCAAGCATTCATTCCCATGTAAGGTTGCTGTGAATACAGGAAGACTTACTTTTCTTTTCTTTTAATTCATTTCATAACTTTTAGTTACAATTTTTTTTGCCAGATAATAAAGAATATGTGCTAATAAGTAACACTAAAAACACAAGATAAAAAACCTTCTTGTTTTCAGTGCTTGACTACAGTTGTTTTTGAAGAGGTACTGCAAGTTTGAGGGAAGTCCAGACTTCTTATTTTTAGCATCATTTCTGGTGAGTTTTCCTCCCTTATGTTTACATAGTGATGGTAGGACCATCTGGAAATGATAGAAATAGCTGTTTGTTTGAGGGACGGGGAGAACGCAGAAAAATTACACCCTATGCATTGCTTCATTTTCTCTAATTTCATAGTTTGCTGTCTATAAATTGTAGAAGTCATTCAGTAGGTTGTGCTCTGAAATCTTTGCCTGGACATTTGAAATATGAAGTTCATGGGCCTTGGTTGGAATGTAGCCATTTCTTCCAATCATTTGTCTGGAAAAAGCTTAAATATTTAATGTAGCATTGAAGGAAAGATTTTTTTTCTTTAATATGGTCTTTACATTTCAAATCCTCCTGACTTAAGAATATCCATGAAAGTAAACATTTCTAGCAATCAGTCAATATTTCCTGAGAAAGAATGGAAGGTTCTGGCATCCTGTAGAAACCCTCAAAGTAAAATATTCTTTTTGGGCTATTTTTGACTTAAGTGTGAGAGATACTCGTCAGGTTGCAGGGTTTTCAGGGTATAGTGATAAAGAGGGATATAAAAAGATCTAACTAGCTGTGTTACCTTGGCAAGTTCTTTCTGAAGGGAATCTCAGTTTTGAAAGTATAAATTTCAAAAGTATAAAGGTTGTATTGATCTCAAAAGTGTCCTCCTGAGTCACTAAGATTCTGGGTTGAGATTCTTTTATAGAGCCTGTCTTTTTGGAAGTGGAGCATCCAGCTAATCTGACTAATTAATCATTCTGTCCAGTACAGACTCTGTATTTGGGAGTCAGTTTAATGGTGAACTGTTAAGAATATTTTCTTCGGAACTGTCATCTGTAAGGTAATGGTAGTACAGTGTCTGAATAATTTTCATAATTTGCTGTCTCTGCAACACCTCATGAAAACACTTTTAGGTAAGTGCACCTGTGAACAACCCTGCAGTTCCATGGCATGGGGGCTTGACCTTCCTTTCTGGGCAGCTCAGTGAGATCTCTCATTCCCTAAGAAGGATCAACGTGGAGTTGCTACCATGCAACGAGGCTGAACTCATTGACTTTCAGGAGGAATTTTTATTTACCCTATTCCTTATTAGCTGTAGATGATTTTCACAAGAATGAGTAGGAAACATAGGTAGAACCACTTAAAGACATAACGTGTGTGCATGTGCGCACACACACAACACACAAAGCCGCGGCTAGCAGATTCTCAGTGGGTCCTTCTCTTTACAATAGCAAATTACTTTTTATTGTTTCAAAGGGAATAATATAGAGGAGGGAAGCCAAAGATACATTCTTTTAAGTTTGTTGACTTCTTTCTAGGATCCTATTTAGGCAACTGATTATGATGGCTACTGCTCACCTCTAACCCTGGGATTGCATGGAATCGAGCTTTGAGTTTGTATATGCCATCATTAATGTCAATAGGGAAATTGTTTCTCTTTCATCTTAGTCACTGATAAGACACTTCAAAACCTGAGCTTGGAAGCTTTTATGTGAGGAAGCTTATTCTTCTGCTCCAACATTATTTATACATCCGACTTGCAGGCAGCTTTAATAAAGATGGACGTTGTGGCCAGTGAGCTCTGTAGGATGGGTGTTGTAGACAGTCAGCACCAGAGAGCACACTGAAAGACATCTAGTACAGGCCTCCATCTCCACCTCTTATTTCACAACTATTCTTAGTTGTGACTCACAGAGGAGAAATGACTGACTTACCATTGCAAATAGCTCACTGGGGCACAATTAAGTCTAGACTATCTCAAAAAGCAGACTTTGAGAATGGATTGAAAAGATGCTAAGGGAGTCTATAAAACTGTTCTGCACTCTGGAAGTACAGAGCTTTATCATAGCTCTCGTTGTCTTTTCTGGCTCCCCATTTCAAGTCCAGAAAGCATATGGAGTTAGGGAATGGTGGGGTGGGTGGAGTGGCAGAGGCAGAGCTGGGACCATGGGCGTCACTGAGATGCTCTGGAGTCCTGAGAATATGACTGTGCGTTCCTGGCTGGGGTGGAACTTCTGTTCCAGGAATTGGCCCTGTGGCTTGAGAGGGGACATATGCTCTCTGTGTGCTGCTAGAGGACATGGGAATTGAGTTGCCTGAGCCTCCAGAAGATCTGTCTTGTGACCTGGCTCCAAGGGAATCTGTCTGCTTGGCCCGTTATGTGGAGTCACAAGACCGTCAAGGTCCGGTTTTACCAGAGTCTTTTTTCTTCTTTCAGAGCTCACACTCAAGGAATGTTTTCCATTGTCCACTGGGCAACTCTGGATGGACAGCCCTGATTCTGATTTGGGAGACTCTGCTAGCAAAATCCTTATCTTAGTCATTTCTAGCTCTCATGAAAACTGACTACAGAGGCTGAAAATCTACCTATAAGAGTGGTTTTAAAAGTTTTGAAGATAGTGGGAAACTCTGGAAAGTATTTGGAATAAGACATGCTTTTAACTATGCCACAGAAAAAAGAGATTGCTTTGGGTCCTGCCTATCCCCTCATTTAAAAAAAAAAAAAAATCTCAGTAGATCGCCAGGCACTGCTTATTAGCCAAAGAAATTGTGGTTTTGAGCTGTTCACTATTTCTAGAAACTTCATAACGTTTATTTTGAAGTAATAAGGAGGAGACCCAGAAAGGAAAAACACTATTTTATAGTGCTTTTAAGCAAAGATAAAATCGCCTAAGGCTGGGGGTACTCCAGCCTCAAAGCCTTGCTCACTCCAGCTCTGTGAGGCTGGCTGGGGCGAGGCATCCGCCAACTCCAGCAGCTGGTAGAGACGTGGTCACTGCAGGCCCACATCCTGGCTGCTCCTTCTCCTCCCCTTTCGCTGAAACTGAAAAACACTTCATGAGCACCTAGTGTGCATGAGACCACCTAACCTCCCCTTTCTAACTTGTTTTCATTGTGAGTCAGTCTTCATAGTCACACTCTTCTGAGCGAATTTAAATTTTGGTTCAGTGGCAGTTCATCACATGGAGTTTTTTCTTTAGAAAACATTCTTTTGTTGTTGTTGTTAAAACCTACGATCCTGATGTTGTTTTCTGGAGCCCTCTTCCCACCCTGGACCCAAGGAATGGGAAAGCCAATATAGCAGTCATCCAAAATGATTTGTTTGATTAGAATATTATATAGCATTTTCCTGCAAGGTAACACTCCCTAATGGCATTTTGTAAAGATTAACGTACACTCTCTCATGACAGGTGAGGCGTAGCCTCGAAGAACTTTGGGATAGAGAAAATCCATTGTGAAAATAAATCAGATGCTAAGGACCTGGTGATAAACTTGCAACTAACTCATGCATGACCTCTCTTATCTAGCCACTCCTCTCCCCTTTCTACATCATAGCTAAAAGACTTCAATAGTTCTGACCTCTGGATCGCCGCATCATCACTTAATGGATATTTGAAAATTATATCAGGCAATGACATGTTCTCTTTTCCCTACAGAGTGAAGGTTGCCCAAACTGAGTTAGGACAGCAAATCCTGGCTGATTTTGAAGAAGCATTTCCCTCCCAGGGTACCAAGGTATTGTTTGCATTTTCCCACCAGTCTTTAGATATCATCACCATTCTTGACTAATTTACACTCACTACAATTGCTGTTCATTTATCATTCCCAAAACATTTGCTGGCAGCTGTAAGTCTGTTTGTCAAAGGTTCATTGTAATGAAACCATCCTTGATTTTAAGTATCCCAAAGCAATGTCGATTCCTCATCTGTAATCTTCTAGCATCAGAAAGTGAGGATTTGTCTCAGTTTATTTCAGTGTGTGTCAGACCCAAGAGGTTGTCTGCCCCAGTAAATTCCATTTTTCTTATGGCTGTATTTAAAAAAAAAAATTCTCAAGCTGCAAGTTTTTTATGATTGTTATATAACTTATTGGTTTCCGTTTGGTAAAAAGACAATGGGGAGGAGCATCCCCCGGGTTATGTAACTCTCAGAATGACACTGCTCAGAGACTCACTTGTAACAATCAGAATCCTGTCTTTTGGAGTTAATCCCTTCAGCCCTCACTGGTAGTGTCGTTGTTTGTGTTGTGTCTGCGAAAACCACAGTATTTCACTTGTGAGCTATTGATCACACTTCTCAAGTAACAAGCTTCGCCTCACTTGGCTGTCACTGTACTTGGGGAACTGCTTTGAGCTCTAGCCTTCAAATTGTAGCAGATGTAATCTTAATGCTTTGCATGTGTCGGGGAGAAAGAACCTTCCGAAGCTTTTCTGCTCTATTATTTGAGCTATTTCAAGAGAAAGAATTGTTCAGTGCAGCAGTGAACCAAAGCATACATGGGCTAGCAACATTCCTCACTGTACTTGGTGGGTGGAGACAGGGGATATATGTTCATTTACTGAGCCAAGGAATGTTTCCTGGACCTGCTCTATAATTCAATAACTGGAAATATCTTAATTTTTCTTTGTGCTCCATGAAAGAAACCTAGGAAATAGGTGGGGGTAGCTCTCCCGGTCTTGGAATTCTTTCTATAGGGAACCTGCTCCTGACATTAAATTCTGCATGATTAGTGCTATCTTTTAGTAATCAGATATTTTATTTGTAAAGCATGTTCCTTTGAGGACTTCATATTCCTTAGTCATTTGCTATAACTGTGGGGAATGGATGTTGGAAAGTCATTCTGGAAAGAGGGATTGTAAATTATTCACAAATCATAAGTGCCTGGTTATTCTTAGTCCAGCGACAAAGTTTCTATGCTCTGCTACTCAATTCCAGTTTCAGAAAGTTTGAGAAAGTTGTGAAGAAGCTCAGCTTTATTATTGAGGAGAAATAAACCTTGACCTGCTTTTCACCTTTTTCTCAGATCCTGCCAGGCAGGTGAAGTTAAAATAGTTTTCATTAGCAGCTTCTTTTTTCTAAACTTACTGGATGATTTAATGTTTTGTTTTGTTTTTTAAAAAAGATTTATTTATTTATGCATACAAGAGCTGGGGTATAGGCCAGAGGTGTGGGGGTGAGAGGATTCACCAGAGACAGAGCAGGGAGCAGAACAGGCAGATTGACTGAAACACACTGCTGAGGGGAGCAGCGGGCGAGGCAGGAGAGGTCTGCTGCACCATGTGGGTCCCCTCCCTGGCCAGGGGCAGGGATCGAACTCGCGCTGCAGTGGCTGTGCTTTGCTTCATAGTGTGTTGCTTAACCCACTGCGCCACCAGGGAGGCCCCGATTTAATGTTTTTTAAGAGACTTCTTTTTCCTTCTCTTAAAGGAAATTTTTTAAACTTTTCTTAAAGAACTTGTTTTACTATTGTTGTTTTACAGATGGACATCAAGATATAGTCAAAAAGTTAATCCGAGATTCAGCCTCTCTGGTGACCTAGAGGTTAAATCTCAGCACTGTTACCACGATGATGGCCTGATTTCAATCCCCAGCCAGGGAGCTGACCCACATGGTGCAGCAGATCTCTCCTGTCTCCCTGCTGCTCCCCTCAGCAGTGTATTTCAGTAGATCTGCCTGTTCTGTTCCCCTCTCTGTCTGTGGTGAATCCTCTTACCTCTGGACTATACCCCAGTTCTTACACACACACACACACACACACACACACACACACGAAGTTATCCAAGGTAACTTGAATCAAATGTTTTTAAATGAAAAAAATTAGAACTCATAAGCCCACAGGTTTTGGCTTCTGTGACTTGTCTAGCAGATCAGTTTCCTCCAGAATCAAAAGTTGAGCACTCAGTGTGCACAGCAAATGCACACAACAGCCACATAGCATGATGCTGGTCAGCATCTTAATAAATTAGCTTTGAGGCCAATTAGAAAACACTTTTGAAACATTTGGACTTCAATTGAGGTAGATAATTGGTCAGAATTGATCAAGACAAGAACCTTACTTTCCAGTATATATTTTTTCTTTTATGAGTTTTTTGATTTTCTTACGCTGTTCATTTTTGTACAGTAGTCTCAGTTGCCTGCAAGCTTTGTCTCTTTTTTTGACCCTTTGTTCGGTTTCCCTATGTTCCTCCTATAACTGATACCATCTGATATTTTCCTTTTTTCCTTCTGACTTATCTCACTGAGCATAATCCCTTCTAGGTCCATCCATGTTGCAATAAATGGTATGACTTTATCTTTTTGTATCTGAGTAGTATCCCACTGTGTATATATGCCACATATTTTTTATCCAAGCAACTGTTTGGGGGCATTTGGTTGTTCCCAGGTGTTAGCGATTGTAAATAGTGTTGCAGTAAACATAGGAGTGCAGGTATCTTTTTGAATTAATGTATTTGTGTCCTTTGTGTAGATTCCTAGGAGTGGGATTGCTGGGTCATATGGTAGATTCATTTTTAATAATTTGAGGGTCCTCCACACAGCTTTCCATCCATTATATTTTATTTTTTAAAGATTTATTTATGCATACAAGAACTAGGGTACAGGCCAGATATGGGCGGCGGGTGGGGCGGGTGAGAGGATCCACCAGAGACAGAGTGGGGAGCAGAACAGGCAGATCGACTGAAACACAGTGCTGAGGGGAGCAGTGGGTGAGGCAGGAAAGGTCTGCCACACCGTGTGGGTCCCCTCCCTGGCCAGAGGCAGGGATCGAACTCATGCTGCAGTGGCTGCATTTTGCTTCATACTGCAGTGCTTAACCCATTGTACTACCAGGGTGGCCCCCATCCATTATATTTCAGATGAGGTTCAGTCACTATTTCAAAGCTACATGGCTATTTAACCAAGCCAAGAGTAGATTCCAAGTCTTACTTTAGTCCATTCAGTGATTGACCGTAAAGGAAAGTTCTTCAAGATTGAACTGCCTTTGGTTGTAACAACAGACTTCCCATTATGATGTATTGGTTGATGACCAATCAAACAAGTCTGGTATTTTGGAACCTGGTTTTAGGTTTTAAATGCTAAAACCTGGTTGTAGGTTTTAAATGCTACCTATTGTTTAGCACAACCATGGCACCTTAAGAACAGGAATCTGAGGTTGGAATCAGAGGAAAGTGAAACATGTGAAAAGACTAGTGTCTTTCTGACTTTAGGGTATCAACAAGATGATTTCAGTTTTGATAGTCAAAAAGCAAAATTTCCCATGATCATCACTGCCTATGTTTTCCAAAATGTCTCACTGCTGATTCAGAAGGTACCTTTTATATTGGCTGCTACAAACTGGCTTAACAATTCTTTCATTGAGGAACAAGAAGCTAAAGCTTCCATGCATAGCAGAATAATGAGTGTCAGAAGAGTTGGAGTAATATTAACTACAAGAGAGAACAAGAAGTAGCAGCTATCAGAGGCTTTAAGGTTTAAAGGTTGTTTCTGGCTTTTGACCTGGTACGTGTTGTTTGTTTTACCAGAGGCCAGGAGGACCCAGCAATGTCCTACGAGATGCATGTCTGGTTGCTAATATTTTGGATCCTAGAATCAAACAGGAAATCATCAAAAAGTTTATTAAACAGCATCTGTCAGAGTATCTAGTACTTTTTCAGGAAAACCAAGATGTAAGTATTGACAAAATGAATCAAAATTAAATTTGAATTTTATTGAAAAATGAATGCTCTTAAGTCCACTGATTGATCCTTTGTTAGTACTGCTATCTTAAATGTGTTGATTGTTTACCCATGAATCATAACTGCTGACTCTACATACAGTTCAGTGGTTCTTACCCATTTTGGAGCCTGACCCTCTGGAAAAAGCAAGGGAAGCACAGATCTTTTCCCAGGAAAATATGCCTTTGTGAAAAACTTTGCATACAGTTTCAGGAAATTTACAGACAGTGAAAGCCCAACCCTAGTCCCTTGGTTTAAGCACCTTTAGATCAAGTAAAAAGTTAAAAGTTAAAACTGTGAGAAGTAGTTGTGTTTTTCTTGGTTCTGTGTCTTTGTTTCCTTAAACTGCCAATACTGCTTCTAAGCACTGGAGTGAATTTTGTGCCCCATCTTCCTAAGGTTGCCTGGCTGGACAAAATCGACAGACGCTATGCCTGGATCAAACGCCAGATTGTGGACTATGACGAGAAATATGGCCGTATGTTTCCACGTGAGTGGTACATGACCGAGAGGATTGCGGTAGAATTTTGCCACATCACAAGGTAGCTCCCAACTCACTTCTGGTTCTGGTGTTGAAATCAGTTGAAATGAGTTGATTGAAATCACTCCTCAGTCTCTAGGGGTTCTGTGTTGACTTGTGGATTGGGTGCTACTTCCTGACTCATGTAACTACCCTCATAGCCAAACTGTCAACCCTTTCCCTGCTCCTGGCTTTGCTGCAGGACTTTCCTCTGGTCTAGCCTTTGCCTTGAATGGCAAAATTTCTCTGTGGTGATTCATCACCCCACATTTCCCCAGTGTCTGTATGGCACTTACTAGTGTGCAGTATTCATCATCACTTTGCTTTTCTTTTTTTTTTTTTTTATTTTCTTTTATTTTTTTTTTTTATGCATACAAGAGCTGGGGTACAGGACAGAGTTGCGGGAGGTGAGAGGATTCACCAGAGACAGAGTGGGGAGCAGAACAGGCAGACTGACTGAAACACACTGCTGAGGGGAGCAGTGGGCGAGGCCGGAGAGGTCTGCTACGCCATGTGGGTCCCCTCCCAGGCCGGCGGCAGGGATCGAACTGGTGCTGCAGTGGTTGCGGTTTGCTTCATAGTGCGTTGCTTAACCCGCTGCGCCACCAGGGAGGCCCCACTTTGCTTTTCTGACTTGCTGAATAGAGAGTTTGGATAAATGGTTTGATAAGAACAAGAGTAGTTTCTAATTCAGTGACATAGTAATACTAGGAAATGTTTGTTGAACAAATTTCTCACCCAAGGCAGTGTGTACAATCTTTGGGTAGTTAATACTATTGGCATCTGAGTGTTCTTTTTTTTTTTAAAGATTTATTATTATGCATACAAGAGCTGGGGTACAGGCCAAAGGCTCGGGAGGTGAGAGGATTCACCAGACAGAGTGGGGAGCAAAACAGGCAGACTGACTGAAACACACTGCTGAGGGGAGCAGCGGGTGAGGCAGGAGAGGTCTTCTGTGCCATATGGGTCCCCTCCCTGGCCAGCAGCAGGGATTGAACTTGTGCTGCAGTGGCTACGGTTTGCTTCATAGTGCGTTGCTCAACCCACTGCGCCACAAGGGAGGCCCCAGCATCTGAGTGTTCTAATAAGCATTTTTAAGACCTTTTCTCATCCATCCCATCTTCAGTATCAATAAGTATAGTCCCTTTATATGGAAGAATTAAAGTCCAGAAGGTTAGATCAGTGTTTCCAGGACAAAACTAGAGCTAGAGCTAGATTGTTTTCCTCTTATAGCTAAACCACAATGGTGGTGGTAACTGGGTCTTATTAGTTATAAATTCTCTTCTAACAGTGCATACTTACGTTAACTCCAGGTTAATTTTAAAAAAAGAAAGAAAAAGTACCTTTCTTAAAACCGTAGGGTACAGCCAAGTTGCATCTTTAAGCATATTGTGGGAGAAGAAGGGGGACCTGTCTTAGGGACTATTACTGTGTTTTTATTTTGATAGTTCTATTTTTTAGAGCAGTTTTAGTCTTACAGCAACATTGAGAGGAACATGCCGAGATCTTCCCTATATGCCTCCCGTTTACCCCAAATGTGCATCACCTTCATTGTTACCAGAGTGGTCCCTTTGTTGCCAGCCATGAGCCTACATTAACACATCATTTATCACCCATAGTTTATATTAGGGTTCACTCTTGGTCTTATACATTCTTCTGTGTAGCTGTTGTTCTAAAAAATTTAAAAAAAGCACATTTGCTGCCATAGATTTAGATAACCTTTAAGTATTTAGTCAGGGTCAGTTGTAGTTGTCACTTTCTAAGTCCTGATTAGCAAAGAAAGAGTGCGATTTCCTTGAGAAATTGATAATTAATTCTCTCTAACCTATAGTTCAGCAACTTTCAAACTAACTCTATGAAAAATGAAGTCCATGGAAGACTGGAAGTACACCAAAGCCAACAAAGCTGCTATTGTTATGTCAGTTAGTGGCAGCGCTGCTGCCAAGCTCTCATTGTTTGAATGTTGGCTAAAATCCTACAGATACATAATTCTCAAATAAACTCAGAGGCTTTTTGTTTGATTTTTGTCATTTATTTGTGTGGGAAGATGGTCATAGCTCAGTACTTACTAAGAACTCTCCTGTAACTACTCCAGAACACCGTCCATTCTGAAACAGAACATTTGAGTGGGTGGCACGTAAGCTTCATAGACCTCCTAAGCATATAATGTCACTTTTCAGAGGGGATTCTAGCCTCTCCTATTTATCACTCAAGTTTCTGCTGTCTAGTTAAAGAGAGGTATTGAGCTGTCTGGAAGGGGGAGGGCTTTGAAATTTAGTAATTAATGACTTGTAAAATTATGTTGATTATCTGCATTTTTATAAAACACTAAAGTTTTCATATATATGCTGTTATTAATAAATTGACGAAAGGTTTAAGGGTTTTCTATTGACATAAAAATAGTAACTGTATAAACAAATTGGGATTCCATAGTCCTTGATTTTGTTGAACTGGTGGATAATTTCACCTTAAAATTCTTACAGCTAGATACCTTAACCTGTCCCCAAGGCATTAAACTAAGTTGATAGTGGTCCTCAGGACTTAAGTGATCACATACTCTTTTTTTAAAATATCAGCTAAAATCATTGACTTTGTCTTATCTTAAATGACCAGATTTTTGACAACATTTTTATCTCTTTTATTTTGAAGGACAGAACTTGCTAAGATTATGCGTACCAGAGCTAAGGAAATTGAAGTAAAATTGCTGCTTTTTGCTATTCAGAGAACAACTAACTTTGAGGGGTTTCTTGCAAAACGCTTCTCTGGATGCACCCTGACAGATGGCACTCTGGTAAGACCTTCCTAAAGGAGGCTGGAACATGAAATCAGTGTATTAGGTGCATGGGCTGCATTCTCAATTCTGTCTCTCACAATATGGTGGTTCCCTCCACTGACTCGTGCTTAAGCCCCCTCTACAGGGATGACAATGAATTCATGCGAGTAGTGATGATACATGGCTTTACTGTTTATCTGCTATGGAGCTTGGCATGCCTTTAGATCATCCTGTCATTATTATTAAGTTTTGATCCCTTTTTGGAGCTGAACAGGCAGATGGACTGAAGTACACTGCTGAGGGGAGCAACGGGCGAGGCAGGAGAAGTCTGCTGCACCATGTGGGTCAGCTCCCTGGCAACTGATAAAGTAATAAGATGTGTTTGTTCCAATTAAGATGTGTTTAGGGTTTATTTCGTTAATGACTCTGACCAGGTCAGTATGTCTTTATAAATAGCAAAGCCAGGTCTATAGAGCTGCTTGTGAGAAAGATATTTAATACTAAAGTTTGAAACACAAAGAATACAGTTCTGAGAACTGTGCATCTCCATGGGAAAGGTAGAATATGGTGTTGTTGAGTAAAATCATTCAATTTCAGGTCTAAAGCGTCTATCTGCAACTCTATTTAGAAACCCAGGTTTCTAAACCCAGGTTTCCCTGCTAACTCATAACTATGCTGTCTTTAGATTTCTTATCCATGTGAACACAGAACTTTTTTGTTTTGTCATAATTTCTTTGTATCATAGTGCATTGCTTAACCCATTGCACCACCAGGGAGGCCCTATAATTTCTTTGTATCATTGCATACAGAGAGGCTTTGACCTCCTTGAATGCAGGAATCATGGCTAACTTGTTGGTCCCTAGTCATGCAGAGAATAGTCAGACCTGTGCAGGTGGGAATGAGGAAGAAGAGGAAGGAAGAAAGTGGAAAGCAAAGTTGAAAGATGCATATCTTACGAATTTTGTTTGAAAATGGATTTTTTTAAAAAGTGGCCCTAGCAACAGAGAAGCAATTTGATTTAGTAGCAGAATCCTTGTGTCAGCAGTCAAGAGAGACTGGGGTCTAGTCCTGACTCTGCTATAACTTAGTGAATTGCCTTTTCTGTTAAAGGAAGAGAGTAAATTACCCTTTAATAACAGAATTCTAGAGGAAATAAACAAGACATAAAAGCCAGATGTTATTAAAAAAAATACTGAAAGACTTAATATAAAAAGAATAAAATTCTGTTTAGAAAAACTGACTATAAGCATAATTAAGTAATAAACAATAAAGTAGGAAATAAAGAGTTTAAGCTATATGTAAGACAAACAGCTAGTATCCCAAAAATTAAAGAGTTTCTAAAAATCAGTAAGAACAAGTAGCTCATCAAAAAAATAATTACAGGGCCTAACAAGAAAGCCACTAAGACAATTAAGTAGGCTAGTAAGTAAACATGAAAAAAGAGGGACCAGGATACTATTTCATAGCCAAAACCAAAAACCAAAAAAACGGCAGTAATAGCAATAGATTTTAGTGCTGTCATGAAAATTGGTAAGTCTTTTTGGAGAGCAAGTTATTTATCGGAAATAATATGTGCATCCTTGTCAGGAAACAATTTCACATCTAGATATGCAGTTTACAGAAAATTCATACATGTAGCAGAAGATGTACCAAAAAAACGGAACTGCTGCCTTAGTAACAACAACAAAAAAGAGATTTACATAATATTTTTCATTGAAGAATGGTTCAATTAAATATAGTTCATCCAGACTGCAGAATGTTGTATAGCAGTTTGAAAGTAATGGAATGAGGGATAGATGTGCTATTATAGGGGGAAAAAGACCTCTCAGTTATATTATTAAATGCAGAGTGTAAACTTCAGCCTGTTACACATGGCAGAGTTCCATTTATCTTAAAAGAAAAAAATCGTGTCTATATATATATAAATGTGTAAGAAAAAGGTCTGGAAATGATGACAGTGGATGTTATCTGGGGAAGGAAGTGGGAGTCAGGAAGTAGAAAAGAAAGAAAATTTTTTTTCATTTTATTCTATGTTGTTTGAATTTTTCTTAAATGCATTTGCATACTTTTTACCATACTTTCTGCATTTATGTACTTTAATGAAGTTATTTTTCATTTTTTAAGATAGTGACTTCCAAACCCTTTCTTCTATCAAATCTAATGTGGAGCCTGCACATAGTATCAGCTAACAGTTTTGGGACATCCTCTGTGCCCCCTGCTTCGCTAGGTGTTTGCCAGCAGTTAATCACTTGGCTTCATTGCCTGTAGCAGGCAGGTGCTCTGCTCATTTGAAAACTTACTGAGACCATATAGCTAATATGTAAACACATAAAAACTGAGCTACTCTGAAGCAGGGACTAAGAGCCTGTTCACTCCCCTCAACACTTTCCATACTTAACAATTAAAATTGATTATATATATATAAAGATATATATAATCAATTTTAAATATTAAATATATAATCAATATTAAATATATTATATATTAGATATATCATAGAATATAAATCATATATATCTTATATATATTATATATTTAATGTATATAAATCATTTATTTTCTAAAACTCAATTAAAAATATAAGTATATTATTGTATAAAACATGTTCAAAATTGATTTCTTTCTAGTAGCAATGAAAAAAATAGGCGATGAAAATGCCTTCAAAAAGGCAAGTCACGAAAGGCACTAGGGGACAGAATACCCATTGAAGGAAGCAAAGCATCTCTTCTGTGAATTATTTAGTTGACTTTGGTAGTTAGTTGACTTCAGTACCGGCTGATTTCTTCATGCTGATTCTCTTCTCTGCCCTACCCAAGCCATGCTTCTGGCCTAGTTTCAAAGAAAGACTCATACAACTTTGGGTTCAGCCCTTCAGAGATCTCTCTGGAGACAGGGACATTTAAGCACTGAATGGAGACCCCACCCTGGGAGCGCCCCCTGAACTCCAGTGGCTTCCAGCAGCACCTGGTCAGCGGAGCCTTGGACAGGCTCTGTGAGCCAGTAATCCAACTCATTAGGTCCTACCGCAGAGTGCTTGAGTGGTATTAGTGCCAAACCCCTGTTTTGGAGCCATCCTTCCCTTCCTCTAGTTGGACCCTGCTTCCTGGTGATTTTGGTTTTACATTTAGGGACTAGGATTACAGGGAAACAAATGACCTGTTGTTTCTGATAACAGGCTAGCCTGAAATCTTAGGGCTGTTCCAGGATATATCAGAGCTCTCTCACTTATGCTGGGAAATGCCCCAGAGGTGGAAACAGCTAGAGTAATATGGACAGGGAAGCAAGGCCCCTGCAACTGTTCAGTTCTTGCTTTCCTATCAGTTTTGCGGTTTTCAAATTACAGATCCTTGGCCAGAAAATCCTGCAGAACCATGAGTTATTTTATTCACCTCTCTATTTAGCCAACTGTCTTCTCAAATTTCTCCAAGTCATTCAACTTCTTTAGGTCAGCATCTTCCCGTGGACTATTCTTTGTCCCAGTTATCATTACCCAGCAGCATTCCAAGTCCTGGCAATGGCCTCTCCATAGTCTTCAAGGATTTTCCCCTTAAAGATTAGTTTCTAGAAAGGCAAAAGAACCACTTTGGCCTCTTCAACAAGGCAGACCAAAAAGTGGTTCTCTTAAGTCTTGCTGTGAGGAGATGTGAAGGTCAGTCTTCTCACTGTAGGTGACTTTCACTCTGAGCCCAGTACTACCATCACCTTGTTGTGGGCTCATACGTACTTCTAAAATAGTCTAAAAGTCCTCATGGCAGACACCGTGGTGGATGAGCCATAGCCACTGACCATGCTCCTGACAGTGCTGGGAAGAGCTGGCCTGGCCTGGGCCAGGGGCTCCACTGGCCTAACTCTTAGTCTAGCCCATGGGCACCTGAAGACTTGCTGTTCCTTGCCTCCTAAGCTTCCCATGCTGCCTTACTCCCAGGATATTTTTTTTTGGAAAACCATGGCCACCATTTCATTTCAGAGTATCAGACTAAACACAAAATGAACCAAGGATCTTGGTACCGTTGGGCAGATTCATAGAAAGTTAGTGAATCCTCTCAGAAAGTTGTAGAGCAGGTAAGAAGTCAGCCAAGTGGTTGCTGACCCTCCCTCCTCTGCTTCTTCAGTCACCACCACCACCCCCACTTCCTGTATCATTAAGAACCTTTTAAGCCCTGTGGAAACTGACTGGCAGGGAAACAATGAGGGAGGTGATGAGCTCACCTGTAAAGACCTGTACAGCTCAGTTCCTCCTCAGTGATCAGTGTGATACATCTTTTGCTCTTTTTTGACAGATGGGTTACTTTGACATCTGATAGAAATTTAGAATGAAAGAACCTTAAGTGCTGGACTTGCTTTGTTTTTATTGCACTAGCCCTAACAAGTTTATAACGTCCTGTGCTGTAACTGTTACTGGAGGCAGTGAGCCTGCCTGTGCTTTTTACTAATTGCCTCAACTCCTGACCCTTTAGGAGGGATTCAAAGTAGTCTATAAATTAAAATGCCTTGAAATTAAAAGCAAATGTCGGGATGTGATTTAACTATACCCACATGCATTATTAGCGACTTGATGATTAGATTCAAGGTGAACAAATTACATTCAGCCTTCTGCTGAAAGCAGAGTAGGTGCAGTTAAGTTTTTATAACCAGTTCACTGAATTTGGGAAGTTTTTTGTTTATTAATAAAATTTTAAAATGTCCCACTTCATGCAGCTGGACTGTCTTCTTGGCTTTTGCATAAGTTACCTTTCAGCCTAGAATCATCCTTGGACTTAAAGGGGTCACTCTAATATACATTTATATTGGTCCAGCTTGTTAAATTATGTTATAAATATAGAAGCTATAGGTGTGATTTTTCAGCCATGCAAATTGCACTAGTTTGCACAAGGCTTACTACTTAGGAAAGCCCACACAGAGTGCCTCTCCTTGCACCAGCAATTTAACACCTGCCTTGGGAGAGTAAGTGAGAGAAAGCAGTTCTGTCACAGTGAAAGGACTTCTTTCCTGAAAAGGAAGTAGTTTTCCCTTATCCACTGAGCCCCCTTTGTTGTTTCTAAATATTTTATAGATATTTTACTTGATGTGAAAGGAATTATATTCTTTCATTTGAATAGCATCCTAAAGGAGATTAACTTTTGTTTGTGTCTGAGAAGAAACTATATGATCAACACAGAAAATTTGGAAATGATTGGCAAGAATGAAAAGCAGAAAAAAGGGTCTTTCATTTCCTCCTCAGTTAGAAATGAGGATTTTGGTGTGTTATCTAGCTCTTATACAGTTGAGATTATACTTTTTTCAATATATTTTTCTCTGATGTTATAAAGATTTATTTATTTCTGCATACAAGAATGGGGGTACAGGCTAGAGGTGCAGTAGGTGAGTGGGTTCACCAGAGACAGAGTGGGGAACAGAACAGGCAGATTGACGGAAATACACTGCTGAGGGGAGCAGCGGGCAAGACAGGAGAGTTCTGCTGCTCTGTGTGGGTCACCTCCCTGGCAGGGAATCAAACTCTACTGCAGTGGTTGTGGATAGCTTCATATTGCTGTGCCTTAATTCCTTGTGCCACCAGCGAGGCCCTGATTATTTTACTTTTTATATTTAAATGTAATTCATATTGTTATATGAATGTCACATAAAACTTTTAAAGAGCTCACTTTCTAGTGTTGTCACAAAGTTGTTCCAACTTTCAAATTCTAGAATATGTCAGTTACTTCAAAAATAAACCCTCTCCACCTTAGCAGTCACTTTCAATGTCCATTCCCTCATCCCCACACAGCTGCTAACCTACTTTCAGTCTCTGTGGAGTTGCCTAACCTGGACATTTCTTACAAATGGAGGCAAACAATATGTCACCTGTGCCTGGCTTCCTTCATTAGTGTAGTGTTTTCAAGTTCATCCATTGTGCAGCATCCATCAATACTTTAGTCTTTTTGATAGCTAAATAGTATTTCATTATATAGATGACATTCTGTTTATCCATAGATGGAAATTGGAGTTGTTTCTACTGTTAGGTTATTACCGTGCTATGAACATTCATGTACAAATTTTCTTTTTTTTAAAGATTTATTTATGCATACAAGAAATGGGGGACAGGCCAGAGGTGTGGTGGGTGAGAGGATTCACCAGAGACAGAGTGGGGAACAGAACAGGCAGATTGATTGAAATGTACTGCTGAGGGGAGCATCGGGTGAGGCAGGAGAGGTCTGCTGTGCTTGTGGGTTCCCTCCCTGGCCCGGCATCAAACTAGTACTGCAGTGGCTGAGGAAGCCCCACAGTGCAGTGCTCAACCCCTTGCGCCACCAGGGAGGCTCTCATGTACAAGTTTTCATGTGTACTTGTGTTTTCAGTTCTCTTGGAAATATACCTAGGAATGAAATTGCTGGATCAATTTAATATAGTAAATACATGCAGAAGCTCTATTTTTAACTTTTTGAAGAACCGCCACATTGCTTTACGTAGCAGCTGCACCATTTTGCATTGCTACCGCCAGTGGAGGATAGTTTTGATTTGCATTTTCCTGATGATACTAAGCATCTTGTTCATGTGCTTGCCTAACTGTGTGTATATTTCTTCAGGGAAATGTTTATTTAGGTATTCTGCTCATTTTTAAAATTGGATTATCTTTTTATCATTGAGTTATTGTAGGATTTTAAAAAATATTTTCTATACTTTATTCTGTCATATCAAATATATGATTTGCAAATATTTTCTCCCATTCTGTGGGTTATGTTTTCACCTTTTTGAACAAGTGTCCTTTGATGTTCAAAAGGCTTAAATATTGATCAAGTCTAATTGGTCTATTTTTTTCTTTCATTATGTGAATTTTGGTGTCACATCCAAAGTCATAAAGATTTATCTATGTTTCTTTCTAAGAGTTTTATAATTTTAACTCTTCCATTTTGAGTTAATTTTTATATATGATCTACAAATAAAATTTTGTATCCCCCTTCAGATATCATACATTAATTATTTTTTTCAATCACTACAGTATATAAATGTTCTGTAGTTTCCCTAACTATTTTTTTCTTATTGGAATCTTAGATGCTTATCATTTTTTTTCATTCTTATAAGGTCACAATAGACATTTTTGTAAGCAAATCTTTGTTCACATTTGAGATTATTTTCTTAAGATACAAGTGGAATTAGAGGATCAAAGACATCAGTATTTTCAAGCTTAAGATAGCATTTTTTCAACTGCTTTCTGTATTCCTGTTGTCTGTTATGAACAATACCTGCTTAACGTCACTAAGCCCTGAGTCTTGATATGAGTGATAAGTTCTTTAAGATTCAGAAATAGTCACTGTTTTTTTTTTTTTTCAAAGATTTATTTATTTATGCATACAAGCACTGGGGTACAGGCCAGAGGTGTGGGGGTGGGTGAGAGGATTCACCACAGAGAGCTGGGAGCAGAACAGGC
>JAGFMF010011578.1:637813-711466 GCA_019455555.1 Galemys pyrenaicus | reverse complement strand
CCCTCCCTGGCCGGCAGCAGGGATCGAACTCGTGCTGCGGTGGCTGCTGTTTGCTTCATAGTGCATTGCTTAACCCACTGCGCCACCAGGGAGGCCCAGAAATAGTCACTGTTTTAGTGCACTTCAGAACGTGTGAATTTTCCAAAGCCTGATATAAAGGGTCAAAGATAAAAAAAAAAAAAAAAAGAAGCAAAGCAATCTAAAAACATTCAATTACAAGAGTAATATATGTTTTCACTCTTATTTTCCTACAAGAATTAAAAACATATGTTCACAAGTATTCAAAGCCTCATTAATCACAATAGCCAAAAGCTAGGGACAACTCAAGTGTCTACTAGTGGACAAATGAGTACACAAAATGTGGTCTGACATACAGTGGAATATGTTTCAACTATAAAAAGGACTGAAGTACTGACACATACCACAAAATGGATGAACCTTGAACACTGTATTAAGTGAAAAAAGCCAGACACAAGAGGCACATATTGAACAACTTCATTTATATGAAGGGTCTAGAACAGGCAAACCCGTAAGTACAGAAAGTAGGTCAGTAGTTGTCGAGGATTTGGGTTGGAGAATTGGGAAGTGTAGCTAATGGATACGAGGCTTCTATTTTGAGTAAAAAAATGTGGAATTAGATAGTGGTGATGGTTGCATAGCTTGGTGAATGTATTAAGAACCGCTGAACTGTAAATCATCTTAATGTGGGAAAGCTTGTGTTTTGAATATTAAGAGTTCTAGAAAATACTGTTTAAGTATAGTATAAATCATCTTCAATCTTCAGATAAATATCTTGTCTATTAAGGCGGGAAAGGCTAGAGCAGGCGAGAAGGGGAAGAGAGAGAAATACATGCATGTTAAAACTCAAACGGAATAAAATATTTCATAAAACAATCTCTTCTTCTTTACTCTAAAGAAGATATCCACTATTTAGTAGCTTTGGATCTATTTTTGAGATTCTCTTATAAGCACACACACACACACACACACATTCACAAACACAGAGGTTTTCTTGTTTTATTTACAGAAAGTAGAAAATGTTGCCCATGTTTCTGAAGAGGATTTTATTGTATGCCTCTTAGCTGATCAGCATTTATCCCCAAGTGTTTTTCAGTTTCCCTCTTTGTGCAGGAAATGATGAAAAATTGACTGAGACAGGTGCTTGTGGTAGTCTAGTAGGGCAAAGAAACCTCTACATCCTTGTCACAGTGTAAGATGCAGATGTGCTGTCTGAAGAGTGGAGTCCCAGGAATATTAACCCTGGTGTGCAGAGCCGTAGCCCTGGGTTTACAGTGCTCTCAGCTGAAGCTTCTAGGCTGCTCTGTAAAGAGAAATCTGGAATTGGGGTACTGTAAAGTGTTTGTAGAATGTTAGATGCAGAAGTTGTGGAACTTTCATCTCATCACTGAATGAACATCAGCTTATTTCCTCCAGGAAAAGGCAAAGAGTCAGTGTTGTAGCTCAGAGTTCCTTCTTTGGTTATTTGAAGTGTCCAGCTAGACCTTAAAAATGGAATTTGTGTAGGCCCAGATATGGATATAGTACTGAATAAAGCCAGACTCTCTCTTCTTTACAATAAATTACTCAGCTTGACTATTCTGCAGCCCTTACTGTTTTGGAGGTGTTGGTAATCCCACGTGGTTTAATTTTTAGAAGTTAACTTGCTATATTAAGAGTTTTTCCTTCCTTATGGACATCAAATAAACTGTCATGGTAGCAGAAAGAATGAATTCTTTTAAAATTGGAAAGTTATTCATTTCTTGGAATACTTTTTGTTTCATTTAGTAGCTCCACAGCTCATGGGATAGGTCATTTGAGTTATTTAAAATCAAAACCCAAACATGTAATTCTCTATGGTCTGCAACATCTGCTAAGCAGGAATGAGAGGTATGGTCTGGTTGGCCCCAGTAACAGGGCTCTTGCACAGAAGGCTGACTAGTGACTGAGTGTGCTCTGTTCTTTCATCACAGCAAATTAATCCGAGCAGTCATTGTAGCCCTCTCAGTAGCAGGAGTCTGAGTCTGCTCCTCAGAGTTGTGTAATTTAACATTTACCGATGGGGCGGTATGTGTGGCATTTTGAGGGCTTCGCTGGACATCAGGAAGAAAGGAGAAGCCGCTTAGTGTTGCCATATAATTTGATGGGTCTTTTGTTTTCATTCCCTAGAGAGAGCCCAAAGAGACAAAATAGTAGGTACAGGATCTCACTTACAATTAAAAGGAATTCTTTTTTTTTTTAAGATCTATTTATTTATGCATGCAAGAACTGGGGTACAGCCCAGAGGTGTGGGAGGTGAAAGGATTCAGCAGAGACAGAGTGGGAACAGAACGGGCAGAGGGGAGCAGGGAGCTAGGCAGGCGAGGTCTGCTGCACCATGTGGGTCCCCTCCCTGGTTGGGGATCCAACCTGTGCAACTTGGTAATGCTGTGCCTTAACCCGCTGCGCCACCAGGGAGGCCTCTAAAAGAAATTCTTTTTATAAGACTTCTTAACCCTGGGTTCCCATCTGATAGTTGCTTCATTGAGAGAGGCACAGCTGGGGTTACCAGCCCCTATTGAATACTGGAATACATGGGAACGCCCACCAAGGAGCTAGCCCTCTGTGCCAGATGTTGTGTTCAGTTGCCACATATATAGGCACCTCATCTTCTATATGTTGTTTTATTTAATCCTCATGACAGCTCTGTGAGATCGGTATCCGTACCCTCTCACATAGCAAATACAAGAACTGAGCTTGGAGAAGCTGAGCAGCACACTCAAGTAGTAGAACTTGGACTCAAACCCAAGTTTATCAGATCCAGAGCCCGTGCGCTCCCCTCTCCACAGCGTGCCCATCGCAGTTAATGAGAACGCCAGTCGTGCAGTTGCTCAGGCCAAAGAGTGAGGCTTGACTCCTTCTTCCCTTCGCCCTCACATCCACTCTCTCAGCAAGTCCTCTTGACTCTAACTCCTAAATATGTCCCAAGTCAGCACCAACTTTTTCTAGTCCCCCATCAGTGTTCCTCGCCCGGAACACGCCGTAGTCTCTTAAACTGGTCTTTTTGCTTCTGTTACGGCTTATTCTCCTTATGCTGGTGGAATAATATTTTAAAAATCTAAATGACGGTGATGAGATGTAAAGAGCACAAGGGACTGAGGTGGCGGTGCACAGGTGAAATGGTGATGGGAACCCACTGGGGAAAACAAACGATGTCAAATGCAATTAAATATAATAATAATAATAAAAAAATCTAAATGAGATCATATCACTTCCCTGTTTTAAGACTACCAGTGACCACCCGGTTGCAATAAAAAAAAAAAAAAATCTAACCTTTACTGTGACCCAACAGGCTATGTGATGAGATGAGATTCTCGCTGCCTCTCTTACCTCATGTTCCCCCTCCTCGACTTTCAGACTCACGAGGTTCATTGCAGCCTTTGTACTGGTTTCCTCTGCTGACCCAGATGTTTCCCAGACCTTGGCCTGACTAGCTCCTTGTCATTCAGGTCTCTGCTCAAATATCACCTCCCCAAAGAGGCTTTCTCCGATGACCTCACCCTCACCCTCAGCCCATCCCAGCCAGTAACTTGTCTTTTCACGGCAGTACCGCCCATCCTTATCTGTCTTACATGGTGCTATTTCCCTGCTGTCTGGGAGAACACCAGTACAGAGTTGATGCTTCACCAGTGTCCACTTTTTGTTGTAATTCCTAGTGACACATTACATTTTTAGAATAAGGCCCGCTGTGAGCTTTTTTTCACAGTCCTGCTAGATCTGGCACAGGATGAGTAACATCGGGCTCAAAAATTAGTCCTGTTTGTATCTTTGATTAATTTTGAACATTTAGGGAGAGGGGACTTTTTTTTATATGGTGGTGTTTCCCTGGTGTCCAGAACTCCTGCACATTCAGTCATTGAATGAATGGCAGACATATGCTAATCGCTTTGCCTAGAAACCTCTGACCATCTCCATCCAACTCTCCCACCCCACATCAGGTATTTAACTAGGAAGTATACTTCAGTTCTGGCTCAAACATACTTTCCCTCAAAAAGTTTTCTGTGACCTTCCATTGCATCCTTCCATCTCACCCTCCATTTCTCCATCACGCCCACCATTACATGTTTCTATGATTATTTGATGAAAGTCCATTTACTCCCAGCTTTACTCCTGGTGCCCAGCACATCCACTAAGAAGATGGAGGATGAGTCACTTTTCTTGCAGCAACTCGGTCTACACTTGGAATGTAGGTGCTCCAGATAAATGAGCCAGGGACTCCTTAGTGCCCATGACTTCCCCTGTCATGTCTTCAGTATGTTGATAGTGACAGACTAGGGGTATAGGAAAGAATCTTCCATCCTGCTCAAACTGAAACGATAGTATGTGCACTATACTGCCTCAAGTGTTGCTCTGTCTTTTCAGTTCTGCCTTTTGTGCTGTGCTTCTTACTACTTACATCCATCCACTGGATACCCCACCAGTGAGCATAGGGCCTACGAACACCCTCAGTCTGCTTCACCAAGTGTACACTTTTTGTCATGATTTCCGGGAGCACATTTCGTTTTTAGAACGAGACCTACTGTATGTATCTGTGAGGAGCTGTTACCAGTCCTGGTAGATCTGGGAATGACTGAGGAACATTGACCTCCAATATTGATCCTGTTTCTAGCCCTGACTGACTTTGAGCGAAACTTTTTATTTCAGTTGACTAACTTGCTTTCTCCATCTACAGAGGACCAAAAGACTCAGTTTCCAACTAAGACTGGCATCAGGAGTCCAGTTTTGTTATCTATTTTGAGTTGTTGCTGTTGGAATTTAGGCTTCACAGATTCCCTTTCTCATCATACCCCTCTCCCTAAAATGCCAGCAACCTTACAAAGAGGAGGAAGCTTAGATATATTGTTTCCAAAGACATAGGGCTTTCTGAAAACAGCTTAATTCTAAAAATAAACTTAAGTAATTTTAAATTTATAGGGAATTTCTTTTCCACATGAGGCAAAGAAGCCAAAGTTCAGAATGTCAGTTAGACATGTTTGCTTGTTAGACCGTATTGTTTCTCAGCAGGATACCACAAAACCATTGTCCTGTTCATGATTACCTTGAGCTAATGCATTAATCACAAGGCTTTCTTCATACACTGAGTCTCTGTCTAGCAGCATAATAGCATCCAAGTGTCCCAGTGTTTGGGCCAAGAATTAGTTACATGAGTGTAAGCAGAATTGTCTTAAAGCCTAAACCAGACACAGGTGTGGTTTTGATTTTGTGTGCTTAGGTTTTTATTTTTTATTTTTCTGGGTTTTTGTTTTTGTCTTGGCAATCTCTTTAGCTGGTATCCACACATTTGACAAAGTCATTCAGAGGGTTAGCCATTCCTATCCCTCTGGCTTAGAAATTAGTTCATATTGCTCCACTGATATGTGCTAAAAAAGATCACAAGTACATTTAGAAACTCCATCTGATTTTTTTGTCTCCAGAGAGCCATTCCTTGCCCCTTTCCCTCATCCCCTGCACCAACCAGTTCCTTCTATCCTTAGTTTCCTTTCTGTTAGAATTCCCAGCTCCCCAGAATAAACAACATCTCGAGGTCAAATTTATAAAAAATCCCAAAGAGCCGCCTTTGTTCTGTTGCACTGGAATTATCATCACAATGGCTCTTATATACATCATGTGCTTCCTCTAGGGTTTCACACCCCTGATCACATTTGATCCTTCAGGTAGTTCTGCAACAGATTTTCGTTCAGCAGATGAGGTGTCTGTGGCTCAGAAAAGCTGAACGGTTTTGGCCAGTGTAACAAAGGAGGAGCTAAAATCCATAGCTTCTGCCTCCAACTTTTCCACTAACCCACGATCCCATTCAGTGATACATTTTGAAAGGAGTGATCATGTGTTGGGAAGTAACTTTTCTTGAGGAGATTTTGCTGTGGTTATTCTTTTTTTTCTTCTTCTTTTTTAAAGATATTAAGTCCTCTTATTCTTTTTTTTTTTTTTTAAAGATTTACTTATTTATGCATACAAGAGCTGGGGTACAGGCCAGAGTCGTGGGAGGTGAGAGAATTCACCAGAGACAGAGCAGGGAGCAAAACAGGCAGACTGACTGAAACACACTGCTAAGGGGAGCAGCAGTCAAGGCAGGAGAGGTCCACTACACCGTGTGGGTCCCCTCTCCGGCCAGCAGCAGGGATCGAACTCATGCTGCAGTGGCTGCAGTTTGCTTCATAGTGCGTTGCTCAACCCACTGCGCCACCAGGGAGGCCCTGCTGTGGTTCTTCTAATAGAGTTATTTGGGAAGGGATCTCTGTCAATATTTTTAGACTGTGTAAGATGAGCTTAGTAGTTTGTGCTTAAATTCAAACACATCTGGCATTTTGATTCATTCATATTTATGGAGAACCTGTTCCATACTAGCACCAGAGAAGTTGGCAAACAAGACAGATATTATCTGTTCTGTCATGGAATCTAATGGGGAGAAGACAGTAGTTGGGGATTTTAATAAACACAGGGGAAGGGGACCTACACGCGGGGTGGGCGCCCATGGCAGGGAAGTCTAACCCAAATGTGCCAGACCCGAGAGAGATCCAGAAGATGAGACTTCTGATTTGAAGACTGAATTGAGTGATAGTTATAGCCAGATGGCATTGGAGTGGGGTAGACACTGGGTTTTCAGGAAGGGGGAGAACCAACATGAAGGCCGAGAGGTAAAAATGTGGCCTGTGTTGTCTTCATTCTTGCTTATGAGATCAGATTTCATTTTTTTAGTCACACGGGAGAGACTTAGCAAAAGCAGAAGATCAACAGGGAAAGTTATTGAGTGTGCTCTGAAATTATCTATCTCTTTCTCCTGTCTTCTTAACAGAAAAAACTTGAGTCTCCACCTCCATCCACCAATCCGTTCCTGGAAGATGAGCCAGCACCAGAGATGGAGGAACTGGCAATAGAGAAAGGAGACTTAGATCAAGTAAGTCTGGTTTGCATTTCCACAAACAACCTACCTCATGTTTGTTTCTGAGAAAGAGTTTGCTTGCTTTGAATCCCATCCTTTGTCTGCCGGTCATATTGGAGATGACAACTTTGGTGGTCTTTATAGAAAGGCTTTGTCTGAAAGTGCATTTAGAAAACTGAAAGCACAGCCCTTCCTGCTCCACCTCTGCCCTTGAAGAGCCTCACCCACCGGAATTAGCGCACGCATAAGTTTAATTAACCCATGACGGGGGGCAGCAGAGTTCTCTGCCTCATTCATCATCCTTGAGCTTGTCAGCTTAGCTTTCGGTTGTGTTCTCATCTGGTGCAGTGATGACGTGAGAGGCTGAAAGATCCTCAGTGAAGTTAGCGACAGCAGCAGCTCACACAGGCCTCCATACTGTAAGCTGATCACTTTAGGTCTGGAAGCCATCAGAGAGGCCTGGAAACAGCAAGGTGACCAATGGCATATTTGGAGAGTTACTTTTCAGAACACGCTAGCACTTTCATTTCCTTCGGATTTTTCTATCCAATTCTAAATTTCCTCTCTCTTCATCCTACAGAGTAATATTTTGTTTCACTGCCATTTTATGACAAGAAAGGTTAGAGCAAGCACTCAGAACTTTTCCTTTCTGGATTAACAAT
This sequence comes from Galemys pyrenaicus, assembly GCA_019455555.1. Lineage (NCBI taxonomy): Eukaryota > Metazoa > Chordata > Mammalia > Eulipotyphla > Talpidae > Galemys > Galemys pyrenaicus. The sequence continues at coordinate 703,888 of JAGFMF010011578.1, read as the reverse complement.
CCTTCTTTTTAATGTTCTGCATTTGGCTGCTAGAAGGTCCTCTTATAATATTGTTTGGCTCCAGATACCACCGAGAGGGAGTCTGGCTGCAAAGACCAGTTCTGAGAGACGTATAGCTAACCCCACATTCCTGGCCCAGTGAGGGTAGGTGTACAGTCCTGGAAGGAGCCAAAAGAGCTGAATTTCCAGGAGCAGTGTCGAAGTGATACAATAAAATGTGTCTGGTCTATTGATTAAATAATTTCAATAGCATGGTTACCTCACATTTTTACGGTGCTATATATTTAAAGGTCTTTTACTTCATTTTTATCTTCACAATACCTGCTTTTCATTTTATACAATTTTTTGTGAACTGTAGTGCCTGCAGCTCAGAGAGGTTAAATGATTTGCTCAGGAACAGATAGTTTAGAAGTGGAGGAGCTCAGACTGGAAGCCAGGTCTAGAAGTGAGAGACTAGAATTCCTTTTCTGGCCTTCTTTACACCATGATATCTCAATAAAAAGTAGAGGACACAGAAATGAATCTCATGAATGAAAGCGAATAAAAACTGCAAGTGTACCTTGGGACTAACCCAGAGGGCTATGGGAGTAACTGTAATTGGTTTAAAGCCGTCATATCGGCTGGCATGGAAGAAAGCAAACAGTTTCCTCTAACTAAAGACACTCATCTCTCACATTTTGGGAGGAAGGATGGGCTTGGGAAGCAGGAGTCTGATGAAGAGCTCATTCTGGGATATTTGGGTGCCTGTACTGTCTGACTTGTTTTGTGTATAGTGCCGTTTCTGGAGTCTTCCTGTCTCCCCAGGGCTAGCGGGTGCTGTTGTCGTGTCCAGAACTGTGCAGTTGAATACTCAGATGCTTGCAGTGCCCCTGTGAAGAGTCATCCCTTTAGTTAGTCACCTTTAGATGCTGTCAACCTTGTCTGTGATAGACTCCCCCATCACCTACAAAATTAATCTTGTCAAGTGAAATATAACTTTTTTCATGGAACTTCTTGCTCATTCGGGAAGCTTGAGGTTACTATCATAAGAACCAAGATCTGCTCACTCTAAGGACACAGAACACAAATACATGGGTGAAGCAGAGTGGGTGTTAGGGAAATGGCAGGCTCTGGTCCGTCATCACCTGACCATGTGACTTTCAGTAGATTATTTACTCTCTCTGGACTTCCCTCTTTTCTTTATATTTGGAGAAAGTCAGTGGCTTTCCAGCCGTATTCCTTGGTGCCCATCAGGCGTCACTGTGGGGAGGAAGACCAAAGTGGGAGGGGACCAGGACCCTCCGAACAGAGCAGTTTGATGTTAAATCACTTTTATCTTGGACTTCCAGGTGAAATTTCTTGTAAACCATGGGTTTTAGGTCTGTTTTTTTGGTGTGTGTGTGTGTGTGTGTGTTTAAAGTACTCTAAGCCCCTGCACTAATGGTCCACCTGCAATTTCACAGGCTGTCACTTATTAGGAATAAAACCTACATACTTAAGACTCCTCACCTCCCATTCCTGACATCCACTACCTCACCAGGCACTTGTCTTGCTTGTGGTTAAGTGGGAACTGCAGCATCCTGCTCTTCCCAGCCACTTACTGGCTTCTGGGCTTGGGTGTACAGAAAGGCAGGAGCCCTGGGCGGTGTTGGGGAGGAAGTCCACAGGAAGCTAGCAGTGAGCTCAGCTACAGGTGGGGAGTGGGTTGCCCTCAAGCACCAGTAGGCAGTAGGCCATCAAGGCGAGGGTCTTTCCCTGGCTCACCACTCTGGTTTAGAAGCAAGAAAGAGCAAACTTGCAAAAAAGTATTTAGCTTAAACAATCAGTTGCCAACATTCTCTAGTGAGTGGGGAAAAAAAATGACATCTGCAACGGGACTAAGGGTACTCAAAGTATGAAAGACAGAAGAAGAAATAAGGAATTTCTGGTGTAAAATGTACCCTTCTGGTGATCTGAACAGTTAGATTTAATCTGTTTACATTGGATAGTAATAAAAGGAAATGGAACCAGCTGCATACCTCCTTACTGTGACAACAGTAACCTTTTATTATTCCATCAAACTCCAGGAGGAAATAGCTTAAACATCTGCAGCTTTTGGACAGAATTCACACACTCAGAAATCCCGCCTGCAAGCTACTGCTAAATGACTTAGTATATTCTTTAAGTTGGGGATCAACCATTTGGGGAGCTAGACAGTACAAAAGGAGACACCAACGTGAGCTGAAATTCCAGCACCTATTTGAACGTGCACACACGTATAAAACAACTATAGACAGGAGGCAGCCTGGTGGACAAAGAGAAAAAAGGAAACTTCAGGCAGTCCCTCCCGGGGTACCCCCTTGCTTCCAGCGCTCACTGAACATGCTGCAGGAGAACTGAAGCTGAGCGCGGGGGTGGCGGTGGTGGGTCTGTCCTCACCGGCAGGAATGGCCTCCGTGGAGCAGTCACCTGCGGGCTGGGTTGGAACGCCTGCTCTGTCTGCTTGTACAGCTCTGCGTGCCAAACTGAGAGTGTTCTGTGGGGCCTTATCAAGCACAGGGCCTAGGGAATACTGATCAGGATGAGCTTGATGGAATATCACGTAGCCATTAACATTTCTCACTTGGGAGCTTACAGATGAACTTTTCAGACTTATCCAGGCACAGATTTTTATCATACATCACGTTTGTACTTACAGAGAGAGGAAAATATAAGCAAAGTAAATGGGTTAAGATAAATCTAAAACGTGTTCACGTTCGGAGTTGAACTCTACTGAGCTACTTTTTAAAAAACTTTTTATTTTGGGGCCTCCCTGGTGGCGCAATGGGTTAAGCAACGCACTATGAAGCAAAACTCAGCCACTGCAGCACGAGTTCGATCCCTGCCGCCAGTCAGGAGGTGACCCACATGGTGCAGCAGACCTCTCCTGCCTCACCCACTGCTCCCCTCCGCAGTGTGTTTTGGTCATCTGCCTGTTCTGCTCCCCACTCTGTTTCTGATGAATCCTCTCACCGCCCCAGCACCTCTGGCCTGTACCCCAGTTCTTGTATGCATAAATAAATAAATAAATCTTTTAAAGAAAAAACTTTCTATTTTGAAATAATTACAGACTTATAAGAAGTTGCAGAGTACAGAGCGGATCTCCCAGCTTCCTCAGTGGTAACCGCCAACATAGCTGAAGGCGTTATCAGAACCAGGAAGTTGATTCTAAGCCCTTTTTAACTCAGGCCTGGGTGTCTGTTTCCCCACATATGTTACGCGCCAGGTCAACCAGAGTGTTGGTGATGTGCCATTTCTTTTTTTTTTTTTTAAAGATTTATTTATTTATGCATACAAGCACTGGGGTACAGGCCAGAGGTGGGGGGGTGAGAGGATTCACCACAGAGAGCAGGGAGCAGAACAGGCAGATCAACGGAAGTACACTGCTGAGGGGAGCAGCGGGCCCAGCAGGAGAGGTCTGCCAGGCCATGTGGGTCCCCTCCCTGGCCGACAGCAGGGATCTAACTCATGCTGCAGTGGCTGCGGTTTGCTTCATAGTGCGTTGCTTAACCCACTGCGCCACCAGGGAGGCCCGATGTGCCATTTCTTAAGAGTGTTGTGACTCCTGTCTTCAGGATTTTCTGCTAGTCCATTGGCACCCATCCTCCAAAAGCCCCCCAAGTTTTTTTTATTGTTATATTTGCTTTTTTTTAAAATAAATGTCAAATTTAGAGAAAAGATGAAAGACTATTGCAAGAAATTCTCAAATACCGTTCACCCGCATGTATCAATTGTTAACATTGTCTTACAATTAGTTTATAATTTCCTCCCAACATCTCCCTCCTCCCTTTCTCTCTTTCAGAACAATTTGTAAGTTTGCAGATATTATGTCCTTTACCTGTAAACATTTCTATATGTATTTTCTAAGGACTTTCACTTATTTTACCACTTTATTTTATCAAAGTCAGAAATTAACATTAACATAATTATATAACCTACAGACTTTATTTACATATTTCATGATGTAGCCATTCTAAGGTGATCAATTAAAACATTGTCAGTAGTTGGAAAAGTACACATAAATTACTAAATATATAAAGCTAAATACAAATATATCTGTGGATTGAAATCATGACAACATTCTGGATTATGTCGTCCCTATTTGTAATTACCAGGGGTTATCCTGCAGGCCTGTCAATATTTTTTCCAATGGGCTGAAAATATGAAGGAGATAATTAATGATACATATGATGGCTATTTTATAATTATTAAACAGACATCTGGGTATAGTGACCATATTTTACACAAATTAATTTGTCTGGTCATTTAACAAATCCCTTTACTAAAAAAAATGAAATCATTAAAAAAAATTAAAGCTACAGAATTCTTATAAGGGGAAAAGAAAGAAGGCCAAGAGCTTGAATGGGATACATTACAGGTTGATATTTAATTTTTGGTGACCATTACTGGTTTTTACAAATGTTTTAAACCACTTCAACCTTTTGTTCTTAAAAATAAATAGAAGAAGGTAATCATTGTTTCTGTCTGCCATTGAGGCCTTAACTTTTTCTATATTTGTTAAAAGATAGGCACAGTTCAATTCAACAAGTATGTATGGTTGCCAGTTGATATTCAAATTGTATCTGGCATCAACCCCAGCCAAGCCTGTGGGTTCTTTTGTGGACATTTGACAATAGATTGAATTGACTTTTTTTAGGATTAAAAAAAATGTAAGAAGATCCTTGTTTATTTTTTAGATGTTTTGAAAAGGAATTTATTAGCAAATATTTTTATATAGCAAACAGATTTTAAATGCTTGTTTGCCTATATGACCTACATATCAGTAGTTCCTAAGTATCTGTCTGGGGATCAATGCTGGTTCAGTTTTTCTTTGCACAAAAGTAAAAAATAAAGACCAAGACCACACAGTCTGTCTGTCTTTCTGTCTCTAAACAGATACAATTACTGTCTTTTCTTAGTACGGACTGCCTTCATGCTGCTGTTTTCTCCTTATAAAATGTCTGAGTATAAAATATTCTCTTTTTTGGGATCTGTGGGGAAAACAGAAAGCAGAAAAATAGAAACTTAGCATCCTTCCCTGCTCTTTCCTTACATTTACTTGATAGAATTCGAGTATTCTCTCTCGGGTCCTTGTTTCCAACATGTCCAAGAAAAGAAGGGACACAAAGGTTGTGCCAAAAAGGGCTGTGGCACGGGATGCCTGTTTGCTGTTAGCAGCTGCACGCAGTGCACACCCAAGGGCAGGGCTAGTCAGAAGGTTGTCACTTGGAACCTAGTGGAGGCTGCAGTCATCAGGGACGTTTGCAAAGCAAGATCTTTCTACTTCCCAAGTTGTATGTGAAATGGTGTTGCAGTGAGAGTGTGCCATTCACCGCAAGGTTATCAGGAGTCTTTCTAGTGAAGCCCGGAAAGACCTAACACCCAAACCCCAATAGAGACCTGTAGGTACTGCCTCTGTCAGAGCCCAGGTAAAGGGACTAAATCTTTAAGAACTGAAGTAAAACCGTTCTCTGGGGAAACACAAAATGGAAATTACACTTTAAAACAAAAGAAAGAGGGGCCTCCCTGGTGGTGCAAGGGGCTAAGTCCAGGGCTGTGAAGCTCTCTGTAGCCACTGCAGCAGGAGTGCATTCCCCGGCCAGGGAGGTGACCCACAGAGCGCAGCAGATCTCTCCTGTCTATTCTGCTGCTCCCCTCAGCAGTGTATATTAGTCAGTCTGCCTCTTCTGCTCCACACTCTGTCTCTGGTGAATCCTTTCACCCTCTGCACCTCTGGCCTACACCCTAGCTCTTGTATGCATAAGTAAATAAATCTTTAAAAAATTCATAAAAGAAAGAAAATAAATATTCAACAGTCTGGGAGGAAACAATGGGAATACAGTCTGGCAGGAAATCAATGAGATAACAGACAGTTCTAGTTCAGGAGATAGGAACTTCACGGACATGAGCCTTTGGCAGTCTTTAGAACTCTTTGAGTCTTCCTTAGGTTTAAAATGGTAGTAATAATTACTACCCTGAGGATTGTTATGAAGCAAAGATGAGATATTATTTTGCATCAGAGTAGTTGGCCCGTAATAACAATCAGTAAGTGGATACTATCAAAATTAGACGTGTGAAAGTACTCTGTAAGTTCGAAAGCACTGTAAAAATACAAGGTGCTGTTACTAGCTGGTCATATGATGAACAGCATCCAAATTGAAAACATATGTGTTATCAAAGTAGCAGTAAATCTCTTACCATACAAAGCAAAATTTAAAGGATGCTAACAAAGCTGACTTTTCATTCACAAGCTGCTGTGAATCATAATGCAGGATAGTCTCAGTTTATTTTCATCAAGGGCTTCTTATCTCTAAGTTAAAGGTGAACTCAGAGGGATATTTTCTTTGAAACTGCTTGAACATTTTCAAAGATGGCTCAAGAATAGGCTTTCTCTTTTCTTCTTTTTTTCTTTACAGCCAAAGAAGCCTAAAGTCCCAGACAATCCATTTCATGGCATTGTTTCCAAGTGCTTTGAACCTCATCTCTACGTGTATATTGAGTCCCAAGACAAGTGAGTGATGAATATTTTACTGTTTTCTACTGCATTTCTCCTTCCTCTGGTTGTGGTTGTGCCTCACAAGGGCATAGCTCCTTCCAGAGGCTGAAGGAAGGACTTGGCATGCTTACAATCCTTCCTGGAAACCTGTTAAAGATACTTTTATATCTTCTGAATGTTGTCATTTACTACATGTATAAATCTCAGAAACCTGAGTTGGGCTCTGAGAAGGTCCCAAATGGATCCCAACTCCCCCTTCCCATGTGAGCACTGAGTCCTTGTTCAGCTATACATGTGAGCAAACAAGGCTTCATAATGGCAGGCCTACAAAATGGAGAAGAAAAGCCAAGTCTCTAATATCTATTTTTTTTCAAGTGTAATTTGTGTAACTTTTCATTTTGGAATAATTTTGACTTAAAATAACGTTGCAGAAATAAAGCCAAAAATTCAAGTACCCTTTCCCACAAGAATGTGAACATCATATAGAACCACACATATCAAAATCAGGAAGGTGTTGTTGTCCCATGAATATTCTTTTTCTGGTCCAGGATTGAGTCGTGAGTTTTCTTGTCAGGTCTCTTGAGTCTCCATTAACCTTTATCGATTCCTTAGGCCTTTCTTTGTCTCTCTTTTGTAAAGAGTGTTGGTTAGTTATTTTGTACAGTGCTCTCAGTTTGGGCTGTCTTATGGTTCCTTTTGATTAGATGAGGTTATACTCTTTGGGCAAGGTTAGCATAAGGGTGATGTTCCCTTCTCAGCACATCAGCATATCAAGAGTCACATCGTGTTGCTTTGTCCTATTACTGATGAGGCTGACTTAATCACTTGCTTGAGGTGGTGTCTGCTAACTTTCTCTTCTGTGAAGTTACTACTATTGAATATTTTTCCTCTTTGTGATTTCCTGGGGAGATACTTATGTAAACGCCCTGTTTCTCATCACACGCTGCCTGTCATTTTGACATGCTGCCTGTCATTTTGACATCAGTTGGTGATTGATTCCTGCCTGAAGCAGTTATTGTGTAGTGTTTGCCTAAAGTTGATAGTCTATTTTCATCTTTTTTTCTACATTTACTAAGTGCAGTTCCACTATAAGGAAGAAATTCCCCTCGGCCCCCACTTGTCTGTCCATTTATGTCCGTGTGGACTCATGAGTCCTTTTATGGTTATTATCCACTTAATATACAGTATGTGTTTTTTGCAAACTCAGGGACTCCAGAACATTTTTTTTTTAAAAGATTTATTTATTTATGCATACAAGCACTGGGGTACAGGCCAGAGGTGCGAGAATCCCACCAGACAGAGTAGGAGACAGAACAGGCAGATGGACTGAAACACACTGCTGAGGGGAGCAGCGAGCCAGGCAGGAGAGGTCTGCCTGCGCCATGTGGGTCACCTCCCCAGCCAGGGGCAGGGATCGAACTCGTGCTACAGTGGCTGCGGTTTGCTTCATAGTGCGTTGCTTAACCCACTGCGCCACCAGGGAGGGCCCCAGAACATTTTTAAAGCCACATTTCTTCATAACAAAGAGTGTGTTTGTGTTCCAGTGTCCATGCAACACAGGAAGACCCCTTCTCATCCCTGTATCTCTGTTCCGGGATGTCTACAGCTAGAGTAACTAGTGAAGGCCCTTCCTTGTTGGCAGGTAAATTTGGAAAAATAGTTTTCTGGAGCCTGACTGGAGACAGGCTGGCATGGACTCTTAGAGGTGGCCTGGCAGCCCAAAGAACAGACTTAGAACCAGAATCGCTCCGAGAGGGAGAACAGTGGCTATGAGAAAGTTCTTGAGTAGATTTCTCTGGGAAAGTATTTAGATCCTGGAGCCCTGAAGTCCAGTCCTTTTTTTTTTTTTCCTTTTCTTTCTTTTTTTAATGCTTCTGTCATGGGCTAGGAAAAACTCTTGTTTCCAAATGTTTAAGAGCAAACTCTTAACCTTAAGAAACTTTTTCAAGTGGAATTACTACATGGAACAATATAATTATTCATCTGTTTGATTTTATAGGTTACTTCTATGCTTTTCCTCTCAATTACAAAATAACACATATGAAAAGCCCAGAAAAACATTATTTTATGAAAGAACATTTGCAGTAACAAAAACAACCTCCTCACTAACACCCCCATTAAAAAGTAACCTTAATGTTTTTCACCTAAGAGAGCCAGGGTGTCCTTCCTGCTCGCTAGCCTGGCTCATGTCCAGCAGACTCACAGAGGGCAGGAGCTACTGTTGTGTTTAGTCCTTTGGCAGCACTCTCTTCTGCATCAAACACTCTTCTCTTGGGATGTTAGTAAGACCGCCCTGTGGGGCAGAAAGGGGGCATCCGTTATTTGCCTATCGGATATTTGGATCATGCCCCTTCTCCCCTTATCAACCATAATTCCTATTTTCAAAAAGACTTTAAAGCTGTTGGGTCCAGGGTTTGAAGCGCCTCTCTCAGATAGCCACATCCTTTCCGAAACCTACCTGTTCTAAAGAGAGATCTCTCTGAATTCTTACAATTCTGGTCTCCATTCTTTTCACACAGCCTTGATTCATCTGAAGTATACTCATTGTTCCTGATTCTTTGGGCAAAGGGCCAGACCTCCCTTCCTCAGGGACTCTCCATTTCTCTATGAAAAATGAAGTGCTGGCCTCTCATCCTGCTGCTTGGTTGCTCTTGGCTGTTTCCACAGTGCTGGGGAAGTAGCGGAAGCTCCTCGGAGGAGAACTGCGTAGGTTGTGCTGTTGTCGCTCCAGAATAAGCAGCAAAAGCTAGAAGTAGAAAATACAGTTCAAGAAATCCATTTCCTCATCTGTTAAAAGAGCGAAGCAGACAAAATAATGCCTAAAGCAGTGGTTTTTTTTTTTTTTTGCCTCATACATCCATCCCTTTGAGAACCTGGTGAAAGCAGTAGACCCTCTTGCCCAAAAATCCACATTAAGACCCCACACACTATTTAGGGTCTTGTTTAAAGTGGTTGTAGGAAGCCCTTTCTTCCTTAAGTCAGTGACGCCTGAGGCTGGGGAAGAAACTCAGGTGGGAACTGACTCTGTATGAATTACTACTCTTCAGCTTGGATTCAGAAATCTGCAAGGAAGGAAAACCTTAGACCAAGATCCTAGATGACAGAGACCCAGTACAGCAGTGGAAAAAGCATGGGTCTGAATGCCAGAATCAGCTCTCTGCTGACTGGCCTGGGCCAAGAGCATGGTGCTCACCCTCTCTGAGTTTGTTCTGTCCTCGCTGTGCTGAAGCTAATAGTGGCTGCCTCACAGGCTCCGTGGTGAGAGGGTGAAATGGGCGACATATTGGCACTTGCCACACGTAAGCCAAGCCTGCTCTGCCTGCCGTTGGATCTTGTTCAGGACGCTAAGACAGTCGGGTGGCCTGGTCAGTGTCACCAGCTTGCCATTGGGTCTGGCACGGGATCAATCCACCCACCGCTCAGTCTCCTTAGCCCAAGGGAAGTTCAAGTTCAGGCTGCATTACGAGGGATTGTAAAGCTGCTACCCAAGGAGGACGCAGGAAGAAAGGATGTCCCCGAAGCCACCTCTTTGGGAGGTTGGGCTAAAATTGTCCTTGTATCTTTAAGTAGATTTCTCAATTTTACCTTCATGTTCAAGGAAGAAGTTAGTTGCATTTTCTACTTTGGGAGATGTGTGATTTTCTTAGTCTGACTCTGCAGGGCTCTCCAGTCTGTGATAGTCTCAGCCACAGAAATTATTAGTGACGGCATTTCAGCCTGTTATTCTAAGTTCCTTATACTAGCTTCTGTTACGTTACAGCCCCCCTCCAGCTTCATCAAACCTGGAGTCTTTCTCTAAACTGATTTTGTTTGTTGTTTATTTTGAATGTATTTCATACTTACAGAGGAGACCCAACAGTTGTACATAGAGCTCCATTACTCCTTAATATTTCAACAAGAAACAAGGACACAATATCTATATAACCACAATACAAAGTCAGGAAAATATTACCATTTGATCCATAGCCCCCATTCCATTTTACTAGTTATCCCAATCATGTTTTTTAAATAGATCCATTTCAGGATTATGCATTACATTTATTTGTCATATGTCTAGTCTCCTTTAATCCAAAGTATAACTCAGTCTTCCATGACCTTGAAATTTTTGAAAAAAGCAGACCAATTACTTTGTGGGATGTCCCTCAGTCTGGGTTTGATTGCTGTTCCCTCTTGATTTATGATTTATGGAAAAGCGATACTTTGTTCTTCTCAGGAATTCATATTAGGAGCCACACAGTATCCATTTATTCTGCAGTTTGTAGTGTTCATTATTATTACCTGGCTTAGATGTTGTCTATTGGGCTTCTCTTATTGATCAGTTATTAATTCAAAATGTAGAGAGAAACCTTAAAAGCATATAAATAGCCATTTTTTTTCATTTTTCACCTATTTGTTTTACCACCTATTGCTGACACATTTATTACTAACTCATAGTTACTAAATGATGCTGTTTCTAATCTCATAATTTCTTCAGTCTTTATTGCCTCATTCTATTTTAAGCAGAAGCTTTCTGTTTTCCTCATTTACTAATATCAGCATGGACTTCTTAATTTCTTTTCTTACTCAATGAAATATAGCTGTATCTTTTGTAGAATAAATTTAATCCTGCAGAACATTTTTAAAAATCGTACAGGTTTCTCACATTCCCTCTCCCCTCTTTACCCAGTGTTAGCATATTACAAAGCCATAGGATGGTTACCAAAACCAGCAGGGTCACTGTGTGATACTCATTCCTAAGTACTAGACCTTATTTGAACTGCACAATTTTTCCACTGTCCTTTCTCTCTTTCAATATCATTATCATTTTAATGCAAAAACTGTCCTTGTTTGGTCATTGGAACCCCTTCAAGCTGGTTTTTAATACTTTTTGTCCTGTCAATTTTGGGGCATTTATTTTCTGGCACAAAACAATACCCTGACTTTGTAGTCATCCATTTCCCAAAGGTTCCTTGTTCCTTTGGTTTAGAATGATACTTAGAAACTAAGATCCAGAGCCTCCCTGGTGGCGCAGTGGGTTAAGCAAGGCGCTATGAAGCAAACTGCAGCCACTGCAGCACGAGTTTGATCCCCGTAGCAGACCTCTTCTGCCTCCCCCCTTACTGCTGCCCTCTGCAGTGTATTTCCCTCCATCTTCCTGTTCTGCTCCCAGCTTTGTCGCTGGTGACTCCTTACCTCCCATGCCTCTGGCCTGTACCCCAGCTCTTGTATGCATAAATAAATAAAACCTTTAAAAAAGAAAGAAACTAAGATCTAGGCATCAGATGTGTTCATTACTGCTTCTAGCTCCTTTGAGCTGAGAGAATTAAGGAATAGGGGTGTGTGTGTTTGTGTGTGTGTGTGTGTACACATTTAAATCTAATTTATACATGTTTTATAGCAAAATATAAATTTTCAGGGAGTTAGGAAGGTTCCCTTCTGACACTGTTCTCATTTCTTCACCCTTTCAGGGAAATCTTTGCCTTTTTTTCTTGAACAGTGTTAGTTGCTCAGCATGGATGCAGCTTGCCAAGGAAAATGTCTCTATTTCAAACCCAAAAACAAAAGGGTGGAATTCCAGTGCTGTGGAGTTTGAAGGGTGTCCCCATGAGTAGTTCCAGTGAACATTTCCCATAAGTGGGGGGAGAAGGGAGAAAGAAGAGAGGACAGAGAACAGCTAGAGAAGGAGGAGGGAAAGGATAGGAGAAGAAAAGAAAATTAAAAATAATGGAATAATTTGTGCATGACATGAAAGTAATTGATTTAGCACTCTCAAAGAAATTAAGAAGGGACATTTATGAAATAAGGAGATTAAGAAAAGATAGATGAGAAAAACCTAATTGGATCTCTTAATGAAAACTAAATGTTTTGAAAGAAAAAAAAAACAAAATCTGTGCGTTTACACTGATACCTCCAATTCTGTTCTAACATCACAGGCTTTATTTTTGTGTATAACTACCTACTATAGCAGGGAGAAACTTGAAGTATCGTCTACATATTTACCTATGTGTTCTGTGTACCTGTATGTAACCCATCTGTCAGTTGTACTCAGACCAGATCTTAACTCCTTGAACATGCTGGCCACAGCAGAGCCAAATCCTCCGCCACACCCGAAGGGAAGAGGTAGGCATTCGTTAGTTTGAGGGCCCTCTAACAAGTTTCTATACCTTCCTTAGGATCTCAGGCTGCTTTGCCTTGCTTACCTCCCCTGCTAACTTTGTCGTTGTTGTTTTTTTTTTTTAATTTAATTTAAAAATTTTTTAAAGATTTATTTATTTATGCATACAAGAGCTGGGATACAGGCCAGAGTCCAGAGAGGTGAGAGGATTCACCAGAGACAGAGTAGGGAGCAGACAGGCAAACTTACTGAAACACACTGCTGAGGGCAGCTGTGGGCAAGGCAGGAGAGGTCCACTACACCATGTGGGTCCCCTCGCTGGCACCATGTGGGTCCCCTCGCTGGCCGGCAGCAGGGATCAAACTCGTGCTGCAGTGGCTGTGGTTTGCTTCATAGTGCGTTGCTTAACCCACTGTGCCACCAGGGAGGCCCTCCCCTGCTAATTTTGTCTGACTGCCATCTTTCTCTCCCAGTATCATCCCCACTTTATTTCCCTTTTAGAATATTGTTTCCATTGCTGTAGATCCACCAGAAGAAACTGTCTTTGGTCATCCATTCATAAACTTGGTCTGCTGTGTGGTGTTTCTTCTTATGTTTTAATCTTGCCCTCTACTGGTATCTGCTCTGCAGTAGTCTTTATTCCTTGGTCACTTTATTTATCAGTGGATTTCACTTGACCCAGCAGTATTTCACATAACCTGAAATGCTTATATATTTCTTGGGTGGAAAGTTCAAGCTGCAGGGAACAGGATAAAAGACACATCTTCAGCCATGACATATTTATTTTTTCAAATAGGAGAGAAAGTGAATAACAGCAATCAATAATCATAATGCCACATATATGAATAACATTTTACTGTTGGGAAATCAAAGCATGATAGAGTGGCTAGAGCTTGATTTTGGGGGTCAAACTCAGGTCCAAATTCAAGCACAGTATATTCTCTGACCGAGGGCAACTTATTTTATTCTCTCAGGTGCTCTTTCTTCATCTGTAAAATGAAGGTAATACTCAGGACTGATAATAAGGATTAAATAAGATTATAGCTCTACAGCAACCAGCACAATACCTAGTTTATAGGTTTATAGCTTAGTGGGAAAGAGAGACCAAAAAGAGTTATGGTGCACAAGGGATAAAGGCAAAGATTTGAAGAATGGGTGTCCAAATGAAACTGCAGGTCACCTGTTTCTCGATTTGTGTCTTCTGCCTCAGCCAACCAACCCCCTCTTCTGCCGCCCATCCTCTCTTCTTTTTATTTTTTAATTTTCATTGAAGTAATGCTGATAGATAGCATGATGTGAGTTAGCATAATACTTGATCTCTATACATGCTGCATTGTAATCATCACTGACTTCTGATCCCATCCCCCACCACACCATTGATCCTTTTATCAGTTTCATCCACCCACCTCTGAACCTCCTTCCCCTCTAGGGGAACAGCCGTCTGTTCTCTGAACCTGTAAGTTTGTTCATTTGCTCAGTTTTTGTATCTTCCGTAGATGAGTGAAAGCATATGGTATTTGTCTTTCTCCATCTGACCTATTTCCCCTAACATAATCCCCTGTAGGTACATTCATGTCGTCACAAATGACGGTAAGATTTCCTCTTTTTTAATCCATGTATCTGATGACAGACAGGTTGTTTCCATATCTTGACTATTATAAATAATAGTGCAGTGAACATAGGGGTGTACATCTTTTTGCATTAGTGTTGTTGTATTCTTTGGATAAATATCCAGAAGTGGAATAGCTGAATCATTTGGTGTTACTTTTTTTTAAAATTTATTTTATTTGTTTATGCATACAGGAGCTGGGTGTAGGCCAGAGGTGCGGGGGCCGAGGGGGGAGTGAGAGGATTCACTAGAGACAGAGTGGGGAGCAAAACAGGGACATCTACTGAAATACACTGCTGAGGGAAGCAGCAGGCGAGGCAGGAGAGGTCTGCTGTGCCATGTGGGTTTCCTCCCTGTCCGGGGATTGAACTCATGCTGCAGTGACTTGTGATAGCTTGATAGCGTTGAGACTTTAACACCTGTGCCACCAGAGAGGCCCTCATTTGGTGTTTCTATTTTAACTTTCCATACTGTTTTCCACGGTGGCTGCACCAATTTACATTCCCATCAACAGCACACAAGGATTCTCTTTTCTGTCTAGCGTTTGTTTGTTGTTCATTGTCTTTTTGATACTAGCCATTGTAACAGATATGAGATTTTGTGGTTTTGATTTTGCATTTCCCTGATATTAAGTGATGATGAACATCTTTCCATAGGCCTATTGGCCATCCTTTTGTCTCTGTTGGAGAAATGTCTATTTAGATCTTCTGCCCTTTTTTCACAAGCATGTTCTCTTTTTGTTGTTGTTGGTTGTATTGATTCATTATGTCAATGCTTTGTCAGATATATGGGTTTGCAAGTATCTTCTATTCAGTAGGTTGCCTGACGGTTTGTTTTGCTTTGCAGAAATTTTAGTTTGCTGCAGCCTCATTTGTTTATTTTTACTGTTGTTTCTTTTGTCTTTGGAATCAAGCCTAGAAAGAGATCACTAATGCTATGTTGTCGCCCAGTGTTCTGCACTGATCCTTTGCTCACTTCTCATTCAATGCCTTTATTCTCTCACTTGAACCTGCTATAAAACTTTCTCTTTAGTCTCCTGTTCTTTTCTATGTCTGCACCAAATTATTCATATTATCTATACTGCAAAACTATCATGTGTTGCTATCTTGAAATCTAAATATTATAAGCATGTAGATCTTGCCCTCCCAAACAGGTCAAAGCCTCTGCAGGCAAACACTGTATGCTTAAAACCTGTGCAGAACCTTGATCAGGGCTGGGCTCCTTGTGAATCTTGACTGGAATTGCCTTAGAGGTGATAGGCTCCTCCTTGTGACTTCTGTCTTGGGTCATTAAGCCACCATCCTTTTCTCCAGTAGTTCTACAAGAAGATCGTGTCAGAACTTAGAATAGTATTTGGTGCCTGGCAGAAGTGATGACCTTATTTTGGGTTTGAGTTGGTGGATCTTACTTGTATCTTATATGTACCGTCCACAGAGCTTGACATGTACTAAGTGCTCTGTCAATATATCGGATTGAATTGAATCATCTATCCAATCTAATGAACCTCACTTATCCTCATTGAGATAACTTTAGCTCTTTATTCTGGATATGTTGATTACTCATTTCCTGATGTCTTACATGTGCTGATGTAAAAGAGATGAGAGGTAGGATGGTTACCCTGACTGGTTTATTTCTCCTCTACACCAGAGATCAATGTCAAAAATAACCTAGTAGACAGTCTACAAAATATAGAAAATCTTTAGATTTTTTTTTCACTTAGGGAAAATTGTCTTTACATACCCTTAATTTTATTATCTCATTCATTGGATTAGCTCTGAAATGGGAGGTGAGTGTCCTGACTTCAGCTTCTAGGGGAATTACATGAGTGATTAAAGTAAAAACACATCTGAGCTCTGGCCCTTGTTTGGGTTGGCACTGCAGATTTGGAGATTAGAGTCTCATCAGAAGACTCAAGTGGACTTTTTGCCTTTGTTACATGCTCTCTCTACTAGTTCCCACCCACACCCACCTCCATCTTCCCACCCTTCCATTCTCATCCCTTCAGAACAAAGTGTGGAGGTTGATCAGTTGAGTATGTATGGGAAATTAGCCTCTCACATCAGCTAGAGAAGTGGACCTGCAGGGAGCAGAAGTAGGACAAACATCCCTACTTTCAGGGAGCTCATGCTAAAATACATGAAATACCTACTCCTACACGTAAACATTCTGCTCCTGTACAGCATGCAGCATTCACCTTTTGTACCACCTTTATCTTATCACTTATAGCTTGAGTGCAGTCTCAAGGGCCATTCTGAAATTCACCAAAGATCAGTGAAAAAGAGCCATTATTGATGAGCACTGCTTGCTGAAGGCTCAGGATGGGAGAAAATTGGCGGGCTTCTTGAATATTTGACATCAAAAATGTTTTTAAAAAATCAGAAGTCTGTATCTTTGAGACGCAGAAGTTCATATTTAAAGAGGCCTGGTATGTGGGCCTCCCTGGTGGCACAGGGGGTTGAGCACTGCACTGTGGGGCTTCTGCAGCAGCTGCTGCAGTGAGAGTTTGATCCTCTGCCAGGGAGGTGACCCACATGGTGCAGCAGACCTCTCCTATCCCACCTGCTGCTCCCCTTAGCAGTGTATTTCAGTTGATCTGCCTGTTCTGCTCCCCGCTCAAGTGTTTCTGGTGAATCCTCTCACCCCCTCTTCCCACCCCTCCATACCTCTGGCCTGTATCCCAGCTCTTTGAATTCATAAATAAATAAATCTTTAAAAAAGAGAGAGGCTGTTGTGAGCTGGGCTTAAGGATGAGTGGAGAGGTAGCAGAGAGCATGTTGGCCAGGGGAGGCCTTCAGGCAGTTGGGGAAAGATGAAACAGTGGGGGTAGCTGAAGTGAGTCTGACTTGAGTGTTGGGTCACTGAGGAGGGGAGGTGAGAGATTAAATGGAAAAGCAAGACAAGAAGCAATGGTGAGAAATGATTGTGGTGACTCTGGAACTCTTAATGATTAACTAATCAGATCCTTCCCTGCTTTCTGACCTTCACCGCATGCAAAGACCTAGCCTAGGCTTAAAGTTCTTTGAGGGCAGGGTGGCTACATCTGGATACAATAAGCTTCCCATAACAAAAACTCGAGTAAAAAGTCAGTTGTCTCCTATTCCTGTTAATTAATGCTGTGTGTGGCTCTTGTCTTTTTCACCCTGTAATATAAATATATTTTAAAAGCACAGCTGGATTCCTGTAGTGTTAGCATCTAAAAAGATGCTAACTGTCAAGGGGATGGGGATCCTTTCCATTTCTCATACCACACAGCTGTGCAGGGAACAATTAATACTGCCCTGTTGGATTCTAACAGATGATGACTCCATTGGTGGCTGAGGCAAATTTAGTGAGGTTTGAACTGGAAGTGGGAGAAAAATTGCAACCCTCATCACCACTGTGGCCGGGAGCTGCTCAAACTCTTTCTTCTGTCATTTTTTACACCTTTGGCTCTGGGGGTTTTAACAAAAACTGCAAAGAATAGGCTTCGGGTGTTTCCTTGTATCTCTCTCTCTGGGTAGATATATAGCTGATGGGCACATTTAATGATATTTAAATATTACTGACATCATAATCTTACTAATTTTAGAAAGTAATAGAGTGGGTAAAAGCATAAGATTTGGATCGAGGCTGCTTGGTTTGAATCCTGGTTCCCCCATTGTCCTGCTCTATGACCTTGAACAAGGTCCTCAACTTTTCTGCACCTGGCTTTTTGAAAATCAGGATAGGAATAGTGCTCGCTTTATAAGGTTATTACGAAAGTTAATTGACTGTCAATGAAATGATGCCTATAAAGCACCAACATAGTGCCTGGCATATTGTTTATGTGCTCAGAAAATGACCATTATTGTTAGTTATGGTTTTCTTTGTGGAAAGGAGAAGTGGAACTGATGTGCTAGTAGAACCAGTGAATGCACTTAAATGGTGGATTCAAGCTCAGCTGTGCCACTAACTTGTGCGATAAACCTTCTACGTCTTGATTTTTTCATCTCTTAGGCAACCAGTAATACCCTAACTCCCTCACTGCAGCTTGGAGTCAAAGGCAATCATAAAATGCCCTGAAAAGTATATAGCAGCTCACAAATGCCAAAGTTTATTACTGATAGTATTATGGGATGATGGTGGGGTTAATGACAATATTGATCAAAACTTTAAATGTGGAAAGCAATCGGCATGATCACTCATGGTAGTTATTTAAATACATTGCAAACAAGAACATTTGCTTATCTTTCTTGAAATAAAGTAATATGGCTATAAAATATAAAATAACAGGTTTTCTTTTCTCTAGAAACCTTGGAGAGCTGATAGATCGGTTTGTGACTGATTTCAAAGCCCAAGGACCCCCTAAACCCAACACTGATGAAGGGGGTGCCGTGCTCCCCAGCTGTGCTGACCTCTTTGTCTACTATAAGAAGTGCATGGTACAGTGTTCACAGCTTAGCACCGGGGAGCCAATGATTGCTCTGACCACCATTTTCCAGAAGTACCTCCGAGAATATGCCTGGAAAATCCTCTCTGGCAACCTGCCCAAGTAAGTACTGTTCTTTCTGGTCTGAGCAGTGAAGTAGGACTCTGAAAATGCCTAAATATGGGAATCTGTCACTAAATCCACTCTGAAGCTGTTTACTGAACTGCTGGGTCTGAGACTTTTTCCTCTGAGGCGGGATCTCACAGCTGATCAACACTGTCTGGGACGCGTCCATACCGACTGCCGGCGTGGTCTTACCACAGCGGACTCACATGAGTCAGTCCCTCGATATGTGTATTGAATTCGCATAGATTCAACAAGGGATACTTGGCCAAAAAAGTGTGGTGGTGGAAAAAACTGCTAAACAACACAGGCAGTTTCACTCAAACCCTGTTCAAGGAGAGTACGATGATAGATGGAAGCATACATCTGCTTTCCCTTGGACTGATTGGGTTCCAGAGTTGTCTCATGGCCATGCTGGGTGGAGTCTAATGATAAAGATGTGTGGTGGGATCTGAGGGAGAAGGTGTTGCATAGCACAGCTCCTAACTGTGACATCACTGTAGTGTTCTGGGCGTTAGACTATTGTTATATTGCTTATTATTTGAACTATGTGGATTTTTCAGTTAGTTTTAGATGCATAGCATTTTTCTTTTATTATAATCTGAGGTAACGCTTCTGAATTTAGGAATTTCAGATCATTCCCATAGCTAAATTCAATAACTCCAGAATTAGTTTTTGTTGTGTCACTAAAATGTGTCATTTATGGGAGTTCTACTTACTTGGAGGAAAAAAAAAATAAAACTCCTTTGCTTTATGAGATCTTTGAAGCAGCACGTTTGGCTAGTAAGAAATTCTTTGACTGTGAGTGAAATATTGAATAGTTTCCCATAACTTTTATTCTGATTATCAAAATTATACAAGTTCACTGTAGTTTAAAAAACACAGAAAAGCACCAAAGTAGAAAATAAAATCACCTATAGCTTCACCTCTCAGAGAAAGCAACTTTGACTTTATGTTGTATATTATTCTGTTCTTTATATATTTACATATAATGTGTGTGCTTTTCTTTGTGGGGTCTTTCTCTTAAACAACTACTGATGTTGGGTTCACTATTTTGGTTTTTTTTTTTAAGATTTACATATTTATGCATACAAGCACTGGGGTACAGGCCAGAGGTGTGGGGGGTGTCACCAGAGACAGAGCGGGGAGCAGAACAGGCAGATTAACAGAAGTACACTGTTGAGGGGAGCAGCGGGTGAGGCAGGAGAGGTCTGCCACGCCATGTGGGTCCCCTCCCTGGCCGGCAGCAGGGATCGAACTCGTGCTGCAGTGGCCGTGGTTTGCTTTATAATGCGTTGCTTAACCCACTGCGCCATATTTTGGTATTTTTTAAGTAACACTCAGAAATGCATCCTTGAACAAAACCACAGGGTCAAATGGTCTGTACATATTTTGAGTATACCTTCAGAAATTAATATACCTTCACAATTTAACACTCCCAACTAATAATGTAAGAGAGTGCTGATTCCTTACATCTGCATAAGCCCTGGCAAGGAAGATGCTTTCAATTTTTTGATTACTAGTAAAACTGGGCAGTTTTAAGGTCATTTATTTGGAGGAGAAATTTCTTTCATTTTTAAGATAAATGTCACTGAATTCTGTCTTTTGTAAAAAATTTAGAATCTCACAGGTGAGCAGCAGGAAATTTTGTAACTGTAGTTTTACATTTTGGGAACACACAGTTCGATAAGTAGGAAGATGAAATGCTTTTTTGTTTCTTGAGGCAACCAGAACTTTGGGCAGGAACTGTGTCTTACTGTCCATTTCTGTAACGCTCAACAAGCACATCATACACATTTCCCTGCAGAATTTTCTTAACTGAAACACTGGGGAGCTAGCTTTGTGCTAGATAACCCTCCGTGAGCTCTACATACCAGGAAATTCCAGACTCCGCAGAGAGGCCGCGCAGCAGCCTTCTCTGTGAGCATCAGCGTCATCCTGTTGCTATGACTGATTACTGGGCCCATGTTGGAATTGTGTCTTCCGACTTCCGGTGGTCAGAGAATTTAAACAGATGATAGTCAAGGTAAGGTCAACAGGAAAAGGACTCATTGTATATAAACATGTTTGGACCGTATCCAGCCTTTCCTTCCCCCTTCTCTTTGTGGTAAGATGTGTGGTTTCAATTTAGGAAGCAAATGAGAAGTTCCAGCCTGACTAGTTCCTGTTCCTTTTCTTCAGAACCACAAGCAGTAGTGGAGGGCTGACCATCAGCAGCCTCCTCAAGGAAAAGGAGGGCTCAGAAGCGGCCAAGTTCACTCTTGAGGAGCTCTGCCTCATCTGCAGCATCCTAAGCACAGCAGAGTACTGTCTGGCCACAACCCAGCAGGTGAGCTGCCCTGGCTGCTTACTCACCACCTCCTGTTCTCGATCCGTCTGGGCCACGTGGCTCCACTGGTAAAAGTATGGGCCCTAATAAGGAGGGCCGTATTCCGCTTCAGCCAGACCATTTGGCCTCCCACAGAGGAAAACTTGTTGTCCAACCAGCAGATGACCCAGGCAGCCATGTCACAGAAGGGCTTTATTAAAGGGAGACTGGGCTAAAAAGTGTGACTGGTCTCCTCCCTGGAGTTGTGTAAGCCACTGAAAGGGCATGGCCCTCTTGAAAGTAGGTTAATAGCGCCGTCTCCCATATGAGAAAAGCAAATAACAAGCTTAATGGTACCAGGACCCAGCCTTTGGTGATTATGAGTCACAACCAGTTATTCCATTCTCACAAGTGTTAATAGACTAAGCAAAAATCCTTTGGGCTTCTATGTAGCTCCTGAAATTTACATAGCATTCTCAAACTGCCTAAACAAATAACCATTGTTTGGATGCTGACGTTCAGGAACTGGGAAGCAGGAAAGGATGATGCTTCTGCTGGATCTCCCCATCAGCAGAAGGAAGACGCAGAAGAATTTTCCATTCCGCCTCAGATGTGGGATTAGAAGTTCCGTTTCACATTTGGTCTGGAATTCACCTAAGGCCAGAAGAAAGAAAATAATTGGAACGTTCTCTTCCTCGCTTTTAGATTTATTATTTACACGTGTCTAGATCATAGGAAGACAGTCATAAATTATGATTCAGAATACAGCTCAGAGCTGCTGTGAGCTAGAGCGAACAAGGAGGCCAAATAAGAGTGTTTTTCCAAAACACAGTTGCGATCAAACCTGCCAGAGGTGGAGGCAGCGGTGTGCTCTGCTTGGGGATGTGGTGACCCTGGGTAGCACAGGGAATTGTAAGAGGAGAGCACCACGCCACCACTGTCACCCTCAGTGACATGACATATTGGGAGCTGTAGTCCAAGGTATCTGGTGACCTTGAGGAGCAGTCACACCAGCACAAGCAGTCCCTGGCCACTGAGGCCAGCCCCAGTGCCTCGCCTATGTGACCACACCTCTTCCGGGTGACTGGGCCGCATGCACTGTGACTCCTAGTGAAGGTGTGCTGCTGGGTGCTTGCTTGGGTGCCACAAAGCTGCACATCCATCTCACGGCTCTCACAGCAGCACCTCCAGCACGCAGCTAATGCCCTCCATGTGGCAGGAACCCACGTGATCCTGGTGAGCTCCTTGGCACCCTTGAAGAGGGTACCCAGCTCCAACTCACTGGCCTTGGCTAGGACCAGTGCTGTGGTCTCTCCCTCCAGCCCCCCCAAGCTTCACTGCCATCCACCAACTGCTAGAGGGCGGAAATTCCTGTTCTACCCCTTGACTTCCTGAACCAGGGAACCTGGGAACCAAGGCAGGGCCAGAGTGGCCATGAAGGATTTAAAAGTGGGAATAGCAGATAGTCTTACTCTTTTGATTGATGATGTTGGTTTGACCTCTGTTCCCTGCATTCTCACCTGCCTCTTCCCTATTTGCCACATAACTGGTCCTGGTGTTACTGAGTCTCATTCTTGGTCAGAAGCAGAACTATTAAGGGAAAAAGCCACACTGTGTGTTCTGTGACTTCTTGCTACCCCTGTGCATAAAGGCAAAGAAATAAGACTCTTAATATGCTCAAAAGTTTTTAATAGAGAAAGAAGAATAGGGGGAGAGAAGGATTTCAAAATACAAATTTCTGATCAAACTCTGAAATTGCCCAGCCAAACAGGCCTGGCCAGAGCAGAATGGCTGAGACCTGAAAGCAGACTGTCAGAATGAATCCCAGGTGCATGCCAGAAGGCCAGGAGTGCCCAGTCAACTCAGACAGAAGGAGAGAGCAGAAATTCACAGCGCACCATCCGAGCTAGATGATCCACCGTAGTGAAGTGAAGCTGGCAGTTGCCTTTGTCTCTGAGGAGGCTGCCTGCCAAAAGTTCTATAGCTGCCAAGAACAAAAACCAGGGGCCACCTGCCTGTGTGACCTCTGTTCCTCACAGCATGCCCAACATACTCCTTCCGCCTTCCCAGCAGCCCCATTCAGGAAATTTGGGTTCATAGCATATCAGAAGCTTTAGTCCAAGACGTCTGGTGCATGAAAGTGGGGGCAGGCCTTGGAGAGCGCCCCTCCCCTGTGATGGTATTGAGTCCTGGAATACTGGCGCTGCTTGTGACGTCCACTGGCTATTGCCGTATGTCTGGTCCCTGGGCTCTAACTTTTGCTTGGTACACCACGCCTTCTTCTTCCACATGTGGCAGCCCGCAGGCTCTCATTGGAGGGCTGGCCATCATATTCTGCAGTGTAGTTGGACCCGCACTTATCCTTCGGCCTCAGCTCAGTGGTCAGCCACCATCTTCCCGGTGCTTGTGCATTCACTCGCTCGCTCGCTCTCTAAACTCTCTGTTTCTCACTCCCTTTTAAGAAACCCTGTAATAGTTGTTTCTCCCTCTCTGTATTTGAGTTGTGCCTGCAGTACAGGTGAGGACCCCAGCATCCAGGTATCCCTTCCCTCCCACAGTTGCTCAGTTTCAGAATGATCTAAAACTGTTTGGCTTTGGAGTCAGAGACTGCAGTCCATTTAGCCCAAGGTATCCCCGGGCCAGGGTGGTACCTCTGTAAGAACCTCCAAGGCGGGAATCCTAGAACACTATAATTTTATACCTTTAATATACTTAACTGTTTTCTGTTTGTGGAAAGAGAAAGACATATACATAATTATAGTATTTTTTTTAATGTTCTCAGAAGTCTTTTTTTTTAAAGATTTATTTATTTATACATACAAGAACTGGGGTACAGGCCAGAGGTGTGGAGGATGAGAGGATTCAGCAGAGACAGTGGGGAGCAGAACAGGTGGATCAACTGAAACATACTACTGAGGGGAGCAGCAGGAAAGTTCTGCTATGCCATGTGGGTCAGCTCCCTGGCC
Source organism: Galemys pyrenaicus (assembly GCA_019455555.1). Lineage (NCBI taxonomy): Eukaryota > Metazoa > Chordata > Mammalia > Eulipotyphla > Talpidae > Galemys > Galemys pyrenaicus. The sequence goes on along the minus strand of JAGFMF010011578.1, from coordinate 679,908 downwards.
GGGAATCTAACTCATGGTGCTGCAGTGGCTGCTGGTAGCTTCATAGTGCTGCAACAGAACCCCTATGCCACCAGGGAGGCCCATAATTACAGTATTTTAAAACTAAAATAGCCATAGTACCAAAAAAAAAAAAAGGGTAAAAGTAATGACTCTTAATTTCCATCACCCATAGTAGTTATATGAGCAATTGCTAGTATTTTCCTTCAGTGGTTTTTCATGGGCATAGTTCTAAATGCTACAGTCTTGACATACTTCACTTTTATATCTTTTTGTTGTTGTTAACACCATAGCATTAGCATTTCTCTTGTTGCTATAATACCTTTATTAGCATCATTCTGATGGTAATATGTTTCACTAAGGGACTATACCATAAAGTATTTAACAGTATCCCTGATAATTATTTATGCTGCTTAAAGTTTTTGCTTTTATAACCAATCCTGTAAGGGACATCTGTTTTGCATTACTTGGAAGTTCTCGAAGTTTTAGTAGATCGGAAACCATTTTGATGGCTCATGATAGATGGAGCCAATTTTTTGTTGCTTAATAAAAATTAATTTTACTGATTATGAAAATAAATACATTCATAGCACCTATATTATGATCTCTAGATACTATTTTCCACTAAAAGAAATTAGAGATTTCTGGAGAAATGACTAAGTCCAGGTCTTCAGACATAAAGTTTAAAATGAATCCTCCCACCCCTGTTTCTAGAAATGAAGCCCCAAAGAAATTAAAGTACCAACTTCGCACCTTCCTAATTTTCTACTCTGTTAAGTCTTAGCTGAGGGCATTCATTCAGCTATGGGTTAATGAATAGCGATGTTCAGTGCTTGGCTTTTTCTCCAGATCAGAAGGTTTGGCTACTGTGATAGATGCAGCCTGGGAGCTCCTTGGGCTGTGGCGGACATGAAAACTCTGTCCTGAGAAGATACAAGATGACCTTTGGAACAAAGTGTCACACAAAATGCACAAAAAATATTGAAGACTATTAGACTCATTTCAGAAAGACTTGGGAGCTATGGTAGGTTTATTGTACAAAAATGCTAAGTCCAAGGGGCCTTCCTGCTGGCCTAGGGGTTAAGTCTCAGTGCTATCACCTCTATGGCCTGAGTTCGATCCCCATCCAGGGAGCTGACCCAAATGGCACAGAAGGCCTCTCCTGCCTCACCCGCTGCTCCCCTCAGCAGTGTATTTCAATAGATCCATCTGTTCTGCTCCCCACTCTGTCTCTGGTGAATCCTTGCCCCCACTCCTCTGACCTACATCCCAGTTCTTCTATGCAAAAATAAATAAGTCTTTAAAAATAAAAAATAAAAAGATAAGTTCAAGTCCTAAATCCTAGTACCTGTAAATGTAACCTTACTTGGAAATCAGGTGTTTGAAGATGTGTTTTAATAAGGCTCTCAGGGTGAAATCATCCTTTACTTAAGGTGAGCCATAAATCTAATGGCTGGTGTCGATGAGAAATAAGAGGGAAATTTGACACACAGACACACAGGGAAGGAGGCCTGGATGTAGACAGAGACTAGAATAATGCATCTATGGACTAAGAATACCAAAGATTGCCAGTAACCACCAGAAGACAGAAGCAAGACATGGAACAGTTTCTCCCTCAGAATCTTCAGAAATAAGCACTTTTAGTCTTAAGAATTGTGAGACAATATAAATTTCTTAAGCCCCCAAATTTGCAGTAGTTTGTTACAGCAGCCCTATGGAATGTTAATACAGGAACCAATCTGAATGGGCTTTACTGATCAAAGGTGGACATATAAACATCAGTGAGAAAATGAATTACGGTTGATTGAAAACACCAAATATGTTTAATTTCAAATGTTTAAGTTTTGTTAAAGACTAATTTTTTGCCTTTGAAGATACAAAGGAACTGCTGGTATGAATTAAATACTGGTAAATAAAGGGAAGGTTCTTAGCCTGCCTTCCCTACCTGACTAGCACTTCAAAATCCCAAGTAATTTGCAATGATGTCTTTATAGCTGAAATTTAACTAATAAGTGAAGAAGGAAAGAGAGAAGTAGACTTATCATTCATTTACTCTCTGATGGAATAATGGATCTGGGCATTGGCCATCAGTGGCTGCTGAGGTTACAACAAGAAAGACAGTCAAACATCACATTGTCTCCTGATAGAAGTACACATCACCATCACGAAGTAGTTTTCTAAAAAAAAGAAGAGCCTGGATTTGAGCAGACTTCTACATCAAACTATAATGTATAGGAAGAGAAAAACACAGAAGGCATAGAAGAATATTACTACCTTGTGGTGCAATCAAGAAGATCTAAACTATGGAAATATCTATAAGGCAAACCACCTTATTTCCCTTAAAAAAATTGCAAAGAAGTTGAGGGGTTGGTGAAAAGAAATGGAGGAAGAACCAAAGAAACTCTCAAAATCCAAACAATAAAGAATTCAGAATTCCAAAAGTAATAGAAAATGAAACTTTAAAAAGGTATTGTTGATTTGTATAGGTTGTGCCATTCATTCTTTAAAAGATATTTATTAAGCACTAACTACCTTGACAGGCCCTATATTTGATAGTAATTAACATGGTGAACAAAGTAGCTTTCTTTAAGTCCTGGAATTTAGAACTAATGGGGGAGCCATATAATAAATAAGCCAAGATGTAACTTCAATTTTGTGGTAAGTGGTAGGAAGGAAATATGTTGCAGTGGTAAGCAGGAAGTGGGTAGAGTAGTCAAGGAGGACCTCCCTGAGGAGGTGATACTGAAGCCATTTACCTGAGATTGAGAAAGAAATTGCCGAGTGAGGAGCTTAGAAGGGTTGGGGGGTGGGGAAGGAGATGGCAAAGCAAGGAAGATGGTTAGGAGGGGTGTGCAGAGAGCATTTCAAGAATAGGAAGTAGGAAGTGTATGATTTGAAGGCCTTGAGGAGGAAAGACCCTTGGTGTGTTCAGAACCTCACGAGGTCAGCATCACTAAAGCCAAGTAGGCAAATGGCAAAGCAAGATGTGGGGCCGGAGAGCTCGGCAGACCCCAAATCATGGTTTTATTTTCACTGTAACAGGAGGCTGGTGAAGGGTTTAAGCACTGTAAGCCTGCACCATACTTTGTTTCATCAGCCCCTTATAAATGCACATGTACATTGTTTCCAGTTTTTCAGTAATGTAAACAACTAGAATATGAGCTTTATAAGAAGAGAGTTTTGTTCACTGAATAACTCTCTTATTGTATTACAGAGCCCAGCACAGAGTAGGCTTTCAAAACGCCTAATTTGGAATAATGAGGCTGTGAGGGCTGCTTGCCTGTGTTTATGCGTTGTTCTCGCTATTCATTGAAATACCTTTGTAGACATGAAATTGTAGCTTAGTGTGTATATGCTTTATTCAAATAAATTGCTTTTCAAAAAGGTGATGCTATCTTACACATCCCAAGATAATTTTTAAATTTAAGACGAAACATTTGTTTTTCTTAGAGTGTATAATGAATAGGTTGGGGAAATGTTAGCAGAATCCGTTCCCTGGGCTGTTTTGAGATATTTACAGTTTCCGGCCAGTTGTATTGTTTTCTGAGCAGCTGGCAGTATGTCCAGTGTTTCTCTCCTAGGCACAGACTGCTGAGGACAGAGACTGTTTCTTTTATTTCCTCAATATCCCCAACACCGTAGCATGGTGGAGGGCCCATAGTAGCAATCAGTGACTTGAAATGGCTGTACTGCTACCCCGCCAGTTCAGGCTTGCAAGGTTGATAAGCAAGTTTGCAGGTCATGGTTAGAGAACATCCTAAAAACAGGTATGTTCCTAGAGTGAATGAAACAAATTAGTTGGTGTTCATAAGAGACAAGTATAGCCCAGGTTCAGTAGAACCAACCAATTAAAATACACAGGTTCTGGAGGAAGTTTGGTTCCTGGCCCTTCCACTTGCTGTCTTAGGTAGATTATTCGTTCATCTTATCATCTGTAAAATGGGGATAATAGTAGAATCTTCTTCCCATAAGGTTGTGAGAACTAAATGAATCGATGCATGAAAGTGCCTAAGCCTGAACCAGAATCATCCAACTCAGTAGAGGCAAAGTATTCTTATGTAGCATGGTATTCTTTTGGATAATTATTAAAATATGTTTTTCGCTTATTTTCCAATAGCTAGAAGAAAAACTCAAAGAAAAAGTGGATGTAAGTCTGATTGAACGAATCAATCTGACTGGAGAAATGGACACGTTTAGCACGTATGTACCATGCACATATCTGCTCAAACCTGACATTTATCCTTCCTGAAGCACAGACCTTACTTTAGGTGTGTACAGAACCTAAGAGGTTTCCAGGGCCTTCTGTTGACAAGGATTGTTCTCACTTAGCACTAAGAAGAAGCTTTAGAAGTTGGTTCTACTGACTCCATTCTGCCTTTTGAGATGCAGTCATTTTCAGCTTAGGTTAACTTTACGTGGCCATCCCTACACGGAGGTCAGGCCCAAGCCCTTCTATCTGCTCCCCTAGATCCACAGGGGACCACTCTTTAGAATATAAGTATTGCCAGCCTAATTTTAGACATACGTGCATGCACGAGTATGTGTGTGTGTGTTGTGTTGTGTTTGTAGGCAAGGTGTGTCCATCCAAGAAGTTCAAACTGTATGTAATACCTTCCTGAAAAAGTTTTTACGGCCCTGGGTAGCAGTGTTCTTGCTACAGTCTTTCAATGAGGTTGGAGTAGATGAATCATATCAACCATAATTCGAGAAAAATTAAAATTCTCTTCTTAGGCCATTTTCTCTTTTCCTAACTCCCCACCACCCCCCAAGCTCTGATTTAGACATTTTGGGCTGTTAACTTTGGGAGAAGGTAGCAAAGAGGAATTCTGTGCCTGGTGATTAGGGAGACTAGCTTGGGAATTTCATGTCCTGAGGGGGGCACACTCGAATCAGATCAGGCATGTGGCAGGAGTGAAGAAGGGCACGCTCCTTGTTGGCAGTAATTCCTTTTTCAAATGAAACTCAAGCTTTTCTGAGGAAATGGTGAATCTAAATTTTCACACAGATAACATTTGGCTATTAAAAAAGTTAATTTGAAACGTCCATTTTTCTCTTAAAGTCGTGACCTTGGTATTCTGTTGGCTTTGCAGGGTCATCTCGAGCAGCATTCAGTTGTTGGTTCAGGACCTGGATGCTGCCTGCGACCCTGCCCTGACGGCCATGAGCAAGGTAAGGTTTCCCAAGTGGCTTCTTCCTGGACTTCCAGAAGTCTCGGTTTCCCTCAGGCCCTGCCTGTAATTTATTTGGGCTCTTTGGAGCTGAAAGTGTCGACTAGGAGGAGACCTGTGGGACCTCTGGGGGTTTCCTAAAGGGCTCAATTTATCTGGCAACTTCAGACAGTTGCTGTCCTTTGAGAATGAGACAGGGAGCAGATGTGTCAGTTCAGTCTTAGAGGAAATACTGTCTTTGATCAGCATCTGACACATGCCGAAAACCTTAATGTGGTCTCACCAGAATGGATGTTTTTGCTAGTGCTTATGGCTGTAACTTCTGACTCATCTCCATTCTTGCCCGCTGGGAAGTTTTTCCAGCTCTTTCTGAGTCCTCGTGCCACTGATCATGTTGTAGAAAATAACTTTTTTAACAGCCAAATGTTATTTGTATGAAAATTTAGATTCACCATTTCCTCAGAAAAGCTTGAGTGTTTTTCTGGTTTTCTCATATCATGGCAGTCCATCAGTCGGTTTCTGGCCCACAAGTCCCTTCCTTTGGCATTTACAACGTGCCACCTGTGTTGCTATTTGACTTTTATGTGCCCATGTCTTTTCTTTCCCAGAGAACGTAAATTCCTTAAATGCATTGACCATATAGAATATAAGGACTCTTGTGTCTGTTAATTAAGTAATTTGGAAATAGGTGGTTCTTTATTGATTTCTAAGCCAAATTAAACAAAGCTGCCCACTCTGGAACCTTTTATAGCAGCAGTAGGCAACCTACACCCTGTGGATCAAATCTGGCCCTCTGCCTGGTTTCATAAATACAGCTTTTTGGGAACACCGCCATGCTCATTCATTTATATATAATCTGTGGCTGCTTTTGTGTTTTAATAGCAGAAGTAAGTAATGGCAACAGAGACCTTATGCCTCGCAAAGCTTAAAATATTTGCTATGTGGCTATTTACAAAAAATGTTTGCTAGTGCCTAGAGTCATAGACTCTTTTAGCATTCTGACAAATTCAGGGGAAAGAACTTCTCTAGCATATGCTGACCAGTAGCAGAGTACAAGGGAAAGAACACTGGCTTTGAGGTCAGACAAAACCCTTCTACTTTTTGGGGGGTGTGCTATGAGCAAATGACTTAACCTCCCTGGACCCAAGTTACCTCATCATGTGGAACAGAGGTACCTGCCTCCCAGACTTGTGAGGATGGAACTCGCAGGAAGAGACTGGCCTGGGGCCGTGAATGTTAAGTCCTCTCTCCCTCTGTCAGGGGGAGCGGCCATGTCACAAGGTGTGTAAGCAGACATTTGGTCTGAATTTGGTTTTGTGGTAGATTGTAAATACTTAAAAGAATAGGACTGATACTGAAACTTTAGGCTTAAGAGTTTTACGACACTAACTGGGGAGTCTTGAATAGCTGACGTCTCAATCTCTATTCAAAAGGCTGATCCTTTTCCCCAATCAGATACAGAAACATATTTTCAGTGTTTATAGGCAGAACGCTCTGAGCAGGCAAATGGAAGAGAATCCACTTTCACAAAGGAACGTGGCTCTGAAGATTCGTTTTGTGGGTTCTGATTATCCCCTGGCTGCTGGTGAATGTTCACTACATCCTGAATATGATCTGTTCCAGCTGCCATTTCTCCTGAACTGCCACACACTTCAGACTGGAATGCAGCTGGCGAAAAAAAATTTACATTTACCAAAGGAAGAGTAGATTTTTTTTTTTTCCTAGTACAATAACAGTTGGAGGGAGGTTAACACTCCTGGTGTTGCTTATATGAAATGTCAGTTCATGAGGTGGGTTTCTCACAAATCTCCCTGCAACCCCACCACCCATTTCTCTCCCAGACTCTGACCAGCAAATATTAACAGAGACCATACCTCCTGGATCTTTTGTTTATATCATAGGAAAACCACAGACTTGGGAACGCAGCAGCTGGGAGGCCATTACTCTTTGTCTGAGTCTTCTGGAGTTCTAGCAAAATGAAATCCATGTGATAAAAATGACCAGATATAAACAAGCCAAGCAAGTGGTCACAAATTGATTCAGCATATACCCTGTTATTTGTGCCTACATCCTGTTTTGTGTAGTTTCTTCTAGAATTTTTAGACGGTTAGTTTCATTTTTATCTCTGATTCTGTCATTTTTGCTGCTATTTGAACAGTTCACTTCAGATTCTATCCAGCACAGTGCCAGGAGTCACAAGACCAGGAAAGACATAGATCCAAGATGCTGAGATTCCAGAAGGTGTAGGGCAACAGCTATGTATGACGTGAGAGGAATGCCCAAAGAGCTGTAACATAAAAATACGAGGAAAGAGGTACCTAAGAAAAGTACAAAATACATCCTTTGCAATGAGGAAGTTCATATCTGTGGGGGGAGACAAGAGTCTTTTCAAGGAAATGGCCTTTGAAAGAACTAGGAAGGATGGGAAGGTTTTGAACAAGTTTGTGATTTGGAGGGCATTCCAAAAAGAATAACAATATGTGCAAAAGTTTGTGAAGCCAGGAAATCTCATACTCTTGACAGATTTATCAGTCTCTTCACACATCTTTGGAATTCCACTGGTTACTCCATATTTGCACTTATACAAGATTGGAAACAAAATTGCCTTCAAGGAGTTACATTCTGGTGCAGAGACTATTTAGAATAACTGATGCTATAAATAAGTGTAGTTTATAAATGGTGAGAAAATGAGTGTTGGGCTTGCCAAAGTGGACAGAACTTGTGAAATGATTCTGAGTTCATGGAAAGAGACTTATTTGACAAGATGGGTTGAACAGGCAATGTAGTGATGTCATTCCCCAGGGAGAGACCACGTTCTCATTGAAGGCACCCAGTGACCTCTGCCTTGGGAGCATACGGGGTTGTCATTCTCTGCCCTGTCACATCTTGTTCATCCCACCATTCCTGTGTGTGTACCTGTATTCCAGCCTCTATTCCTCCCTGAATATGTTATTTGTTTGTGGCTTCCATACCTTTTCTTATTCTTTTCTTTCTTCCTAGAATTCTCTTCCCACTATCATCTCCCCAGTGAACACATCCCTTTAAGATTCAGTTCAAATGTTTGTTGACTTTTTAAAAAATGAAGTATCATTCATAACAAAATTCAAAGTGTATGATTACAATTTATTACTCAGTGGTCTTTAGTAAGTTCATAAGGCCATGTAGCCACCTCTCCTTGTAATTCCAGGCCGTCGTCATCAAACCCGAGTAAAGCCCTATATCCATCAGTAGTCACTCAACCATTTCCTTGGCAGTTATTACTTTACTAACTGTCTCCCTGAATTTGCCTATTTTGGACATTTCACATAAATGGAATCATGTATAGATGGTCCTTTATCCCAGATTTTCTTCACTTAGCCTAATGTTTTCAATATTAGTCATGGAGCAGCACCTTTTAGTTCTTTGTTCCTTTCCATGACAAGTGCTTTTGAAGATGATAGGATGCTCCCTGATGGTACTTAGTAGTAGGACTTCTAACTTTAACAAGTAACATCCTGGAAGAAAAATCAGAATTAAGGCATCCTGACATCTAGTTGTTTAGGTCCCCTGAGTGTAAGCAAGAACTCTGCTGTGGGAAAAAGAGAGGACAATGCAGAGTGGCAAAGTGAGGTATAAAGATAGACAGAAACTTAAATAGACCAGGCCCAAGTAAGGGAAGTGACAATGAGACCTTAGCTATAACTTTGAGTTTATAGTAGTGTTGCTGGCAGGTTATGTCAGAATTATCTCTCAGATCGCTTTCCCTTCCCACATTGCAGTTATTTTCTTAGATAAGCTTCATGAGATGACAATAAGATATCTTTATGGAGCACAAACCAGGAAACAGCACCCAAATGTATTACCTCAATTAATTCTGACAGTAAGTTTATAGGTACTTATGTTATCCCCTCCCTTGCACAGATACAGGAACTGAACCTCAGAGAATTTACTTGTCCAGGCTCTCTTAGCTAGCATGTGGCAGGCCAGGATTCCTACTCAGGTCTCTCTAAAGCTTTACTCCACACCATACACACACAGTAAGAGTAAGTGCTTTTGGCAAATGTGGAAAGTGAGGCAAAACCAGCTTTAGTAACTTGCCTGAAAGCCAAAGAACAGTAAGTCACTGTGCCGCATACTGCTAGGCTTATGTGAGTATTGCCCTTACTCGATTGGGAGCGCTTCAGGCATTCGTAGTCGTCCTGTTAGGTACTGTTCTTCAGGTTTTTTTGATCTGATGCAGTTCAGCAGTCATCCCAAGTATTCTTTTTTTTTTTTTTTAAGATTTATTTATTTATGCATACAAGAGCTGGGGAACAGGCCAGAGTCGCCGCGGGGGGTGAACGGATTCACCAGAGTGGGGAGCAGCACAGGCAGATTCACCGAAATACACTGCTGAGGGGAGCAGTGAGCTAGGCAAGAGAGGTCTGCCGCACCATGTGGGTCCCCTCCTGGCTGAGGATCGAACTCTCACTGCTATGCCAGATGCTTCACAGTGCAGTGGCGCTCAACCTGCTGGCCCCCAAGTATTCTTTATGCAAAGTCGACTTTGCATATTTCTCCCTAAAAACTAATGAATTGTTATTCTTGAGTGATCGTTTTCTTTTTAATGATGTACCCAAAGTCACATAGCTTTCTAAGAGTAAAGCCAGAAATATAACCAAGTCTCCTGATTCTTGAAGAGATAGGTGTTTGAAGTGTTTTGGTGGAAATACCAAGGATTCTGTCTTTTGAATGTAAATTCTATAAGTCTTTAGGAATTAGTATGTCTAATTATGGGCTCACAAGTGGATTCAAAAGAGAAAATCAGTGGTTTCTTTAAAAGATATTGTTAGTACCCTGGTCCTCCCCACTCTGCCCTTTCTTCTAAGGCTACTCCCATCACTAGGTTGAAAAAATCTAAGTCTCTGTCCCATATCAAACACATATAACTTTTGCCCATTAATGGTAGTTTCAGAATAAAGAAGGAAGAAGAAACTGAGCAAATTATATTTTCATACAGTTTGGCATGTAATTTCTATTAGGTTTCAGGATTGTGAACATGTACTAATTTGGGAGATTGCATAACTATTCCCCAAAGACATTTTGAAATAGCTCAAACAGTACTCAAATATGTTCTCATTTTCCTCAGTCATTAAAATGTAGATCTATTTCAGGAGGCCCACAGAACTCTGTGATTAACAAATCCTTTAGTTCACTTTCCACCTATAATCAAAGCATATCTTTCTTTATTTTTTCTTTTAAAAAAATTTATCATGACCAAAATAAAGCACCTTTATTTTAGAAAATACAAATTCAAGAAAAGGAAGAAAATTAAAATCACCCATAATTATAATTAACATTTTTTTTTTTCAGTTTTTTTGTGCATATATATTTTAAATAAAGCAAGTCCATACTTTACATACTCTTTTATCACCTGTTTATTTGTTCTACCTGGCAGGTTTTTTAATAGCTTTCCATGTCATTAACCTAAAAGTATGGTATTTTTAATGATTGCATAGTATTCTGTAGTACAAAGAGCTTATTATTAAAACCATAACACTAGTTAACATTTACCATGGAATTAATACACGCTAGCCACTGTGTTAAGAGCATTCCACACATTACCTTTCAATAAATCTACAGACTATAGATATTATCTTGACAGATCAGAATCCTGAGGCTCCACAAGGCAGTGCAACAATTTGCCCAGGTCACGCATCTAACACCACAGATGGTGTTAGAATTCATGACTGATGGACTTCAGACTTCATCATCTTTAAGTACTGTAATCTATTGCTTCCCTTAAAACATTTGTATTCAGTTCACTTTTTTGTTTTAAAGATTTATTTATGCATACAATAACTGGGGTATAGGCCAGAGGTGTGGGAGGTGAGAGGATTCACCAGAGACAAAGCGGGGAACAGAATAGACAGATCTATTGAAACACACTGCTAAGGGGAGCGGTGGGCCAGACAGGAGAGGTCTGCTGCACCATGTTGGGTCACCTCCCTGGCTGAGGATTGAACTCGTGCTGCAGTGGCTGCGGATGCCTCATAGTGTGGTGCTCAACTCCTTGCGCCACTAGGGAGGCCCCTCAGTTCACTTTTGATGGGTTTTTAGGTTATTTCCAATTTTTTATATTTATAAACAGTCTGGCAATTGACAGGTGTGTGTGTGTGTGTGTGTGTGTGTGTGTATTTCAGAACATCCAGATTAATTGCCTTATAGGGAGAGGTCAAAAGCTATATAAAATGCTAACAATTTTCATAGATATTTTCAAATTGCTTTTAAGACTGTACAGAACAACCTTCTCATTCATCAGATAGTAAATGGGGGGAAATATACATTTAGGTATAGACGTATGTATCGTAAAGCCTTTGTTTTCCTACTCTCCTTTCTGGATTTTGCCTTCGGAGGTAGGGAACATGTATCCCTGAGCAAAAAAATTGACAAGAGACACTCCTACCTCCTCCTCTACACCACCATCACCACTCTCACATCATCCATATGTACAACCTTATTCTTTTTTTTTTTTTAAAGATTTATTTATTTATGCACACAAGAGCTGGAGTACAGACCAGAGTCACGGGAGGTGAGAGGATTCACCAGACAGAGCAGGGAGAAGAACAGGCAGATGGACTGAAACACACTGCTGAGGGGAGCAGCGGGCGAGGCCGGAGAGGTCTGCTATGCCATGTGGGGCCCCTCCCTGGCCAGCAGCAGGGATCGAACTCGTGCTGCAGTGGCTGCGTTTTGCTTCATAGTGTGTTGCTTAACCCACTGCGCCACCAGGGAGGCCCTGTACAACCTTATTCTATACATCAGTTTAGCTTGCCTCAGTTCCCTCAGCTGATTTCAAGTTCATTTAGAGTGGTAACACTCTTTTTGGAGAGCAACATGGTAAAATGGAAAAACGTGGACTCTGGGGTTAAACAAAACCAGAGTCTAGACCTCATGTATGTCACACATGCTTCATGAACCAGCCACTAATTGTCCCCAAACCTGTCTTAACATCTGTAAAGAAAGAGTATTAATACCTCCTTTCACTGCATAATTGTGAACAGTAAGTTCATGTGAAAATGTCAGTTACAGTGTTTCATACGTAGTAGGTTCTTGATAAACCTTATTCCTCAAGCAGTGCCTGGTCCAGTGCTGTACATGCAGAAGATACCTATAACTACAGCAAATGCTTGTATCAGTAAAAGTAACCCACACAAGATTTAGAAAGTCTGAGTGAGTACGTGCTTATATATACACCTGAGCAAAGGCTGTTACTTGGGGCCAATAACCCAGCAGCCTAAACCCTAACACTAGATTCCAGTTGCCTGAAATGTCCCAGAATCCAAATATCTGAGTCTGAGCTCTGAATAGGTGAGAGTGTAAATTTTCAGTTAAGGAAGGTTAGTTTTCTCAAGAAGCCACTTCTCACGTTTCAAACAGCAATAGAGAAAAACAAGTTCCATCATAAGCTGGTGTGGAAATCTGTGGCTGATCTGTAGATTGTTCAGAATTATCTGCTAATGTGTGCTGTCGCTAGGAAGTGATTATCTCCCTGGTCGCCTCTGTGGGGTGTCCTCATCAACTGCATACTCGCTCCTTAGGCCCATGGGCCCCCCATGTCTCCCTGTGGCCTACCTTGGGGTCTGGAGGCTCACAGCATGGTAATCTCGATCCTTTTCTTGCTTGTTGTTTCTATGAAGCCCATATCTTAGTATTGTGTTTGCAGACTTGTTCTTGTTGCTTATATAGTTCTAGAGCACAACCTGGTTCTCACCCCCAGCCCCGAAATAAAAAGAAAAGCCATTAAATGCGGGGTAGGGAGGACGGGTAAATTTGAAATGTCAAATGTGATGCTTAACTGGAAAAGCTGGAGTCCTATTTTACTGGTGACTTTTCATGATGTTTGTTCCTCCAGTGCAAGCTTCTCTTTGTTTCCTTTAAAAGGTGTCTAGGAATAGCCTGGTATCATGCTTGGATTTTAGACAGAACAGGGTTGTCCCAACTTTACCATTTTATCAAATGGGAAAGTTACTTAATCTTTTTGAGCTTTTTCATTTTCCTCAGCTGCAGGATCACTGTGAGAACTAAATGAGATCACAAATGAATAATAAAGGAGGTGATGTCTGCAAGGCAAAGCAACCTACACGTTATAGATCCTAATGTAGGTGTCATGTCATTCAAGTCACAACCCGAGCCCTGAGTCATTCAGGGTGGATAATGGAAGATATGAGCCATTCAGGCCTTGACAGCTAGATTATATTTTGCACATTTTTTTTTTAAATAGTAAAAGCAGTATCAACTTTTATCATTCTCCAGTACTTTATTTTCTTACTTCATCAAACTGATTTAAATTTAAAATCATGAGGGGACTCCCTGGTGGTGCAAGGGGTTAAGCACTGCACTATGAAGCATCTACAGCCACAGCAGCACGAGTTCATCCGGCCAGGGAGGGGACCCACATGGCGCAGCAGACCTCTCCTGTCTTGCCCGCTGCTCCCCTCAGCAGTGTTTTTCAGTGGATCTGCCTGTTCTGCTCGCCACTCTGTCTCTGGTGACTCCTCTCACCCCCTGCACCTCTGGTTTGCACCCCAGCTCTTGTATGCATAAATAAATAAATCTTTAAAATAAATAAGTAAAAATAAAATCGTGAATCCACTTGACTTCTGCTAAAACTTTTGCTTAACTTGACCAGTAGAGTCATAGCTGACCAAAGTACTGAAACAAATCAAGATCTTTTCACACTTATTCCACATGTGGACACGCACTGACATGGCCAGTGGTGATCAGGAATTGTAAAACTATACATGTACAGACTAACCAGCAGGAACTTGAAGAAGGCCACAATCCACACTCTGTCTCACTCCAGAGTTGCTTTGTAACCAGTGACAGGGCATGTCACCACCTTGCTTTATGGTCTCCTTCTGTTAGTAGAGAACTGTAATGTTTAGATAATCATTTATAAACTCTGTGAGATGTTGAAATATAAAATGCTGCCAACCTAGGAAACAATAGTTCCTACTATGGAAGAGCTGTGTGCCAGTGGGAAGATGGGCACTGAGCTCCCTGCCCCGTCCCTGTGTTCAGCCCGGACATTCTGCTCCAAGTCTTAACCGCAGAGCTGGGGAAAGAGGATGAGGCGCAGACACTAACAGCACCTGTCAATTTCAGCCTCCTCCTCTGAGCTCATTTAAGATCACCTCGGATGTTCATTGTTTGCATAGGTCAAATCTCTGAAATCAGATGGAAAAAGAAGCCCCTGGAATAAGATAAAAGATTATGAGAAAAACATTGCACATAACCAAAGCATTAGACTGTAAAGTCAGTTCATAGTAGACTTTTCTACTGTTCTTTCATTGTTTGTTTCTATTTCTTACCCAGTCAAAAAGTAAAGACCTTTTTCTTTGTGGAGCCTCATTGTAAAACTTTGCATAAGACTGTATTGTCTTATCTTGGTTTTCTCATCTGCAAAATGAAGATGGAGGTTCCTTCTGCTTTTTTCGCCTATGGTTCTGTACCTAAATCTTTGAGAATATAAATATCTGCTGATTTGAAGTTAGTTACATTAGGACAAAATGTAGTCATTTGAGCTTCCCAGAAACTAGGGAATGATCCACTTACAATATGGTTCCCTTAAACCTGTTCCCTCAGTATTGACTTTTTTCTTTTCCCCCAGGAGCTCTATAAAAATAGGGTTTTCTTGCCAGAGACATCAAGGCCTCAGAACTACTGCCTTCCTTCTATGAACATGTTATACAACTTGTGTTTGACTTAGGATCTCTTTAACAGACAGCCCAGCTCCATTCGGGGAGGCTGACTCAGCAGAGCTTCTCCAGAACATTCTCACTCTTTTCAGGATCAGAGTGCCCATCCCCTGCCAGCTTCCAGGCAGCCTGGGAGCTGCTGTTGCCTCTGTTCTCCTGTGTATACCCAAAGGGGAAGAGAAAGCACAGCTTTGCCTTTGTCTCCATTTTCCAGGGGCCAGTGCTGCTAAAGTACCACTTATTCAAAAAAGTGTGTGTAGCCAACTTATCGTAGATGTTTTCCAGAACATTCCCCTAACTCTCCTCAGATTGTTAGAGCTTGGGCCAAACAGGGCTCTCGTTTCGGTTCATGGCCTGGTCAAGGACCACACCAGTCTTCTCAGTAGTGCGTGTCTCCCCACACCTGGCATCCACCCAGTCCCTGTGCCTTTTTCCTGCCCCATTCCCCATGTCCCTGCCTTCTGACCTGCCCCTTAGGTTTGCCAGACATCCTCTCTCCTTTTCCCTTGATGGAATTCCTAACATAATCCTGAAGGTTTTAAGAATGAAGTTCTGTTCTATTATAGAAAAGGTCAGTATATACAAAAGTAAGGAAAATAGTGTCATCAACTTCATATACGCATCATCCAGCTTCTCAACTCTTGTTTCATCTCTTCCTCCCAACCCCAGATAATGATGAAGCAACATTTCTACTTCCCTTTTTTAAAAAACCCCAACCCTGCCCAGCTGACTTGAGAAAAAGGTATAAATCAGCCTTCACCCAGGTTTCATTTTGTTTAGCCTACGTACCTCTCTGCAATCCCAAGCCACCAACCTGTTCAGAAGTAATGTCCCTTCCCTGATCTCCCCATTCCCTTCCTGGGGGAACAGCTCACAGAATATTAGAATCCTGAATTCATATGCCTTGTGCCATGAGAATATGGCCACTCAGCTGGGAAGTGAAAACGTCTCAAGCCCAAAGGGGACAGAGGGGGAGAAGGTGCCTGAGTCACACCTCAGTGTCAGGGGTAAGGCCCGCATGCTCACTGTTACTCACGATCAGTCACTTCTCATTGGGCATGACAAACTCCCCCAAGCAAAGGGGCCCGTTGCCCCTTGTGATAACAGGCCTAGTTTCCTCTCCCCCTGCCATCTCTCTAGGAACAGGTAAGGCTGCCGTCTTCTGAGGGGTCTAAACTGATTGTCTGGCCTATCTCCATTTCAGATGCAGTGGCAGAATGTGGAACACGTGGGCGACCAGAGTCCCTATGTCACCTCTGTCATTCTTCACATTAAACAAAACGTCCCCATCATCCGTGACAACCTGGCCTCTACACGGAAATACTTCACTCAGTTCTGCATTAAATTTGCAAAGTAAGTCCTGGAACATCCTCATCACTAAGTTATTTTGAATGTGTACTAACCACCAACATGCTCACAACCAGGTGTTGTCACCGTCCAGCTGGGGCTTATTCTGGGAACTGCAGGCAAACTGGTTTTTTTTGTCCCCAGAAGAAGCATAATAATAAAACTAAGCCTGCTGCTTAAAATTACATATCTTAATAGTAACAGCAATCCAGTTGTCAACCACATCAAGGCAAACAGAAGTGAATTGTGGGGGGTGGCCTCTGATTTTCAATTACATGAACATAATCATGCCCCGCCTCCCGCACCATCCTCCCTTGCATGGTTAACGTTATCTTTCAGTGATTTCCATTATGTGTTTTGCCTCTCCAACTAGATCATAATGTTTTTAAGGATAGGAATCGTCAGTTCTGTTTCTTTTACATCTTTTCTTCCTCTTTCCCTGTGGTACTTATTACCGTGGCTGCCAGAATTTATCTACTTGTGGACATACTTGAGCCCAGAGAAAGCACTCGAAATTAGGAAGAGCAAGTCAGGGAGCTCCATTGCAAAAGTGGATGGAGTGAACACTGAACTGTGTGTTTTCCTGCCACAACCTCGTGTGTGGCCATTTCTGGCTTGAGTTTCGAAGCAAGGAAATAGTTTGGGTCTGTGCCAGTCAGTCAGCATCTGGCGTAGCACAGCTTCCCTTGAGACCAGGCAGTGAAGAGGGTCAGTGCCTCTTCTGACCAATTATCAAACAAGCATTTTGGCAAACTTCTCAGAGAAGGCCTTCAGGAAGGCCAGGCCAGTCCAAGCTACCGTATTCAGGTTGTTCTCAATCCAAGTCCCAAAGGCTGATTAAGGACTCCAAGTTTCTGTCTTCCCCAAATCTCTCCCAGTTTGTATTCAATTAAGGTTTTTCCCTCTCCCTCACAAAGAAATCCCTAAGGAACAACAATTATGGAGTAGCTTGTGGCATAAGCTTCAGTTTCCAGTTTGTCAAGAAAGGATAGACTGCACTCTCCTGGGAGGCATTAACGTCTGCAGTGTGGCCGATGAACCAGGAGCTGACATTCCCTTCGCTCTCTGGGTGCTCATTAGTGTGTGTGAAAAGCAGTGCTGATAAATCACATCGTGACACTCCCCGTAACCCTTGGTAGAAACAGTGTCTCTGTAAAAATTTACTGTGACCAAAAATCTCCAGTGTGGTCGCACAGGGGCTTGACTGAACTGAAGTTAAAGTGAATAAGGAGTCCATTTACTTAGCCTGTCCCCACATCAGCCTCACCTCCTCTCAGAGTCCTGTAATGTTATTACTGAGCCCACTTTGGGTGAGCTGGGAGTAGGATGCCCATCTCTCACATCTGGAAGAGTTTAACCTGTGATCTACAAAGTGGTTTTCTGATTTAATCCATGGTACCCCCTCATCCTTGGAAAATCCCAGCTGAAGAATAGCAGCCTCAGAGATGGAGAGGTGCAGAACCTCCTTCCCAGCCAAGAGCAATAGATGCTGCCACCCCAAAGCCCAGGGAAGTCCATCTCACTGCTGGGACTTCTCCAAAGACGTCCATGGTCCATATATTTTCCCACTTTACCCGCTGTAGACTAACACATAGCTGAAAGATATAGCTGAAATCTATTCTCGTGTAAAGTAAGGCTACAGACTGTGTGTAGCGTGGCAGTTAGGCATGAATTCTATCTCACGTTAGTTCACTTTGGAGCACTGATGGATCCCTTCCAAATCATCCTTTGTTCTCACCTTCTCCTGGCCAGTAGGCCTTCCCCTAAATGTGATCATTGGAATTTAACTTCCTTTCCCTTTAGCTACTTTCTTAGCGTGCTAATGCAAAAACCGTAGCTGTGTCCTTATGCCTCCATTTTGTCCCTGAAGCAACAACCCCCTTTCCTGTTTACACATCAAGATCACGCCGCACCACCATTGAAACTGCACTTTGAACTGCAAGGGATTTTCCTCATCCACTAAGCTACTTCTTCATTCAATGATCTGTTCATTGCGGTTAGGAGGTTAAACTGAGAAGTCAGGTGTGTACGTGATAACACATCGGTTAAGTGCTGATATCACACTGGCATGCAAAAAGTGGTAGCTGCTACCTTTATTATTTATTATTTAACAGGCATTCCTTTGAGGCACAGAAGTAAGTGCTTTGGCTTAATATACATGGATGACCCCTATGTTCATTTGCCTTAGAGCCCAGGGGCAGGAAATAGACATGTAAGCAAACAAGTATAATAAAGTAGCTTAGATGTTAGGCTAGAGATCTATGGACTTCATGTAGAGTATGGTGGACGTGACTGAAGAAAGGCTTCAAAGGGATGTCTTTGAGCAGGGCCCAAGAGATGTGTGGGTGCTCACCCACGAGGCCATAAGGATGGGCATTCCAGGCAGAGGGAGCTGTGTAAACAAAGGCACAGAGACATTAAATAGCCTACAAAACTATGAAATCTACAAGCAGCTCACCTAGGCTGAAGCGTAAGGGGCCAGGGCTCTCAGCACAGTGAGGCTGGGGCAGAGAATCAGGATAACTAAGGAAATCTTTGTGTGTTGCCTTTACAAGAGTTTTAATCATGCGAGGTTCTTGATCATATTTGCATTTTAAATAAGCTCTTGGCAGCAGGTAGAGTAGAAGAATGAAGCTGAAGTTATGGAGACCCGTTGGAAAATAATTGAAAGGCCTCAAGTGAGAAAACAAGGATGGCAGCAGTGAAGGTGGTCAGGAGGGATGGACATGAGTGTCAGGGGAAGGGCTGGTAGCTAATTGGATCCTGGGGTGAAAGGGGAGGGAGCTGTCTGCTGGCTGACTCAGGTGACTGACAGATGAGATCTAGTCCACTGAGGTGGGGCTGAGTCTTGGGTATGCTGGAGTTGAGATGCCAGTGGGTCAATCCAGTGAGAAGTCCAGTCAGCCATTGGATAGTAGGGAGATCCCAAGTGTACAGGAAAAGATGTAGAAAATTCAGAGGATGGCAGTCACAAGCCTGAGAGCAGCACTGGAAGAGTGAGGAGAGAATGCTACTCGCCTGCCTTTATCTCAAGCTGCAAATCCTGGTCAGTTCACTCTTGATCTGGTTTTGAATATAGGTGTTTCTAATTCCCACACCTTCAGTTCTATAGTAGTACAACCAGCTTTCTCTACTCAGAACGCTGCAGTTTTTTTCTAAAAAACCCTACTAGTCTCATTTACATTCTCCCTTCCCCCCAACTAGCACCATCAGTCCACCAGACCCAGGTTGCCCTTCCATCCTGAGTAGGTTTTTAGGAGATCATATATATAGTTTCTTGAGCTAACAGCTATTCCCTGAGCAACTGATTTCTTTTGTTGCATCTAAAACCCCATAACTACCTTGTGTATATTCCACAATTACTGCTGTTAGGATGTTTCCTGCTACTAGCATTGGAAACCTAGACACAAGCTAATTTAAACAGAAGTTGACTTTTTTTTTTGTTTTAAATAACTAGAAGTCCAAAAATGGTTAGTTTAGTGATTCAGCCATGTCATGAAGGACCCAGGTTCTTGGCTTCGTCCTTAGAATGGAGATAAAACGGCAGCTCTAGATGTTACATCCACACACAAGGAGACCCTGAAGAAGAGAGTCTTAACCCTAGCCCCTTGATGAAGTCCTCCCTCCAGCCAAGCAGGTGGGTGTGCATTGTCTCCCCTGTCGGGACCAACAACAGCCCCCCAAGGGAGTGCTGGTCTGTGGCTGATTAGAATTTACCTCTGTATTAATAGCTTAAGAGGGATCAACTGCCCCTACCCCACCCCAAAGCCCTGTATACTAAAGAAAGCCAGGCTTTGGAAAGAATAAAAAGGCTGGTAGGTGACACTATTATCTACTTTGATTCTCAGTTCTCCCATAGAAGGAAGGGAAGCCCTAGGAAGAGTTTGTGCAGTTCTTTACCAAAGAGACAATAAGTTTGATTTGCCATTTCTTTTTTATCCACAGCTCCTTCATTCCCAAGTTCATCACCCACCTCTTCAAATGCAAGCCAATTAGCATGGTGGGAGCAGAACAGGTAAGATAAAATTAGTACAGGAGGGGGGAGGGGGAGGGTTGGGGGCAGATGGGAGCATGGGGGACTGAGGTGATGGTGCACTGGTGATATGGGAATACATGGGGATTACAATTGATGTCAAATATATATAAATTAAAGTGAAAAATAGAATAAAAAATAAATAAATTTTTAAAATTAAATATGCTATTTCCCGTTTGGGACAAAATGATGACTGGGCACCTTAATTCATTTATCCATTTATTGAAAACTCTTCTGCTGAGCACCTACTAGTTACCAGTCATTTTTTGGGGTGCAGGGTATATCACTGAACAGAACAGAGATGATCTCTCCTTCATGATGCTTACATGGCTAGTAAGAATAGATGATAATATACAAGGTAACAAATAGAAGACAAGTTTGCTAAAGGATCTAAGACTAAGTGTTGTGAAAGAATATCTTAGCAGCATGAGGAAGTAGTGGATGTTCAGAGAAAGCTGCTGTGAGAGCTGGGACTTGAAAAGGGCCAGGAGGGAAGTGTCAAAAGAAACAGCAAAGGCTGTGATTAGTTTGTATCCTGTAGTGTGCCGGGCAGAGCACACCTACGAGTAGCAAGCAAAGGAAGCGTAACTAAGGAAGCGTATCTTTGTAGTATTGACGCTCTTTTTGCCTCACCCTAGAAGCCTTCCTTGATTAACCCCACTCTGTCCACTTGAGCTCTGTGCTTCAAGACATCTCTCCATAGATGTCACAGCTCAGCACTGATGGCGTGAGTTCTGTATTACAGCAAAGTCACCTCTTTTCAGCTGCCACCTATTTCAGGCTCTCTGTAATTTTAGCATTTTTTTTTAAAGATTTTATCTATTTATGCATACAAGAGCTGGGGTACAGGCCAGAGTCGCGGGAGGTAAAAGGATTCACCAGACAGAGTGGGGAGCAGAACAAGCATTTCAACGGAAGGTCTGCTATGCCATGTGGGGTCCTTCCCTGGCCGGCGGCAGGGATCAAACTCGTGCTGCAGTGGCTGCGGTTTGCTTCATAGTGCGGTGCTTAACCCACTGCGCCACCGGGGAGACCCCAGTAATTTTAGCATTTTAAGTTCAGAGGATAGTTTAAAGCACTTTAAACAAACAGTGTCCAGCCCCTAATTATACAAAAACAGCTACTTAGGTACAAACTACTCGTATATTGGCCGTCCGTGATTTTCATGTATTCACTAAAATCAATCCTGTCTAGATCTCTGTCTGGCAATACTTAGTAACCTATCTTGGCTACCTTTTACATTAAAAGAACTCAAACTGTATTTTTAAGTAAAAATAACATGATACAAGGCATTTCCAAATATCCTGAACTTCTGCCCACTTCGAATTAGTGGTACCTCAACTTGGTAGAGGCTTCGCCAATGCCTGACTCAGCAACTTACCCTGAACCTGGGCTCTCGCTGGCTGGCATGGGGCAGACCAGGAAGGTGGTCTGAGGTATCTCAGACTATCAAAGCCAGAGACTTAATACCTGTGAATCTGATCACTGCGGTATGTTTTTTATGCTCTTTATAAGCCAGTAGCCTTCCTAGGTTTTGCAAAGGCCTTATGGTGTAAACGTTAAGGTTATGGGCTCCGGAGTCACTAAGTTCTGAGACTGAATTCTGTCTCTGCAGTACAGTAGCTGACCTGAGACAAATTTCTTCACCTCCAGCACTTTGGTTTCCTCATCGATATAATCAAGTGCTACCTCACAGTACAGTTGTGTGAATTAAACAATGCAGAGAAAGTGCTTGACACAATGCCTGGCACATGGTAAATCCTCAACAAAGGCCAGCTCTTATGAATTTCAGCTTTCTCAGACTTTGTTTCTGCTTTCAATTCCTACCTCGCAGCATCAGAACGTTGAGTCAGGGCCTACCATCGCTGACCAATATGTAGCCAGAGTCAAAAGTATTGTCTCAGAGAACTTCCTGGGAGGTTTCGTGGCTTTAGACACTGACCGACTATGTCTGACTGTAGCATTTCAGTGTTTTGAAATTCTTGCCTCTTGCATGTCATAACCTTAGAACGAATTCTCTCTTATGGAAACAGTAGAATAATGCCCCAACATGTCTCCAGTTTCATTAACACACATTTGCTGGGAACTCATTCTGTTCACCTCACTGTTGTGTGCAATCTGAGAGGATGTGGCATGATTACAATCTGTGTATCTGAGAGAAGCTTTAGAGTTCTCAGTTACTAGGTTTCTGCCTCTAGACCTGATGAAGGTCCTGGAACACAAAGTTGACTCATTGGGAACACGTCTTCATGGGTTGACAGCTTTGCCCAGGTCTGGCTAATTGATTTAGTGTCTGATAACCTTGATACATTCTTATCATCACAGAAATCCAATATCATACCTATTTTGCTCAGGTTTTCTCTTCTTTAATAGAATGGGGAAATAATCAGCTCAGACTCAATGCCCATATCTTCAGAAAAATGTCAACATGGCCAGTCGTTACTTCTGCTTTGAAATGTGGATAACAAAACCAGCTGTGAAACTAGAATTTTATTTTATCAGACCCCAAGCAAATACAAATTAGTGGCAGGGGAATGTGGTCTCAGTAGGCCCAGCCTGGGGGAAAATAATTCCATGGGGTGGGACTCATGGGGCAGTATAACCCTTGAAAGAATCCTGTGTGGATGTCAGTTTTTGCTGGGTCCATGTTTGCTACAAGTATCTGGACTTGAAAACGCAAGCAGTTATGTAGCTGGAGGCACAGTCACCAGTCAGCAGAAAACAGCTATCGAGACGTTAAAGAGGAGTTCACAGAAGGCAGCAGATTCTGCAAAAACTGTGAAACTCAAAGCTAAAATTCAGCTTAATCCCTGCTGCCTCTGCTTTGCCACAAAGGTACTAGGTCCTAAATTTAGATTATATTTTAATACTTACGCTGTAAAAAAGGAAAGAGGATATTTTCCTGTTCCTTAGTCTCTCGACTTGGTTACTATAGAAAGCAAATTTATCTTTGGGTCCTGGGTCCTCTTGAGCAATTGCCAGGGCACGTGGGACTGAGCCATTCCAAGTTTGTACTATTTCTTGCTCGTTTGTGATTTTCAGAGAATTTTGAGGGATTTGCAGGGCCATTAATTAGCCTGTGGCCTTGTATCTATAACTGAGCATACAGTAAAAATGGAATCCAGATCTACCATAGAGGCCATCACACACTCTAGTATAGGGAATAGGACCTTGAACCTTCAGGAAACTTAGGGTTCAGTCCCCACTCTGCTTTCTGTGTTCCCTGTGATTATGAGTAGTTGCTTCCCTGCTCTGGGCTCAGTTTCCTCACGTTTAAATAAGAGCCCTGAATGAGATGTTCTCAAACTCCCCGTCTAGCTCTGTTCTGTTGTGGGTCTAAAATATTTTGAGCCATAGATTTCATGTCTTTGTTTTATGGTGGTAAAATATATGTAACATAAAATTTACCATTTTAACCATTTTTAAGCGTGCACTTCCTTAGTCTGAAGTGTATTCACATTGTTGTGTAACCACCACTATGCTATGGCTCCAGGCCTTTGTCACCTTCCTAGAATGAAACTCCGTACCCACTAAATGACTCCCTTCCCCTCCAGCCTCCAGCTCCTGACAGCCTCTCTTCTGCTTTCCGTCTCATGATTTTGAATACATGAACTACCTCATTCGTTAGAAGCAGAATTATACAATCTCTGTGCCCTTTCGCTTCTGACTTGCTTTTACTTAGCATATACTCCGGGTGATCCATATTGTAGCATGTGTCAGAATTTCTTTCCTTTTTTTCTTCAGGTTGAATAATATTCAATTGTCTTGTCTATATCACATTTTGACTAACTTTTAAATTCACATAACTCAAGGCCATCTGGAAAAGAGTGTTTAAAATGAATTTTAGATTTCTTTAAGCCCAAACACCAAGTAAATGGATAAAGAGAATCAGACATTGTGCTCATCATGGCAGCTGGAAAAATAAGAAAGTGGGATGTTTATTCTCAGACACAGTTCTTCTCAGTAAATCTCTTAAATGTGACAGAGTGTTTTTAAGCACTCCTTTTAAAAAATGGATTGAGAAAATTTAGTACCCTTAGTAATAGATTTATTTTAAGCCCTAGCAAACTAGAAAAGGAGAAGAATTGTTGAATATGGAAGGGCGTATACAGAAACTTGTGAGAGCATATAGGTCACATGAGTAAATCCGTTTCTCAAAATTGTATAAATAAAATTGCGCTTTTCGTTGTATATATAGTTTGCATCAAAAAAATTGGGTGAAGGGTAAGGAGTGATTACAGCAGGATTTTTCAACCTCTGCACTGCTGGTGTTTGGACTTTGAGTCAGGAACTGTCCAGTGTGTTATAGGATGTTTAGCAGCATCGCCTACCCTCTACCCACCAGGTGCCAGTAGTAACTTCTGGAATGTCCTGTCTAGCCACCTGTTGCCTACTGCTGTTTTGGTTAACCAAGGATGAAACATATGACTGTGGTCTCTATAGACTACTGTAGAGCCTGGATGTGTGGTGGGCTTTGCCATCTTGGTTGTGTTATTACACGGTGAGGATTTTTCATGACATATCCTCGAAGTTAAGCTACACGTGACTGAATCTTTAATTAGGCAAGAGAGAGTATACCTGTGTGTAAGTTAACCAAACCATATAGTTTACTGTGTAGTTTGTGTAGTTTACTGTGTGAAAGTTATAGCAAAAATTAAATTCAAAAAGAAAAACAGGGCATGATACCATGATTGGTTCAGCCATTTCATTTCTCTTTATGCTATCTCACTGAAGAATTTAGCATTACATATATGGCTCTTTACTTTTCTGGAGTATACCTTCATCTTACCTACTCAAATTTTTTTTAACACTCCTGACAGCCTTGGTGTCCCCCAGGAATTTTAGGAGGCGCTTCAAGAAGTAAACTCCTCAGAGCCTTCCACTGATGCCCTCCCACCAACATGGCACGCTGACCAGCCTTGGGCCCCAGTACCCCATCATCACATGAGCCACCCCACCCATAGCTTTTCTTTGAGGTAGAACAAATTGGCCAATGGCCACCTCTTGCTCAGTGCTTCATGCCTGAGGTGAGGTACTCTCAGCTATTTTCAAAATTGAAAACCAATAGATTTCAAGAAAAATGGGGCCTTTCACCTTCGTTTCCCACAGACAACTGCTAAGTCTGTCTGACTAGCTCCTGCCTTTTCTGACTGCATTGCTTTTGTTAAAACCTAAGACCAATGGGTTTCCATCTGTTCTACCATCTGGTGAGGACAGGATTTTATTGTGACCGGCCAGGGATTGAAAATGTCATCTATCTCAAGATATGAAGGACACTGGAGAATTATGTCTGGTTCATTCAGAACTTCCCTGTCATTTAAGACTACACAATTTTTTATGCATATAATATATCTCTGGGAAGTAGAAAGTATAGAAAATGTTTATAATCATTGATTTTTTTTTCCTACCATCAAATAAATGCTAAGACGTGACTTTGATTTTGACAAGGCTCTGAAAATTTGCTATACGGAAGATAAAGTTCAGTCCTTGCCAGGTTTCAAATGACATACTTTAAAAAAATAGAAGAAATATTTCCTGTTAATAAAAGAACAAAAAATAATGTCAAAAATACCAGTTCAGTCAAATCTTAACATGTTCCCATATTTGCTTTAGATCTTTTTTATATAAAATAGTAAATCATTACACTTTATTGCCAGAGTTCTCATGGGCCCTTCCCAGTTATTCCCCTCTAGTCATGCCCAGAGGTAAACTTTATTCTGGTTTTTATTTTTATCATTCCCATATGTGCTTTGATATGTTATGTATCTGTACATTCGCAAATAAAATCTAACTTTGTTTTGCATATTTTTAAGCTTTTTATAAAAAATCCCTGCTGGATTTTTTTGCCTAACATAATATTATTTGAGATTTATCCATGTTGAAATTTTGTTTGACTTTATTCATTTTAACTTCAGTCTCACATTCCACGGCATGAATATGTCACCATTTGTTTATCCAATCTATTGCTGATGGACATCTAGGTGGTTTTCAGGCTTCTGTTTTTATAAGCAGTAGATGCAGGGAACATTTTCTTACATGGGCAGGATTCCTCTAAAAGATGTCAGTATGAGTTCTGTGTTATGGGTTTTGCATATCTTCAAGTGAACAAAAGCTCTCACCCTCACCGTAAGCATGAATTTCATTGCCCTATATCCTTGTCAGCTCTTAGCATTAGCAACCTTTTTACTTTTACCTATCTGATCAGTGTGAAATGCTACACAGTTGTGCTTTTCATTTGCATTTGCTGGACTACCAATAATGTTAAATATCTTTTGGGCCTCCCTGGTGGCGCAGTGGGTTAAGCAACGCCCTATGAAGCAGACCGCAGCCACTGCAGCACAAGTTCGATCCCTGCTGCCGGCCAATGGGGGAACCCACATGGCGCGGCAGACCTCTCCTGCCTCGCCCGCTGCTCTCCTCAGCAGTGTGCTTCTGTTGATCTGCCAGTTCTGCTCCCTGCTTTCTGTGGTGAATCCTCTCACACCCCCTACACTTCTGGCCTGTACCCCAGTACTTGTATGCATAAATAAATAAATAAATCTTTTAAAAAAAATGTTAAATATCTTTTCTTTTTTTTTTTAAAAAAGATTTATTTATTTATGCATACAAGTACTGGGGTACAGGCCAGAAGTGTAGGGGGTGTGAGAGGATTCACCACAGAGAGCAGGGAGCAGAACTGGCAGATCAACAGAAGCACACTGCTGAGGAGAGCAGCGGGCGAGGCAGGAGAGGTCTGCCGCGCCATGTGGGTTCCCCCATTGGCCGGCAGCAGGGATCGAACTTGTGCTGCAGTGGCTGCGGTCTGCTTCATAGGGCGTTGCTTAACCCACTGCGCCACCAGGGAGGACCTTAAATATCTTTTCATATGCATTTTGTGTAGATGAGCTTTAGTTTATTCATACTTCTGCCCCACTATTGTCCCTGTTGCTATTGCTGGTCTCTTATTGATGTGTAGGAGTCATTGCGTGTTCTCAATATTTTGCCTTTGTCAGGATTGCAGCGATCCTCTCCTGGTTTGTGTCTTTTTAATTTGTTCATGTGTCTCTTGAAACAGGCTTTATTTGATAGATTACTTTAAGGTAGTAGATTCCTCTAAAGGATGTAAGTGAATTCTTTCCATCTTTTCAATCTTTCCTGAGTTTCACATTTTTCTCTATCCCTGAGTAATAATAATCTATTTTATTCTTAAAACTTGTTTTATGTGAAGGTCTTTAATCCACTGGGAGTTTAGCATATGTATGCTTTACAGGCATGTACAGGGAATGCCTCTCTCTGAGGAAGAGCAGTCTATACTCATCTCTACCCTGCATTTTACACATTTTCATCTCCAGAAACCTAGGAAAGTTCAAAACGCCAGCACTTTCCTGGATGCAGTTGAGTAACCTACAGAGTTCAGGCCTTCAGTGAATTATAGTGCTGCATGAAATGACTTCCTAATGGCATTTCCTCACTATTTTTTTTTTTTAATTAAGTTGTCGATTTTTGCTTAGAACTGTTTGAGGTCACAGCAAAATTGAGGGGAAAGTCTAGAGAGCTCCCATATGCCTTCTGCTGCCATACACGCACAGCCTCCCCTACTCTCAGTAGCCCCCACCAGAGAGGGACAGATGTTATAACTGACAAACCTGCATTGGCACATCATAATCACCAAAGTCTATAGTTTGCATTGTGATTCACCCTGGAATTGTACATTCTATGGGTTTGGATGATGTATACTGAAATGTATCCATCACTATGCTGTCTTCCAGAGTAGTTTCACCACCCTAAACACCCTCTGTGCTCTTATCTCAACCACTACCTCCAACCTTCTGGCAACAGCTGGTCTTTTCACTTTCTCCATAGTGTTGCTTTTCCAGAATGTCTTATAGTTGGAATCGTGCAGTATGCAGCCCTTTCAGATTGATGTCTTTCACTTGCTAATGGGCATTGAAGGTTCTCCATGTCTTGTCATACCTTGATAGCTCTTTTTTTTTAAATTATGTTTATTGAGGTAACTAGCAACACTGTATGTTTTAAGAGTATAGGTTCACACCTCTACAAATAGATGAAATCACCCCATGCCCACCACCAAAGCTCCGATAATCCTTCACAACAGTGCATCGGGCCCTCTCCCCCTTTGCTGCTATAGCCTCAGTTCTGTAGTCACATTTCAAGGCTCTGTTTTGTTTTGTCTGTTCCTTTGCTTTGCTTTTTATATTCTGCATATGTGTGAAATCATCTGCTATTTGTCTTTCTCCTTCTGACTTAATTTCACTTAGCATAATCTCCTCCAGTTGCATCCATTTTATCACAAATGACAAGATTTCACTTTTTTAGAGCTGAGTAGTATTCCAGCGTATATGCACCACATCTTCTTTATCCACTCCTCTGGCACTGGACACTTAAGTTGTTTCTATGACAGCTCATTTCTTTCAAGCACGGAATAATATTCCATTGTTTGGCTATACCACAGTTCATCCATATCATTCATTTGTTGATTCTAAGTTTGTTTTTTTTTAAAGATTTATTTATTTATGCATACAAGAACTGGGGTACAGGCCAGAGGTGTGGGCAGTGAGAGGATCCACCAGAGACAGAGTGGGGAGCAGAACAGGCAGATCAACAGAGGTACACTGCTGAGGGGAGCAGCGGGCGAGGCAGGAGAGGTCTGCCACACCATGTGGATCCCCTCCCTGGCCAGCAGCAGGGATCGAACTTGTGCTGTAGTGGCTGCAGTTTGCCTCATGATGCATTGCTTAACCCACTGCGCCGCCACCAGTGAGGTCCTGATTCTAATAAACATCCCTGTGCAGGATTTTGTGTGAGTGTTTTCAGCTCCTTTGGGTAAATACTAGAGCGCTCAATTGCTGAATCATACAGTAATAATATGTCTAGTTTTGTCAGGAACAAACAGACTGTCTTCCAAAATGGCTGTACTGGTTTCCATTTCCACCGGCAATGAATAGAGTTCCTGTTGTTCCATATGCCCATCAAAGTTTGGTATTGTCAGTGTTAAAGATTTTGGCCATTCTGATAGGTGTGTCATCTCGATGTGATTTTAATTTGTATTTCTGTGATGACATATGATGTGGAATATCTCTACATGCTTATTTGCCATCTGTGTATCTTTTTTGGTGCAATGGCTATGAAAGTCTTTAGCCCATTTTTAAATTGTATTATGTTTTTATTGTTGAGTTTTAAGAGTTCTTGTATATTTGGATAACAATCCTTTATCAAACATGTATGCACAATTTTCTCCCAATCTATGCCATGGTTTTCATTCTCTTGACACTTTCTCAGAATAGAAGTTTTTCACCATAATGAAGCGCCACTTATCAGTTATTTCTTTTATGGATGGCCTTTGTGTTGAATTTAAAAAGACCTTACTAGATCCAGAGAAATTAAAAATATAACAGTACTGGGTTACTGTTTTTTGCCTATTTAAATAAGCAAGATTTTTGTGACAGTTTTCACAAACAACAGGTATGGGAAAAGGTACATTTCATTGCAAAGCAGTTTAGGATATGTGTATCAAGAAATTACTCTTTGATGTATCCCAAAGACCTTCTCCTAAGGAAAGACCATTGATAGATCTAAAATTGTGTGTACAAAGCTGTTCAACTCAATATTCATTACTTAATAAAAAACTAGAACAAATTATAGGGGAATTGTTAAATATGTTAGTTACACACACACACACCCCACAGAGTAATGTATTGCCATTTTTAAAAATGCTGTTTTTGAAAAGACTGCTAAGCCAGGAAAATAGGATACAAAAAACGTCATATCTGAAGTGAGAACACAAGGATATAAAATTGTATATACAGTATAAATCTAATTTGGTTTTTTATACACACAAACTGGCAGAAATAATACCTCACTTTTTCCAGCTTTATTAACATAAAGGACATTTTATGTGAGTCTAATGTGTACAACCTGCTGATTCGAGATGTGTGTGTATTGCAAAATGACCACCATCTTAGCATTAGCTGGCCGCCATCCTGCCACAGAACTACCATTTCTTTTTTCCTGGTGAGAACAGTGAAAAGAAATATCTCCATTTTCCAGGTAATGATACCACATTTAACTGTGGCTTCTGGCTATTTTTCCTGGGTAATAAGAGTTATAACTACTATTTTCCTTTTTATACTTCTGTTTATTTTCCAGATTTTATTCGTGAGAAGGTATTACACAGTGAAATGTTATAAATCAGCTTGGGTGTAGTAGGTTGTGTCATATGAGAAGTGGCTGGCAATATTCTGCTTCTCCTCCACAGCTGCTACTCGACACCCACTCCCTGAAGATGGTCCTGCTCGATCTGCCTTCCATTGGCTCACAGGTGGTGAGGAAAGCACCTGCCAGTTACACTAAGATTGTCGTGAAAGGCATGACCCGGGCAGAGATGATCCTCAAGGTGGGCCTCTCTTCCTCAGGCTTGTGTTAAAAAGGACTGGTTATTTAATCATTTATTCCAAGGAGCACTGGTTTCAAAAACATGGTTAGGGCCTATTCCCATCAATTCCCACCTATTCCAAAAGATGTCCACCTTCTTAGACGAAAGTTTGGCCTCATCAGATATTGTTGAAAGTCAGGGAACCAGTAATTCCTTCTGACAAATGAATTTTTGTTGTAATGAGATTCTCTTGTAATAAGATTTCGCCAAGACTGGAAGTCGGGTGGCAGTGTCACTGTGGATCAGTGTCTGAGTCAGGGAAATCTTTGTTTCTCAGCAGGAATTTTTGGCACAACTGTAAGTTCCTCCCTTCCACAGAGGTCTCTTTGACTTTCTGTACTCTGCAACTTTACAAGAACTCCAAACAGCTCTTGCAGTGACTCAGTCTAATTAGTCAGTGGGTTTTCTGTGGGCCCGTGTTGTAAATTATTATATGTCAGGCAATGATGAGAATGTCTCAGCCTTGACTATCTGCATCTGAGTTCCACCTGTACTTGTTGAGAGGAGATTTGTACCATTTGGAAGAGGGAAGAAGGCTAGAGAACAAATGGCCTATCATGGAATATTCTTGAAAGTTCAGGGCCTTTCAGCTCTTCTACACTCAAATGACAGCAGGAGTACAAAGTAGTAGCAAGCACCAGGGATCATTGCTCTCATGGAATGTGGCGATGAAATAGGCCATGAGGACATTTCTAAGTTTGGAGTTGCTGCTGCTTAAGGAATTACGGAGTCTGGTTAGCTTACAAGTGAGAAGAGATGCTTTCCTGCCGTCCTGTTGTGGGTTTTCCCTGAAGGCCTACTCTTCTCTCTCCCTTGGCAGGTCGTGATGGCCCCTCATGAACCATTAGTGGTATTTGTTGACAACTATATCAAACTCCTCTCGGACTGCAACACAGAAACTTTCCAGAAAATACTGGACATGAAGGTTAGCTCAGTGTCCTGTTTTGTCCACATGCACATCCTTCTCACACTCAGTGGGCCTTGAAGGGCTTTCTCAAAATGGAGCTGTCTGGCCCGATGCTGAAAACCAGATTCTAAGAAGCCTTTTGAGGGGAGGGATCGGGTATTATGAACTTCTTCATTCTTATGGTACCTCCATACTGGATAGAGGCAGTTGGAGGAAGGGGAATGAAGAGAACTATCCTCCCCCTACCCTTTCTTCTCTCTCAACTTCTTCTTTCTCTTCTGTCTTAGTACCATTTTTTTCTTCCTCTTCCTCTGCTTTTCTCCCCAGCTACAATTCAGAGCTGGTAGCTGCCCTGAAGAAAATGTTTATCCTCAGCTAGAGCCTACAGCATAGAGCATGCTGACACTTTCCCTCTGGGCTGTCTGGGGCCAGTCTTCAGTAATTCTCCTTTCTTTTCATCCTCAGGGGCTGAAGAGAAGTGAGCAGAGCAGCATGCTGGAACTCTTCCGCCAGAGGCTCCCCACCCCGCCCACAGGGCCAGAAGGCTCCAGCTCACTGTCCCTACTGGCTCCGACCCCAGAACAGGAATCATCTCGAATCCGTAAACTAGAGAAACTAATTAAAAAGAGACTGTAGGAGCATACGAGGGGCACTTTTTTCCCCCTGAACAGTGACCCTCCACACCCTGTTCCTAGGAAGTCCCTCTCCTGTGCTCACTCTGAGCCAGATCCTTGATCTTGGGTTTTCGGTTGTTAATGTCTCTCTTTCATGCATTGTCTTAATTTCTGTGCTAACCAGAGAAACTGAGTATGACTGGTTTGTATCTATGATTGAGTATGACTGGACAGTTTAGATGGTCTCTGATTCCTGCAGTAGAGGCAGCAAGGAATGAAGGGCCCTGCAGCTCACTCACTGTTTCTGGACTGCTCTGGACTGGGCCACTTGTCACTGGCTCTGTAGCCTCACCTCTGCACTGATACTCTCTGGCACCTAGACCTGTTCCTACCACAGGCCTGTCCAGGCAGCTCGGGCAGAGAAGCCTGGGCTTCACCCCTTCCTGCTTGCTGGGGTTAGCTCTGGGACCAAGTTAACAAAGTGGCAGATTACAGGTATGGGAAAGTCACCTTCTTTATGAAAGCCATGGAAACCTGAGCCCTCTCCATGTGCCTGCTCCATATTTTGCTTCTGGTACTTTTTATGATTTGGCCAAGTTATTCTGTGTCCTCCCCAATTCTCAATAATCTCCATTTCCCTCTCTAAGAAGAGCATCTCTCTGGAGGATTGTGTGGAGCAGGCTCTGGAGACAGGTGTTCTCTCTGCCCTGGTGTTCCTGGCCTAAGTGTGGGGCAGACCCACACCTCCCTCAGAAAGGGGGTTCTGTTCTGTACCTCACAGCATGATATAAGCAGGTTATTTTCTCCATTTCTTTAGCCCCATTTTCCTGACTTTCATGTGATGGATTTTCTTCTGTGAAGGGACACTGAGAAGGTTTTTGTAAGAAAAAAAAAATCCTGGGATTCTCAGCTGAAGCAGTGAAGAGACCCCCTGGGAGGTCCAGACACTCTGATCCTCTTCCTGCCCTTTCACTGTCAATGCCAAAGTTCTTTCAGATTGATCTGAAACAGCAGAGGTGATGTGCAGTGCCAGTGTGTTACTGGACAAAAAAGAACACGGTTCTGTGGATACTTCAGGAACATGATATTAAACCTTTGGCACAGCCCTAAATGCATGCGGCCTGCCCCACCTGTCTCCCATGGGCTGGCGTTCAGCATGGCTTTGCAGAAGAGAATCGCTTCCTAGAACTGCTTCAGTCCTCGCACATCGCCCTGCATCACAGGAGTGGGTAATGCATCAGGTAGTTGCCCTGGCTCACCTGGTTCACTGGAAACCAAGCCTGAGTTAACCATGACCAGGGCCTCAGGGTGGCCACTACTAGTCAGCATTTGTTGAGGAATTATAAACAATTTGTTGGCCCAGTGGGGAGAGAATAAGGAAAAAGGTGGTGTTCTTTCAGAGAATGCCGGTAACAGTCCTCAGGATGAAATCAGATTATCAAATAGCACTGAAAAGTGAGTTATCAAGACAGAGGAAGTTTCCTGAAAATCCGTAAAACTTGTGGCAGGCTCCTAGCCGGAGACTTTAAGGTTTTGTTTCTTCCCTTATTGTTTTCCCAGTGTAACCACTCTGTACTCCTCCACCATTAGTCCCCACTTCGATCCTGGGCCTCACTTCATCGGCTCCCAGCCCTTTCTTTCTGGTCAGGGACTCTTACTGAGCATCTCAAACTCAAGAGCACCGAGATGAAAGTAAGTGGTCGAAGAAAGTGGGGTGGCTTTCAGCTGAGCTGTATTAGGAAAAGCTTGCTAAATAGTAAGTGCAAGAAAGGTGGTAGGGAAGGGGCCGGATGTGCACACAGGCAGCTCAGTCGATGAAGTCCACTTTGCCCAGACAGCCATTATGTTGCTCTGGTAAAGTTACGCAGCCTGCACTGATTGGGGTTGACATTTTCTTCCTGCTCTTGAAAGAAGGGGCAGCGGGCCCACCTTAAACAACACTGCCATTTCAACCATCTGTCACCAACCTGGGGAGCTGGGAAGCCAGGGGCTTCCTGCACCTGGTTCTTGTCACTCTCCTTGTTTACAAATCCACACTTCTCTTTTAGTTCGTTCAGAAAGAGCCATTTTCTGCACCTCTCCGTGATGGCATTGAGATGTCAAGCTGGTTTTCCCCCGGTTGGTGGTCACAGCCAGGGAAGTTGCATTCTTGATTTATTACATTGTCAGTAATCTCTAAGGAGCCAACAGCTGTCAGTAGGAGTTATGTTAAATGTCCCGCTGATGGGGTCTGAATGCTGCGTCTGCATCCTGTAAAGACAGAACTTGTTTCTCAACCGGGGTAGGCGTCGGAATCACCTTTGACAAACGCGGAGGCCCGGAGATTCTGAATCAGTGAGTCTGGAGAAGGACCTAGCATGGAAGTTTAAACGTCCTGTGGGTGATCATAATGTTTACTCCTTGTTAAGAACCATTGCCATAAAGACTTCTGCTTTATTGAAGGGTTTCTGTAGCACATTTTCATGAATGTATGCTTTTCTCTGACTCTTTAAGTGGATTGCAATTACTGTAAAGTTGTGCTGGTAACATGTTAAAGATTTCTTTGCTGATAGCCAGCAGCTTTATTTTTAAACCTGGGTTGATAGTAGGGACAAGGCAGAAATTGCGCTGTCCCCAAACTGACTAGGATTCTTCCTGTTTTGATGGCCAAGCACCAAACAAGTTTATTTATTGTCACTGGAACAAACATCCAGGAGCACTCATAGATGGAAAACATTCACTACCTGCTCTTTTTCAGGTAAACTTAGATGTCATTATTCCTTTCCACCTCCCCGCACCACCCCCATTCTCTAGTCTCAAAAAAAAAAGTATTCTAAAGTCATTTTTTTGTGG
This sequence comes from Galemys pyrenaicus, assembly GCA_019455555.1. Taxonomy (NCBI): domain Eukaryota; kingdom Metazoa; phylum Chordata; class Mammalia; order Eulipotyphla; family Talpidae; genus Galemys; species Galemys pyrenaicus. The sequence goes on along the minus strand of JAGFMF010011578.1, from coordinate 644,859 downwards.
TTAAAATAAATATTGTAATTTATAATTGATACGTTATTGGTTGCTGTTCTTATTCTGAATGGGCTTCTGATAGCCGACTTAGGGGTGCCCAGGCTAGAGAAAGTTCTTTTTAGATCGTAACAGTGAACCAGGAGTCACGCTGCGCAGGGTGTTTTGACCCCCACACTCAGCTCTGGAATTGAAGCCATGGTCCTCGCTCCTCCCTCTCTTGAACAAAGAGCTGGTCCTTAGGATTTCGCCTGCCACCCAAAAAGGGTGCCTGCTTTCTCATGCCCAGGGTGACTCCTTAGCACAGAGCAAACAGGAACAAGAGCAGACTGCCTGAGACCAGCGGTCGGCACTGGGCAGACAGTGAGGTTGCTGCCTAAGGCAAGGGAGGGGTGCCACACAGGCCCATCCTGACTTGCTGTTAGGAAATCTAGCTCCCTGTTTACGGAATGCTAGGGAAAATGCCAAAAGTTCACAGCTGGAACTGTCATTTCTCTCCCTAGGAAGAGAAAAATCTCCAAAATAACTAGCTTGCTTGAGGGTGAAAGCAAGTGTTTCACACTTCTTGTCTCCTCCAAGTCAGAGTCCTAAAAATAAAACCAGTAGGACTGCACTGGGCCATTTAAACAAATAGCCTTGGAAACATGGACACATGAAAAGCTGGCATGTGTAAATGTGTTGCATTTTATACACTAAGTAAAAATTTCCTGTCTCATTCTAGTACTTACCAAATAGATAACCTCTCGGACCCTCAGCGTTCCATACCTTGAGGAGATATAAATTTCCTTAAAATAAAGGTATTGCATTTTTTGTGTAAATATCTTTCGTTTTTCCCATCTGGAAGTGATTTCTTGGTGCATAGTGGAGCATAAAAATACTACAGTTAATTAAAGCATTACTGGCTGTCATTTGCTAGAATGTATTTCCTTACTGTTGACAGAAAACAGAGCAGACTAAAGGAAAGAATTAGCAAGACTGTGAACCTTGGACTCCCCTCGCACCATCTGCCCCCCTCCCTGGTGAAGATATGCCCCCTTCCCTGAGGGCCTAAGGAAGCCCCACACGAGAACAGACTGTGGCATGCACCAGCAAGGTCGGGGCTTGTCTGGCTCGGGGAGCACCTCCCTCTGCTGCTGATCTGGAACCTCCTTGTCCGCTGATTCTCAGCCACATTGACTTCCCCTTCTCCATCTTACCTTTCCGATCATAGCTGCTTTTCCTTGGGTTTCCAAGTGACTTCTCTCCTGTGTACAGTAAATTAATCCTGTTTCCTTCATAATTGGGTGGGCATTTTGCAGTGAACTTTTGGGGAAATCTGGTTCTTTCAGAAAGTTCTGGCTTTCGTTTGGCTTCAAGATCATCACCTAGTTTCCATTCTTTATTTTCACCTGCTCCCCACTTTAATATAGGGAAGCCAGAGATCCATGTGATGGGAAAAGAAACCTCCATATAATCCACCTAGAAGAGCAATGCAAGATCACTCACCTGCCAGGTTCTCTTCTCCCACCAGGCGTGGAAGGTGCTGGTAAGCACTGGGGTGAAGAATGTGTCAAAAGGATACATTCTTCACAACAAAAGTCTGGGGTTAGAAAGTTCCTTGGAAGACCCACTCTCCTGGGCTGGCCTGGCACTTAGCCAGTGGGCAAGTCATTGATCCTCTGAGCCTCAGTTTTCAATATCTGTAAAAGGGGTTTTAATTAATGGGGCTGGAGAAGTCACCCCAGATCAGGTTGCATGTCTACACTCTACGCCGTAACACAGTAGAAACTGCCCTGTTCGCAATCCCCAACCCAGTCTGAACCATAGGGGTTGACCTGGTTGGCTGGCATGGGACACCAGGTGGTACTGTTAGGGGGGAAAGATTCCCTCCTGAATGGGTTACACAAATAGGTTATGGACTTCGACCCCCATTCCAGACCTACAAGATCCAAGAACTACAAATTCCATAAGGTCATTATCGAAGAGCAGATCACTGGGACCTGAGGGTGGAGTTAAGCAGCCAGGCTGGGTATAAAAGCAGACACATGGGCCTTGGGGGGTCTCTCTTTTTCTTGGGAGCCAGCTCTCAGCGCGCCGTTGGGTTCCAGCTCCGAGGAACTGGTAGGACATTTACGGATCTGTATCCCTCTCTTCCCCTTGTGTTATTCACCATGCTATTTCCCCTTCTCTTGTAAATAAAACCCTTTATTAACCTTTGCCGTGTGTGCCTGCAGTTGGGGCATTATAAGTGCCTTCCGAGTGTGCGGGTGAAGACCCAGCCAGGCAAACCCATTTTGTATTAGGGTTGCCCTGGAACAGTACCTGAGCCGGTGACCAAGTGATGACACACCTGGTGCTGTGTGACAGCTGCATCCACAGCGGGCTTCAGACTCTACTGCTCATAACCATTTCAGGTTATGGTTGTGATATCCAAGTCATTCGAGTGTTTTTTTAAAAACTCCCCTCTATTCCACTTGCCCTGGAAGCTGCTGTTTCCGTAGCACTTAGGGCTAAACCTGCAGACACTGAGAAGGGAGCATCCTTCCTCCTGGTGGTGCTGCCAGGCTGCCTGTTGTGGAAAATGTAGCACGTTTCCTCAGAATGCAAATCAGAAAACTTGCCAAAGGCTCCCTTCCAAAAACGCTTTAGATATGGTGTCTGATGTCCGTAGACCAGACTCTTCAGCTGCCATTCCTGGCAGGGACAAGATTCTTGCCTGCACTCTTTTTTTTATTTTAGACCTACACTGCCAAAAACTGTAACTGAGATTATCCTGAGACAGGCCGTCCTAGCTGAAAAGCCTGAGGCTCGTCAGCTATTTGGACTACTTTATAGTTGCCTTTGAAAGAAGTTAAAACCTTTCCCAAGGCCAACTGAATCCCTAGAACCAGCTGAAAAGCACCTATCAGGCTCTCTTAGGCCCCTTTGGGGATACTGATAGAATAAATGCTGGCAGATAGTGACATTCTGGTAAAAATAGCATAAGTACTTTCTGGCCTAGGAATGTTTATTACTTAATCTGAGGGCTTTGGTAGCTTCAGCTCAGTAATCAAGTGGAATTTGCACAGCTGCTCTGCCTGCTTCTGTTGGGGGTACATTTTCAACATGTAAGAAAGAAGGAAGAGCTTCTCAGCAAACTTACCTGGTGGCCTAGGGTTAAATCTCAGCACTGTCACCACTACAGCCCAAGTTTGATCCCAGCCAGGGAGCTGACCCGCATGGCGCAGCAGACCTCTCTCGTCTTGTGCGCTGCTCCCCTCAGCTGTGTTTTTCAGTCCATCTGCCTGTTCTGCTCACCAGTTCTTCTAAGCATGCATAAATCAATAACTTTTAAAAAAAAAGAAAAGTGGACCTCCCTGATGGCTTCAGGAGTTAAGCATCGCACTATGAAGCATCTACAGCCACTGCAGCATGAGTTCAATCCCCAGACCTCTCCTGCCTCGCCCGCCACTCCCCTCAGCAGTGAATTTCAGCAGATCTGCCTGTTCTGCTCCCCACTCTGTCTCTGGTGAATCCTCTCACCTCCCACACCTCTGACCTGTACCCCAGTTCTTGTGTGCATAAATAAATAAAATCTTTTGAAAATGAAAGTATTTGCAGAATGGACTTCAGCTTTCAGGGGTACCAGGTGAACTGGTGGTAAAAAACTCACTTCTTCAGTTTGTCAGCTTTGCACCACTGGAGAAGTAAGGCACTTCTCAGAGAGACCCCGCACGACCTCACCCCTGGCACTGCTTTTAATGGATCACAAGTGTGGACTCTGCCATTGACTGGTCAGTTGCCAGAGGAGGGCACTGAGGGTACTGAAGTTCCCAACTGTTTTTTAGCCCTGGGACTTAGCAGATAATATTTGAATCATGAGGAGGCCTGAGGGAGTCTGAGCCATTCAATGCTGTCCACATAGGTGGGGGGGGACTAATTACTGAGTGCCCATGGCATCCTGGGTTATATCAATTATGTCTCACCAGGGGATCAAAATCCTTTTAGGTAGGTATTACTTAAGCTCCTCCTTGTCAATCTGGACCCCAAGACTTGAAGGGCGAATGACATGCCCAAGGCCATATTGCTATTAAGTGGCCAGAATTTGACTCATTCATTCATCATCCATGTTCTTTGTACCACACCAATGGTTTTCAAATTTAGGAGACAATTTTACGTGGGACTTCACTATACAAAACAGATAAAAGTATTTTCTTAATAAATGTATCAACCCAACACACAATTTCTGGGCTTTGCTTGGGTTGCATAGAATAGAGATCTTGGTTTAATCCAGCTAAAATTTGCAAACAATACCAGTTTTGTTTTGTGTGTTGCTTCAAACAGGCTTCTTTCCCGTCCCAGACACTTCAGCAACACAGATGGAGCAAGGGCTCCTTACCTGCTGGTCCACAGAGATGGGAACAGGCTAAGGCACTGAGATGGCTCATCTTACATTTGCAACTAGAACACAATTGGAGGTGCATGTTGTGTTATTACCAGTTTCAATGTTTACGTTTAGAAAAGGTTTAAAAGAATGCGTTCTTTAAAGAAGTTAAAATGAAACCCTTGTAGAGCTCTTTTCATGCACAGAAACATCTTGAAGAATTCTAGGTTTCCCCAGAAGTCAGTTTGGACGAATAGCAAGTGGTTTCTGACCTTAGAGGGGAGGGGGAAGCTTGGCAGTGTCACTTGGTACAGGAAGGAACCCCGTTCTAAGCTCACCAGTCACTCAACCGTACACCCGAACCCAAGCCCTGTATGAAGAGTCCTGGAGTCCACCTCCTGCATTGAGTCTTGTCTGGTGCAAGGCAACTGTGTTCTAGGATTTTCTTGCTGAGTTTCATCCTCTTCGTACTCTCCTCTCATTTTAAGTCTTCCCTTCCCCCTGAGAATTCTCCCTTAACTCCTCTGGGGCCTTGGTTTTCTAGCTCCAGTGTTTATTGGTTTCCCTCCGCTGATTTTCTTATCCTTCTGAGTCTTAAACACAGTCAAGTCTCCAAGTCTAAGGCCCCCTGTGGTTTTCAGTCCAAACACCTTCAGAAAACATCTTCGCATCACAGGCTATTCTTTGTGAGATTTATCAGATCTCTAGCTCTTGTCCTTTCGCTTTAGCTGACTGCAGCTCACTCACCTCACCCATCATGCACACGTGTGTATCATCTCCAGGTAAACAGCTGCCTGCCTGGAACTTCCTGTCTCTAAATGGCACCACCTTTCTTCCCCACTTCTCAGTCTCTAAGCCTGAATCAGTCACCCTTGACAATGCTCTTTGTCAATAAATACGGTTAGTGTGTCATTAAAAAGTTGTCTTAATGAATAATTATACAAACAACAGTCATGGGCATCAAGAGAAAATATAACTTGCCCCCATAAATCAAGATTCTCCACCCAAGAAGGTCTGGGAGGTGACGTTTCAATGTGTGGAAGCCCTTCTCCCTGGTCTCTCTGCTGGGTCCACCCAGGTCCTCCTCTGGAGGTTTCTCAGAAGGAGTTGGGGTGAGCCTCACTCCCGAGGCCTCCTCTCCCTCAAAGCTGGGAAGTGGGTGCTTCTGCACTGCTGTCTCTATGTCCTACACGTTATAAAATTTGTAACAGCAATGTTCATTTTCAAAGTTTAATATTACTCTGCTTTTTAATAAATTAAAACAGTATGGGACTACATCAAAGGTCCTACTCTCCTCCCAAACTTTCCCTGGGTGCTGTGAAAGAAAGGGATCCTTTGCAAACAAAAAATCCAAATTGAGTATATTTACATTTTTTTCTGCACTTCACAGTGCACCATAGCCATCCTTATCCTCAGCATGTACAAAGCTACTCCTTTTTCGTGGCTGCATGGTGTTTCATAGTCCAGGTATACCATCACTTACTTGCCAGTCTCCTATCAGTGCATGCAAAGATGGCTTCTGTTTCATGGGTATTAGAAGCACATCAGTGAAAATCTTTGCAGAAATCTCTTAGCTGACTTGTATTCATGTTTCTGTAGGATACTCATCTAAAATAGTTTATTCCTATTTAAGAAGTAAAGGGCATGCACCTTTAGAGGGGCAGCTCTCGCCAGGTCACCCTCTACAAAGGTGATTCTGCTGCACACCCACACCCATCTCATGCGTGTGTACCTGTGTCGCCACATCCTCACTCGCCCTAGATGTTTTCTTTCCTGCTTCTTGATCTAGAGGATGTAGTTCTGCAATTCTCTGCAGAAACCCAGAAGTTCCCCTTTGGTTTTCATTGCACAAAATCAAATGTGACCCAACCGGCACTACTGTCTTGCTGCAAGACAACATCTTATTCCAGGTCTGCTGTGCAAAAGACCTCCAGCTTCCCTCACATCGTTCACGGCATGAGCACCGAGGCCATCCTTTGTACACTTGGAGAGGTAGTAGTTGGGTGTTAAATCAAGCATTTCCCTGTTGCTTTAGCTCCACTTTGTCTACCACTTCAGCAGCTGGCAGGGCATCCTGTGCATGGTGGAGATACAGAAAGATTTATAAGTAGCTTACAGTTTTAAGTTAAACTCCTTAACTTTTGCAATTCTCTAGTAGAAAGGAAAGTCTTGAAAGTTGTCAAGGATGTTGAGGTAGTTTTGGTTTTTATTTTGTTTTTCTTATTCTAAGTGTCTTTAATTTTTTTAAAAAGATTTATTTATGCATACAACAACTGGGGTACAAGCCAGAGGTGAGAGGATTCACTAAAGACAGGGTAGGGAACAGAACAGGCAGACTGACTGAAATACACTGCTGAGGGGAGCAGCAGGCAGGGCAGGAGAGGTCTGCTGCGCCATGTGGGTCACCTCCCTGGCCAGGGTTTGAACTTGTGCTGCAGTAGCTGTCGATAGCGTCATAGTGCTGCAACTCAACACCTGCACCACCAGGGAGACCCCGTATTTAAATTTTAAGAGCAACCCTAAAGCACTTTGCCTACAATCTGTAATATCATCACAGGGGTGGTAGATCTTAACAAAAACATTTTTCCCATTAAAAAACAAGTGGAACCAGGGCCTTCCTGGTGGCGCAGTGGGTTAAGCAACGCACTATGAAGCAAACCGCAGCCACTGCAGCATGAGTTCGATCCCTGCTGCCAGCCAGGCGGGGGACCCACAT